>OV049873.1:5295320-5817820 GCA_920104075.1 Melanargia galathea | reverse complement strand
TCTATGTATACATATAATAAAATCGTAGACTTGCCGTGTAGTCTGTACATTGAAGATTTTTGCAAAATAATAACTGGAGGATGTTAGGGATAAGTAATAGAACGTAAAAAAGCTATTTTTGAAATTTTTGTCTGTTTGTCTGTTTGTCTGTTTGTCTGTTTATCTGTTTGTCTGTATATTTGTGCGCGCATCACGCAAAAACTACTGAATGGATTGAAACGAAACTTGGTACGATTTAAGTTCATACTACGGAGTAACATATTATAGGATACTTTTTATCCCGATATTCAGCACGGTTCACTAGGGAGAGGGGATGAAAGTCAAAACGTGTGTTTAGCTGTAATTCAATAACGCGTGGTCCGATTTCTTTCATTCTTTTTTTGTTAGAAAGTAGTTACTTTATAGATTACCGACTAATCTCTAAAAGACTGGATCGATTTTGATGGGACTTTCACTGGCGGATGTTTACATTTTGATCTACCTAAATATCCGCCAGTGAACTTTTAACAGTTTTTAGCATGATATGAGCTCAAAGGAGCTTAGGAAAAACAAAATGATTCCTACGGGATTTTTAAAAACCAATATAATATATCCACGCGAACAAAGTCGCGGGTGTCCGCTTATACAAATATTATGTAGATTTATTAAAGTAACGCCTATTTATATCAACTAGGTAACTAGTAACTACACTTGTTATTCACAAGTTATTTGTGAAATAAATTATATGAGTGGCGTCTACACAATGCGGCCGTACATCACGATTCACGGTGTCATTAATATAGCTGTTTTTTATTGGTCTCGTAAAACGTTCGCCTAATGGAGCGTTCAACCGGAACCCGAGCCGACTTCCTGACTTCAAGGCACCGAGCACTCACTGCTCGGTTACAATCACATTATTGTCTCGATCACTGTTTCCCAAATTAGCAGGCGTGGGTCGTTGCGTGGATTTCGCGAAACGTAACGTCACTCCTAACCAGCGACGATTGAACAGGCTGTATAGTCATGGATCGTTGCCTGACTCGAACGAGACTAATTAAAAAAAAACAATAACGTAGCCAGTGAATTCAGAGTTTTTTTTTTGTAGTTTTATTAAGAGGTTTTTCTTTACATCGCAAAGAATGACCGTCCCATCGCTAATTCTTAAACCTAAATTACTAAGTACATTTTATAGGTATCATCTATCAAAAACGGGTCGCTGGCCGGGATTGGATGCGAAAGGCAGAGAGCCGGACGAAGTGGCGCACCCTGGGAGAGGCCTACGTCCAGCTGTGGACGGAAATAGGCTGATGATGATGATGATGATGATCTATCTAAGTACCTATCTTAATTTAAAATCAAAAATCGTAGTGGTTGCATCTGAAGCAGGAATAGCCAGTATGCTTTGAAATAACTCCACATTAATATTTAAAACGGATCTAAAATTTCGCAGCTCTTTACTGCGTTCTGACTTCTGGACACATGTCTCCGTCAAATATTAGTTCTCTTTTTATTACTTACCTAATCTATAAGTTAACCCTTGACTGGGATCTCACCTAGTGATAAGTGACGATGCAATCATAGACGAAGGCGGCATAACCTGAAAGGGGTATGGGCAATCATGTAACTTATTAAACCCATACATCTGATCGGTTTATACGCGGTATTGTACCGAAACTATTATAAATCGCTGGCTTTGCGAGTAGGATGGTAATAATAGTTGCTAGATAATGATAGTAATAATAGACCAAAGACATTTTAGAAATGACAAATTTCCAACGCCGGTTATCGAATCCGGGACCTCCTAGAAGACCAAAGCGCTCACACTCCGCCTCAATTACACTTTATATTGATCATTTTTAACCCCCGACGCAAAAACGACGGGGTGTTATAAGTTTGACGTGTCTGTGTGTGTGTCTGTCTGTCTGTCTGTCTGTCTGTTCCCCTGTAGCGCTCAAAGCGCTCAAACGGGTGGACCGATTTGAATGCGGTTTTTTTTTTGTTTGAAAGATGAATTAGTCAAGAGTGTTGTTAGCTATGATTGGTGAAAATCGATCCAAGATGGCCGCCGCTACAAAATGGCGGATTACATATTTTTCACAACTCCCTTAATATGGGTATCAAATGAAAGGGCTTGACTAGTAGAACAGCACTATGCAAATCCAAGATGAGCGCCACCACAAAATGGCGAATGTCAGGGGTTTTTAAATTTTTAATTTATACTTGTTGTAGATATAACAGTGATGACTTCGGAGGTGTCACCTGTTTAAGGAGCGCCATCTTGTTCCGCTTGTGTGTGAATGTGATAATTAATTAGTAATTAAAGCTTATTACGGCTCCTCCGAGTCATTGTACTGTCATGAGCGAGTGCGAGGTGTGGTCACGCTCGCGTACGACCGTTGCTTGCGGTCGCCGGTCGCGGTTCAAGGCTCCCAGCACCATACCCCATGCAAGTGATTCTGCCTACGTCACAGGGTATGCTCGTTCCATACCATAAACTGTAATAAGTAGTAAGAATATAATATTACTAGCTTCTGCCCGCGGCTTCGCCCGCGTGAATTTCGGTTTTTCACAAATCCCGAGGGAATCGTGGATTTCCGGTTCCCCTTCCCGCTACTTTCAAGGAAGTTTGCTATAGCCTAATCTACCTATAGCTGTAGCTATAAATTTCGGTTTTTCAAAATTCCATGGGAACTGTGGATTTTTCCAGGATAAAAAGTGCATCTGTATGCGTATGACAAGAGTTGCATGCAACTATTGTAATAATGTGCTATGTGAGCGTGATTTACCTAAGAAAAGTCAGCGCCATTTATCGCGTTTTTGGAAGTCTATATCTATTTTAGTCCCACAGGAATACTTTTCCGGGATAAAAAGTAGCCTATGTGTACCAGGGCATAATGTAGCTCCATTCAAAATTTCAGCCAACATACAGACACACACAAACTTTCACCTTTATAATATTAGTGTGATACATTAATGGCTAACGTACCTGGAATTATTATAGCAAAGTAACTTAAAACTGGCACTAAACACTGACACTTAACACTTACACATGCACTAAATACTGAACCTAAACACTTGCACTAAACACTGGCACTAAACACTTGCACTAAGCACTTAAACTGAACACTTACACTAAACACTTGCACTTACACTAAGCACTTGCACTATCACTTGCACTAAACACTGGCACTAATCACTTGCACTAAACAATGGCACTAAACACTTGCACTAATCACTGGCACTAAACACTTGAACTAAACACTTACACTAATAAGTTGCACTAAATACTGAACCTAAATACTTTCACTAAACACTTGCACTAAACACTGGCACTAAGCACTTGCACTATCACTTGCACTAAACACTTGTACTAAACACTGGCACTAAACACTTGCACTATCATTGCACTAAACACTGGCACTAAACACTTGCACTATCACTTGCACTAAACACTTGCACTATCACTTGCACTAAATACTGACACTAATAACTTGAACTAACACTGGCACTAAGCACTTGCACTATCAGTTGCACTAAACACTGGCACTAAGCACTGGCACTAAATACTTGCATTATCACTTGTACTAAACACTGACACTAAATACTTGCACTATCACTTGTACTAAACACTTGCACTATCACTTGCACTAAATACTGACACTAATAACTTGAACTAACACTGGCACTAAACACTTGCACTATCAGTTGCACTTAACACTGGCACTAAACACTTGCACTAAACACTGACACTAAGCACTGGCACTAAACACTTGAACTAAACACTGGTACTATCACTTGCACTAAATACTGGACTTGAACTAAACACCGGCACTAAACACTTGCACTATCAGTTGCACTAAACACTGGCACTAAACACTTGCACTAAACACTGGCACTAGGCACTGGCACTAAATACTTGCACTATCACTTGCACTAAACACTGACACTAAATACTTGCACTATCACTTGCACTAAATACTGACACTAATAACTTGAACTAACACTGGCACTAAACACTTGCACTATCAGTTGCACTAAACACTGGCACTAAACACTTGCACTAAACACTTGAACTTAACACTGGCACTATCACTTGCACTAAATACTGGCACTAATCACTTGAACTAAACACTGGCACTAAACACTTGCACTATCACTGGCACTAAACACTGGCACGAATCACTTGCACTAAACACTTGAACTAAACACTTGCACTAAACACTTGAACTAAACACTGGTACTAAATACTTGCACTATCACTTGCACTAAACACTGACACTAAATACTTGCACTATCACTTGTACTAAACACTTGCACTATCACTTGCACTAAACACTGGCATTAAACACTTGCACTAAACACTGGCACTAAGCACTGGCACTAAATACTTGCATTATCACTTGTACTAAACACTGACACTAAATACTTGCACTATCAGTTGCACTAAACACTGGCACTAAACACTTGCACTAAACACTGACACTAAGCACTGGCACTAAATACTTGCACTATCACTTGCACTAAACACTTGAACTAAACACTGGCACTATCACTTGCACTAAATACTGGCACTAATCACTTGAACTAAACACTGGCACTAAACACTTGCACTATCACTGGCACTAAACACTGGCACTAATCACTTGCACTAAACACTTGAACTAAACACTTGCACTAAACACTTGAACTAAACACTGGTACTATCACTTGCACTAAATACTGGACTTGAACTAAACACCGGCACTAAACACGTGCACTATCACTTGCACTAAACACTGGCACTAATCACTTGCACTAAACACTGGCACTAAACACTTGAACTAAACACTTACACTAAACACTTGCACTAAACACTTGCACTAAACACTGGCACTAAACACTTGCACTAAGCACTTGCACTAAACACTTGCACTAAACACTGGCACTAAACACTTGCGCTATCACTTGCACTAAATACTGAATCTAAACACTGTCACTAAACACTTGCACTAAACACTGGCACTAAATACTGGCACTAAACACTTTCACTAAGCACTTGAACTAAACACAACATAACTTCAAAAGTATAACCTTCCTACCCCCATTTTACCCCCTTAGGGGAGGATTTTCGTGAAATCTTTTCTAGGCTGATATCTAAACCCTAGAATGAACCTACCTACCAAATTTCAAGTTGATAATAACAATAATATAAATTAAAAATTCCCATTAAAACTTTCATCCCCTATTTTACCACCCTTAAGGGAAGATTTTTCAAAATAAAATATACAGCTTTTTATTGTTTAAAACTAATAATCGAAATGCCGATTTTCAGGTCTGTAACTTTAAAAACATAGGACTTTCATACAAACTTTCTACCCCCATTTTACCCCCTTAAGGGAGGATTTTCGTGAAATCTTTTCTAGGCCTTAGAATCTATCTAAGCCTTAGAATGAACCTACTTTCCAAATTTCAAGTTGATAATAACAATAACATAATTAAAACTTCCCATTAAAACTTTCATCCCCTATTTTACCACCCTTAAGGGAAGATTTTTTAAAATAAAATATACAGTTTTTTATTATTTAAAACTAATAATATAAATGCCGATTTTCAGGTCTGTAACTTTAAAAACATAGGACTTTCATACAAACTTTCTACCCCCATTTTATCCCCTTAGGGGAGGATTTTAGGGATATTAAATAGCCTATAACCTGCCCCAAAAATTGGACTCCCAAATGCAAAAAGAATTTTTCAAATCCGACAGGTACTTCCAGAGATAGCGCGTTCAAACAAACAAACAAACAAACAAACAAACAAACAAACTCTTCCGCTTTATTATATTAGTATAGATAAGTATTAAGTATTATATAAGCAAGTTATTTACTCATCGCCATTTTTTAACCCCCGACGCAAAACGACGGGGTGTTATAAGTTTGACGTGTCTGTGTGTGTGTGTCTGTCTGTTCCCCTGTGGCGCTCAAACGGGTGAACCGATTCGAATGCGGTATTTTTTGTTTGCAAGGTGAATTAGTCGAGAGTGTTGTTAGCTATGTTTGATGAAAATGGGTCCAAGATGGCCACCGCTACAAAATGGCGGATTACATATTTTTTCACAACTCCCTTAATATGGGTATCAAATGAAAGGACTTGATTAGTAGAATAGCACTACGCAAATCCAAGATGGCCGCCGCCACAAAGTCGGGGGGTTTTTAAATTTTCTATTTTTACTTGTTAATTTATGATGCTTTAATTCTTGTATTATTGTTTTTTTTAATCACAGAATTTTGGCGAATATCTACACAGGTTTAGCAACTGAATAAAAGACGAGCGTCTGTTTGTCCTTTATGTGCTCGTAGTTCGTACACGAACGAATGTCTACGATATAATATACTTAATAGTAGACAACAATAAACAAAATAATTTTAATTTTTATGCACAGTCACAGAATACATAATAATACCTATCTACAAGAGCATAGCAGATTCAATAGTAAGATCAACTTTATAGTAGAACAAGTCAGTTATTTCGTCGTTTTTTAAATATAACTAGCTGACCCCCGCGACTTCGTTCGCGTGTTTATAGGTTTTATATAGGATCGGATCGGATCCCATAATTATTTTATGTACCTAAACTAAATGTAGCCTGTTACTCCTTATAACATTGAAAGTTCCATTAAAATCGATCCAGCCGTTTCGGAGATTAGCTGGAACAAATAGACAGAACGACAAACATAAATTTAAACGCACACCAGTTTAAAATAAGCCGTACGTTCAAAGATCCGGGTCCCAAGGTATTTGAACCCAATACTGAGAGTTGTAATGTCTGTCATTTATGAACTAACAAACCTATGACCTTGAAATATTTACGGAACAATATAAAAAGAACTACCTTTCTAACAAAAAAAGAATGAGTGAAATCGAACAACGCGTTAATGAATTACAGCTAAATACACGTTTTAACTTTCATCCTCTCTCCCAAGGGAACCGTGCTGAATTTCGGGATAAAAAGTATCCTATGTCCTACCTCGGAGTATAAACTCAAATCGTACCAAGTTTCATTCGAATCTATTCAGTAGTTTCGGCGTGATGCGCGGCCAAGATACAGACAGACAGACAGACAGACAGACAGAAAGACAGACAGACAAAAATGAAAAAAATTGCAGTTTTGGCTTCAGTATCGATTATAGAGTGCCGTCCAATAAAAATTTTCAAAATATCTTCAATGTACAGAATTGGATCTGTTACAGTTTTATTATATTACTAGATGATGCCCACGGCTTCACCCGTGTGGATTTAGGTTTTTAAAAATCCCGTGGGAACTTTTGATTTTCCAGAACAAAAAGTAGCTTATCTGTAGAAACTCGTCCCCAAAACGGAAAAATCCCGCGGGATCCCCACGATTTCGGAATACAATTCCTTACAGCATCAGGGTTGAGGAGTTGGATATGTAACTACTCGAGTTCATTCAACGATAAAGTCTTTAATTGGTACCCCCAATATCAATTTAAATAACCGAAAGTTTCTAAAACCCATTAGTTTTGGGGATTAGGTCCCCTACAGCATCAGGATTGAGGAGTTGGAATCCAAATTTTTTATAGAACAAAGTCGCAATGTTTCTCTATCGGTTAAAAAAAAAATTACGCAAATCGGTTCAGAAATCTCGGAGATATCGGTGTACATAGGTAGAAAAACACAACTCCTCCTTTTTTGAAAGTCGGTTAAAAAAGTAGCCTATGTTACTCCCTGGTTAATTCTATACTTGTATGTGAAAGTCCCGTCAAAATCGGTTCAGCCGTTCCGAAGATTAGCCCGTTCAAACAGACAGACAGACAGACAGACAGACAGACAGACAGACAAAAATTTTAAAAACGTGTGATTCGGTTATGGTATCGTTCAAATAACCATATGAGCTTAATATGTGGTAGTTATTTCAAAATTACAGACAGACACTTCAATTTTATTTATTATAAAAAAAGTATAGATATAGATTACTAGCGGTCCGCCCCGGCTTCGCCCGTGGTACATAATACATAGCCTATAGCACTCAGGGATCACGTACATATCCAACGGTGAAAGAATTTTTGAAATCGGTCCAGTAGTTCCTGAGATTAGCGCGTTCAAACAAACAAACTCTTCCGCTTTATTATATTAAAATAGTATAGAAGTATAGATGTACTCAACGATAAATCTTTAAAAACTGTCAGTACGTATATGCATAGGTACGTAGGACATAGGACATTTCTCACCTCTACTGAACAATTTGCGATGAGCTTATGTTTGGCTCTGAGCCGATAGTATGAGTATATAGAGCTCAAAGTTACTCTAATGATTTTCGTGAGCTCGTGATTTGAGAGTGAAAAAAACTCTTCCTAAACTCTAAAAGCTGGACTCACAATCACGAATGAATCTGTTACAGCCGACACGTCAATCTGAATCGTCAACTTTTTCAGACCGTCAAGCCTTTGGTCAAGCCTCATATCTGAGGCGTCAACTCATTCCAATTGTCATGTAATTTAATTTCAACTCCTATCATGACGGGAAGGAGGACGTGTAGAACACAGAAACAATTCTGGCTATGTAAAATCAGAGGGTGGGTATAATAGGCATCGGGAGCGCTGAACACTATCCTCGCGAAGAACAGACAGTAATATGCGAAGTTAACTGCCAACCTTCGTTAGTTGAAGAGGTATCCGAAGAAGAAGAAGAAAGTATAACTCATACCTACTACCTACTTACTACATATGAATAGGTACTCTATAACTCTACGTGTAAAATATCTATTCGTATAAGCTTGCTTCACTGCATCATCATTCAGATGTGGTTGTGTCAGATAATCTATATTTATCTATCTATCTATCTATCTATATCTATCTATTCTATCTTCTATATCTATTCTATCTATATATCTATCTATATCTTCTATTCTATTCTTCTATATCTTCTATCTATATCTATCTATCTATCTCTATCTATCTATATACATTTAATAAAATCGTAGAATTGTCGTATCAGTACATTAAAGATTTTTGCAAAATAATAACTGGGGGGTGTTAGGGATAAGTAATGGAACATAAAAAAGCAATTTTTGAAATTTTTGTCTGTTTGTCTGTTTATCTGTTTGTCTGTTTGTCTGTATGTTTGTGCACGCATCACGCAAAAACTACTGAATGGATTGAAGTGAAACTTGGCACGATTTCAGTTCATACTATGGAGTAACATATAGGATAATTTTTATCCCGAAATTCAGCACCGTTCCCTTGGGAGAGGGGATGAATGTTAAAATGTGTACATAGCTGTAATTCATTAACGCGTGGTCCGATTTCATTCATTCTTTTTTTGTTAGAAAGGGGACACTTTAAAGATTACCGGTTTATCTCTGAAAAGCTGGATCGATTTTGATGGGACATTCTCTGGCGGATGTTTACATTTTGATCTACCTAAACATCCGCCAGTGAAATTTTAACAGATTTTAGCAAGCTATGAGCTCAAAGGAGCTTAGGAAAAACAAAATGATTCCCACGGGATTTTCAAAAACCAATATCCACGCGAACGAAGTCGCGGGTTTCCGCTTGTAAAAAAATAAACCAATGATAATGTTAAAATTTTATGTAGTGTCGGAAGTGGGAATGTCAGGCACACCGCACACTACAGGCAGGTCTACATCAGGGCACTTGTGAAAGTGTAGATCTCGGTCAGCCGTGAGCGCGTCACGTAAGGGGCCAACCGAATACGCATTGTAGTGTGTAGTTGCGGAAATTAGGGTTGCCAACGCGTCAATTTGTATGCATAATTAAGCAGTTGGTCCCGGTTATTATCACTATCATGTGAAAATAGTCGTTATAGCCCGTCAACCCGCATTGGAGCAGCGTGGCAGTTCTAAGCTCTAAATCCCTCTCTCCTATAAAAGAGGAGGCCTGTGCCCAGCAGTGGGACGTTAAAAGGCTGGTGGTGGTAGGTACTAAATTTGATTACCCGGACTTACAGAACTGAGACGGCTGCTGAGAAGGGCACGATGTGGGAGGGTTGAGGGTTGGGTGGCGGGAGGGGTGACAGTTAGAAGAAGAGGAGAAGATGAATCCGTCACACCTCCCGCCCCGCGCAGCTACCTCAGGAACCGTTAGGCCGCTTGTTAACACGCCGTGAAAACTCACGTTTTGTATGGATAACGCCGTCTCTGGTATAAACTGTTGCAATTGCATCGCAATTTGTAGATTTATCAGAAAAGTTCTGTAATTTTCATACAATTCAATGACAAACGAATAATTTTAATTTTAATTATTATTTCGATTCAATGTAATAATTTCCATTTACGTAATAAGCAAACCATTTAGAAGTTCTAATTAAACCTGGGACACAATTTTTTGTGTTTTCATAAAATTTATATTAATTCGTTAATATATAAATAAATTTATATAAAGTTTATTTACATTCGATTGCAATAATTGTATGAGTAATCGCGCACACTATATAACTATAATATGATTCCAATTTCCAACTATGTTTTCTAATAAGAAAATGTTTCACTGACGAATACGATTCAATTATTTATTATCTGACTTCGATTCCTGGCCACCCTTCCCCAATTTGACGGGGCCGACAAACGTTGTTCGGTAAATTTGTGCAAAATCTCGTGTTTTGTATGTATGCTGTGGCAGCCCTATTTACAGGCATAATGAATCGGCGCGCGCATTGTATAGCGCGCGCTTGGCGTCTTCCGCTGTGGAATTGTTTGTACGATCAGCTGCTGTTCTCGTCAGACGATCAGCTGTTCATAGCCACTTATGAGGAATTTATATCGAGCGCGCCCCACACGAACGAAGTTTTTTTTAATTTTAATATTAATAAATCATACTCAATGATGTGGACGAGCTCTAGAAAGTAGAAACTAATATCGGTATATGTATGTGGTTTATCATATTTCCGTAAAACATACCTTATTAATTATCTGGCTCACAATCACACTAATTCACATTCACACTAATATAATAATAATAATAATATTTGTGAAAAACCGAAATTCACGCGAGCGAAACCGTGGACAAAAGCTAGTATACCTACTTTATTTGTATTTTTCAAACACAAAAGGCCGAACTATATATATGCTAGTTTTTAAAGACAATTTGTTTTATTAATCATCAAATTGCGAAAAATAAAAATCTTGCGAAATGAGTGCTGTCTCATTTTGCGTTAACGGGACGTGTCAAGACCGATAGAGACAGCAATACTTATTATCAAATACTTAGTTACTGTGCTCGAGCGGCCTGTAAAGACTCTTCTAAAGATGTATAAAATATGACAGGTGTGACAAAAACTGGAAACCAAAACATTGATACAAAAATTATAATACACAAGCGTTGAACACTGAACAGATGGCATGTTTAGAGCAAGTGTCAAGGATATAAAAGATGAAATACCAGAAGTACAACTTTTGTTCAAAGAAAATATACATATTTATAACAAGCGGACACCCGCGACTTCGTTCGTGTGGATATAGGTATATTGGTTTTTAAAAATCCCGTAGGAATTATTTTGTTTTTCCTAAGCTCCTTTTAGCTCATATTATCATGCTAAAAACGGTTAAAAGTTCACTGGCGGATGTTTAGGTAGATCAAAATGTAAACATCCGCCAGTAAAAGTCCCATCAAAATCGATCCAGCCTTTTAGAGATTAGTCGGTAATCTTTAAAGTATCTACTTTCTCACAAAATAAGAATGAATAAAATCGGACCACGCGTTATTGAATTACAGCTAAATACACGTTTTGACTTTCATCCCCTCTCCCCAGGGAACCGTGCTGAATTTCGGGATAAAAAGTATCCTATATGTTACTCCGTAGCATGAACAGATTCGTTTCAATCCATTCAGTAGTTTTTGCGTGATGCGCGCACAAACATACAGACAAACAGATAAACAGACAAACAGACAAAAATTTCATAAATAGCTTTTTTACGTTCTATTACTTATCCCTAATATCCCCCAGTTATTATTTTGCAAAAATCTTCAATGTACAGATACGGCAAGTCTACGATTTTATTATATGTATAGAAGAAGATAAGATATAGATAGAAGATAAGTTTATTTCTTTTTAACCCCCGACGCAAAAACGACGGGGTGTTATAAGTTTGACGTGTCTCTGTGTGTGTGTGTGTGTGTGTGTGTGTGTGTGTGTGTGTGTGTGTCTGTCTGTTCCCCTGTAGCGCTCAAACGGGTGGACCGATTTGAATGCGGTTTTTTTTGTTTGAAAGGTGAATTAGTCGAGAGTGTTGTTAGCTATATTTGATGATAATCGATGCAAGATGGCCGCCGCTATAAAATGGCGGATTGCATATTTTATCACAAGGCCCTCAATATGAGTATCAAATGAAAGGGCTTGACTAGTAGAATAGCACTATGCAAATCCAAGATGGCCGCCACCAAAAAATGGCGAATGTCGGGGGTTTTTTAAATTTTAAATTTATGAAATATAGAGTTGCAGTCCTTTTTAAACGTCATAAATAATGGAGGATTTTCTCCGACGCGTATGCAGGATGTAAGTACGTCTATGTTGATATTTTTGACATTTTTGGCCCATCTCTACTACTAATAATGACGTGTAATTCAGATTATGTAAGTAAGTAGGTAGGTACTAAGTATTTTATAGGTAACTATTTTATAGGTAGGTAACTCTTAAAAATCTTAAATAAAAACAATAATTTTCGTTTTTGCATGTAAAGTGCTTCTTAATACATCACCGTTAAAGCTGTAAAGTAGACTATGTGGCTTGTGCCCATAACCGAACATCGAGTTGGCCACTTACGAATGCCGTGCGATAATTAATAATAATAGATAGGTAGGTATCTAAGTAATCATTAATTATCGCACAAGTGCGTTAATATGGCCGCCAAACAGAACATCTCTTTTGAGGTCACCATTTTTTTTGACGTCTCTTATAAATCGATGAACGCCGGCCGCACGCACGATAAAGCATGACTCATTGTTACGTACTACGTGCAAGCGAGAGCGCGGAACAAGCGATAGAGAGGCAATGTTTTCTTATGACGTTATACGTAAAACTATCATCCGTAAACCGAATTTACAGTAGGTAGGTATGTACCTACTTTACACACAATCAATTTTTTGTTTCGTTAATGTTTCGTCAATTTTTATTTAGTTTAATTTTTAGTTAATGTTTCGTCAATTTTTAAATTCGAAAGATTTTTTATTTTAGTTTATAGGTTGTGAATTATTGTGATGTCGAGTTGGTCCCATTTAGCAAGTCCATTATATTATTTTGATGAAGATGTGGCGGTCTCCACACACGAGCACTAGATGGCGCTATACGAACCACACACGGAGAATCTACAAACAAATCAACAAATAATAATAATTATTCAACAAACTTAAAAGCCATTTTACTCGAAATCAGTGGCAATAGTTTAGAAGACATTTAATTTTCTACCACTAAGAAAATAGGCGCAAACAATAAACAAACTTAATACTAGAACAAACGTCACAAAACTATAGATTTGCTGGAATAAGCTATAGTCTAGGAGACAGTGTAGTCAAAAAGAGTAAATAAATGTTCATGAATATTAAATAGTTTTATTACAATAAAATTAAAATAGTTAATGAAAGCAGACAAAATGTGGAGCAATCACTACATTACACCACATCACTACATTTTGTCAGACGTTATTGTATCGTACTTAATGCAATTTATTTTAACAACTTTCACCAGCGCCAATATCCTATTAGAACTTGACTATCAATTTGTATTTTACGTTTTTTATCAATAAAGTAGCTTGGATAAATACGGCTGTTAACTTGTATATGAGGGCAAAATAAGCTTTAAAATTCTTTATAAGGGCTTTATAAGCTTTATAAGGGCTTATAAGTATGTCAGAATTCCATGTAAAATACTTAGTTAAAAAGTAAGAATTTTAACTTTTATAGAAAACTCCTTTATCGAAAACGACTTCATTGTAAGTTGTGTTTAGACAAAACGATTGTCTGCAGCGTTCCATAAAATAAATACGAATATGAAATGGATAAAGAAACCTCCTGTGCGGTGACGTGAGGCTGTTTGGAAAAGGAAATGCCATCAAATTATTTTCCATAGAATTTCAAAACAACTGCAGAGGGCTAATAAATAATTCTTCGCTTTAACTGGATAAAGACACAATTGAAGCAAGAGTAACTAGAATTGTAGATAGGTGAAATAATAGTTCGAAGAAGTGATAGACGTTGGGGTTCCAAGGTGCTGGAATGGTGACCTGACACCAGGCAGGAAAGCGTAGTGTTGGCAGACCCTGCACTAGGTGGACTGATGACATCAGAAGAGTCGCAACTCGCAGGGAGCAGCTAGATACAAGCGGCACACGACCGTGGCGTGAGGAAGTCCCTACGAGAAACCTATGTCCAGAAGTAGACGTCTATTGGTTGATGACGATGCCGACGACGAAATAATTGTGTCTTTAAAGAGTTTACAACTTGGGACACATTAAGCAGGTACCTACTACATAAATGTACAATGAAGATATAATTTTGGTTATGAGGTCATCCCTTTGATTTAGGTGTGATAATCATAATTCGGTTACAGGTTCACAACGAACACCTTGTTAGTTGTCAGTTGATGTAGAGGGGTGTCACTTGACGTCACGCATCATACGGTCCGCGTAAAGCTCAACAAGTAGCCGGATCAGGCGTAGATCTGCCAACTGCAGCGCGTTCACACGGGGTTCATTCCACCACAATAGCGTCACATCGATTTCAGGGCGGCCGCTGCGCCCGCGACCGTGCGACAGAGAGAGAGAGTGCAACGCCCGTCTCTCGTACCCTGCCTGTGATAGTGCACAGGTGTGCGCGCAGGCATCAGCTGTTCAGCGCGCGCTCGTGCCCGTTCCAAATGTTCGAAGTTCGAACGCCGCGTGCATTGCGGGCCGCCAGTCTTTGTCGATAACCGCCCGAGGGCAGACGTTTCAGTGTATGACCGCATGCCCCCCGTCTCGCCGCGTCCCGCTACCGAGCACAGACTTGTTTCCCGCTGCCCCGATCCCCATGTGTTGGTAACTTCGTGTGCATGTTTGTGTTTCGTGTTGTCACGGACAGCTCTTTGTCTAATTAACAGGTAGGCAAAGGCATGCTCTTTTTTATTCGTAATTTCAAACTGAACGGCGGGGCATCGCAACTATATATTACCTGACACTTTAGGGATTCTGATTATAATTAGATATTACAAAACACGATTAGCCGAATTTACAAAACTTTGAAAAAAGTTTACAGTATTTACTTAAACGTTGCGCACATAATTACGGCACGATAAAAAGGAGCGAAACAAGTTTTCCGTGGAAAGGCATGTGGCACGCACTAATTGATATCGCATCAGCTCTACAAACGATGACAGTTGTAATTATTATGACTTATGATGGCGCTGAAACTTTGTTCTTTTTTATGAACTTCATTTTTTTATAGCTCTATTTTATAGCTGTGTTGAATACCGTTAAATTCTTCTATTTACTTATAATATGTAATGTTATTGCATTAGCAGTTTTATCGATAATTTTATTGCACTAGTGCTATAAAGTTATCAATAAAACCATGTAATTGAGTTTTAATTAGGGAGGTAAGTACATAGTTTAATTGGGCGTTATCAACCTTCTAATAATTTATTTAAATATACACAGTTTAGATACTTGGTATATTTGTAGGCAAATAAGGTCGTTTATCGGATGTAAAACTACAGAAGTTTAACAAAACTGAACCGTGTTTGTATTATTAATTATTAAACTTGATATCACTAATAAGCGATTACTCTAATTACATTCTAAAAAACAAGGAATGATTAAGAGTTAAAAAGTTGAAATAACAAAGGGATTCATGTTTTAATAATCAGTTTTAAATGATTGATAACATAGGGCTGAAATGGGGTGGGAGGAGCGGGAAAAGAAGTAGAGACGAGTAGGGGAGGGGGTCTTCGTGACGCCCATGACGTAACCAATTGGTATGCGATGGTATGGACAAAGAAATTAGTGTTAGATATAAAACTTTCTCTTACAATTAATAGGCATGCGGTATACCTAAGATCTTGAATGATTTCATACGTATTTAAACTTTAAAATACCTATGCAGGTAAGATGGTAGATTCTTAGTTCCTAATTAAAACACTTTCCTTTTTATATTTCTGACGTTAGTGTGCAGCTCTATATGTATAGGATACCTACCAGATGAAAAATTAGGTGTTTTTACATTAAGTTTAGTTTAGAAGTATTGTTTTTGGTTTTAGATTTGGAGTGCAAGAGCTTACTAGGTTCTTAGTGGGTAAGTAGGTACCTACCTACTTACTTAGGTACCTACTGAAAAAGTGCCTTCTTCACCAAACTTAATATTAAGGTATACGTGTAATTCAGATATGTAAGTAGCTACTAAGTAAGTATACCTTTATGCAGCTATTTTATAGGTAGGTAACTCTTAAATTAAAGGCAGTAATTTTCATTACATTTGCTTGTAAAGTGCTTCTTATCACATCACCGTTAAAAAGTAGACAATGTGGCTCGTGCCTATTACCGAACATCGAGTTGGCCACCTACGAATGCCGTGCGATAATTAATAATAATAGATAGGTAGGTATCTAAGTAATCATTAATTATCGCACAAGTGCATTAATATGCATTAAATTAATATGGCCAAACAGAACATCTCTTTTGAGGTCGCCATTTTTTTTTGAAGTGATAACGTCTTATAAATCGATTAACGCCGGCCGCGCACACAGAAAAGCACGACTCATTGTCACGTACCGCGTGCAAATGAGAGCCACAGAGAGGCAATGCTTTCTGATGAGTTATGACGTTATCACGTAAAATTTTAGTATCGTCCGTAAACTGACTTTACAGACAACCAATTTTTTTGTAGTAGGTAGGTATTTTACTTAATAGTCCTCTATTGCACTATGATACTGGTGAGCATATTTTACAAGGTGGGTAAAATATAAAATACATAATATCTATAATAGGTAGGTACATAATTATTATACTTATTTGTGTCATATTGTTTTTAACCCCCGACGCAAAAACGACGGGGTGTTATAAGTTTGACGTGTCTGTGTGTGTGTGTGTGTGTGTGTGTGTGTGTGTGTGTGTGTGTGTGTGTGTGTGTGTGTGTGTGTGTGTGTGTCTGTCTGTTCCCCTGTGGCGCTCAAACGGGTGGACCGATTTGAATGCGGTTTTTTTTGTTTGGAAGGTGATTTAGTCGAGAGTGTTGTTAGCTATGTTTGATGAAAATCGGTCCAATATGGCTGCCGCTACAAAATGGCGGATTACATATTTTTTCACAACTCCCTTAATATGGGTATCAAATGAAAGGGCTTGACTAGTAGAATAGCACTATTGCTAATCCAAGATGGCCGCCGCCACAAAATGGCGAATGTCGGGGGTTTTTTAAATTTTCAATGTACCTACCTACACTTGTAAAAATATGTTGTCAACACGATTAGGGTAGGTAGGTACGTACACCTACCTAGGACAATTTCGTTGGTTTATCGGTACTCGTGAGGGCTTTATGAAACTAAAATAAACGTCAATAATTTAGTTTAGTTTGGTGATTGTGTACGTACCTACCTAGTACCTACCTACAACAGAATATTATTACAAGCAGCGTTAGGGCCGTAGCTGTTGAGATTAATAAGATTGGGATAAATTAATATTTAGCAAGCACTGCAGCTGTTTTGACTATTTCGCAAATTACTAATTTAGAAAAGACTTTTTAATTTTTATGTAGGCACCTAATTTACTAACCTACCTTATATATTTTTCATTTATATAAATACCAATAGGTTCAGGAGACACAGCACTATCTTCCTAGAACAAAAAATCATACTTAGGTACATAGTACGTACCTATTTACTATTTCACACCTATGTTCCCCACGGTATATATATATATATCTTACTAGGTTATAAACTAGGTAGGTAGGTAGGTATGTTGACAATTGACATATGTACATACTGGCTCTGTTCACTTTTCTTATTTTTCTACTCTCATATCTTAAAATCCTGATTAAGAAATTAAAATGTATCATAATTATATTGGCCTACTTTATTCACATACAGATATAATATTAAAAAAATCATTATAACACTTTTTTGTTAGGAAATTCTTGCAAAATAATGCTATAAAATAATGTTTTCTCCATTATAGTACAGGTCTGGTCGAGTCACGTCTCTGGGTTCTAGATTTTTGAGCTATAGCGGGAAATTCGCGCGAGCTCCTTGGCCGTTTACGTGAGATGTATTGTATTGTCTATGGCTATTGTGTGCTATTGTATTACCCACTATAATTTTAGATATTGTACGAATTAATATAGAGCATATTTTCTTCCTGGATTTTTATTTAGACGTAACGGCGCGGCGGCCAGAGTGTGGCGCTACCATAATTGACCATAGACAATAGACATCACCTGACACTGCAGTCTGCACGCACATTTTGTAACAACTGAATTTTGGCGCCATACGTTAGTTATATTATTTTTTTTTTTTATTTGTTGTTTTTGTTACTCAAAACTTTACAAGACATGGTTTTTATTGTGCGGAAAAATGTCTAGCAGTGATACTGAAGATAATTTAACCAACAATCTTTTGCCAGCAAAATCAAGGAAAACGCACGACAAATATTACCAAGATTTTATGGTTTGGATTTTAAGATATGAGTTTAGATAAAGTAGTGTATGAAACTCTACATAATTAGGTATTATGCAACCGTTTCATAAACTATTATTATTTTATCCTTCGATTCTCTAAAGTTGCTCTAAAGATAGGTTGGTGTCAAAAGAACAGGCTTTTATCAAAATTGTACCAAGGTTCGATCGTATTATTTAGCAGTGTTATAGAGAAACAAATTGAACTACACACTAATGCTAGACAAATTTGACTTTATCTCAATGGAAATAAAGTCGAAATTCCTTTCTTTATAAATCTTTTCACACTAAATAGGGGCGGCTTCGAAAAATAGGGTGCACGGCAGATATAATATGAGTATCTCAGACCAATGTAAGATTGATTGTAGTTGTTACGGGAAAATACACTTTTCTCTAACATTACTCTTTTCATAGATATTAAGCTTTTACGATAGTCTGAGATGCTTAAACTAGGTTTACTACAGTATCAACCAATAAAATACCTGTAGATAGGTTATAGGTACAATACATATGTAGTTAGCTTATGGTGTAAGATAACCCTACCTACTATTGTTTTTTGAAGCTACAAACCCAATCTGATACAATTCGACCTAACCCGAGCTAATGTGAAACATTTTCAATCAGGATCAATCTGATTCAATATGAACCAATTCCAAAATAGCAAAATAATCAATAATTTCATCATCATCATCAGCATGTGGATGTCCTCTGTTAGACATAGGGCTTCCAGTCCACTCAGGAAGGCTTAGGACTGGGTCCACTCAGTCCTAAGCGTTCCTAGTTCAGCCGCTGTTTGCCATCTTCTTAACACCATCGGTCCATCATGTTGGATGGCACCCCACACACTTCGCTTACTAGTTCGCGGTTTCCATCCCAGGAATTTTGACCAATTTGACTTGACCAACAGCCATCTGCCCCTGGGGCAAGCATTCTTGCTTCTTGTCATTCATTCAACAATCTTACTTATGCGGATTTTTAAATTCAAAGTAAAAAGTGCTGAATTTCGGGATAAAAAGTATCCTAATATGTGTTACTCCATAGTATGAACTTAATTCATACCAAGTTCCATTTCAATCCATTCAGTAGTTTTTGCATGATGCGTACACAAACATACAGACAAACAGATAAACAGACAAAAATTTCAAAAATAACTTTTTTACGTTCTACTTATTACGTCTTATCCCTAACATACCCCAGTTATTATTTTACAAAAATCTTTAATGTACAGATACGGCAAGTCTACGATTTTATACGTATAGATTAATAATTAATAAGTAGATTGATAGAATTGATGAAAATACAATTAAAGTTTGTAATCCTGCTTAATCAAAGTAAGGGGCTAATTGCACAGGTATAATGCACATATAATGCACAATCGCAGTTGTTGCAGTTACAGTAGAAGTTACCACTTTGTTTGGTTTTTTGGTGAACATGTTTAGCCTTAACCGCCTGACGGTGCAAGTGGCCTATGGCAATATCAATGTAATTAAAAATGTAAGTATTTCTAATATAATAAAATTATTTATTCTTAATGAAGTCAATAAATGTGTCTTTATTAATTGCAAGTTCACGGTTCCCCATATCGGATATCGACATAATTTACGAAATATATATGTACGTGTTATCTTTTATTATGACAGACTGAATGATGACAGATTATGTAGACATAGGTGTTGGTGTGTGAATTTTATAATTCCCTTATCTTAACTTTTTTTGCGATGTTTTAATCGGTCGCTAATATTTTTAAATGCGAAACTATCATTGAAACAAACGATGATCAGAAAAATCTTAGAACTAATCAATTCGGTTTATGGCAGTAATATACTTAATACTTCACATAGGAAAAAACTGTTTTCGAAGAACTGTCTTCTGACAGTTTATTAACTTGTTTGACTAATGTAGCGGCCACATCTAGGGGATATGCCATTGAACATAGCGATAACCGTAGGTGTGGCCGCTTTAATGCGATAAATCTGCCATTGAACCTCTTTGATCTGCCATAATATACCGCCACCCGACGCAATGCCCAATGGCATATCCCGTAGATGTGGCCCCGATACATAAGGGATAGTACCACATAGATTCAAAAGTAAGTAGATACCTTCTAACCATAGTATCGTGGATTTTTTTTTAAATATAAATAAACACATACAGTTACACACACGGTCGGCTGTTCCTAAAGTAGGCAACTTAATGCCTGTGTTATAGGTAACAACCGACTGATATACATATTTACATATATTACACATATAAATATTTAATAAATGTATAAATACATACTTATATACTTATATAAATACACCCAGACTCGGGACGGGAATCGAACCCGCGATCCGGGAGAGGTAGGCAGGGTCACTGCCAACCGCGCCAACGGGCCAGTCAAATATCTATGTATCTATTAATATAATAAAACTGTAACAGATCCAATTCTGTACATTGAAGATATTTTGAAAATTTTTATTGGGGGGCACTCATTAATCGATACTGAACCCAAAACTGCAATTTTTTTCATTTTTGTCTGTCTGTCTGTCTGTCTGTCTGTCTGTCTGTCTGTCTGTCTGTCTGTCTGTCTGTCTGTCTGTCTGTATCTTGGCCGCGCATCACGCCGAAACTACTGAATGGATTCGAATGAAACTTGGTACGATTTGAGTTTATACTTCGAGGTAGGTTATAGGATACTTTTTATCCCGAAATTCAGCACGGTTCCCTAGGGAGAGGGGAAGAAAGTTAAAACGTGTATTTAGCTGTAATTCATTAACGCGTTGTTCGATTTCACTCATTCTTTTTTTGTTAGAAAGGTAGTACTTTAAGTATTGTCCCGTAAATTTTTCAAGGTCATAGGTTTATTAGTTTAGAAATGACAGACATTACAATCCTCAGTATTGGGTTCAAATAACTTGGGACCCGGATCTTTGAACGTACGGCTTATTTTAAGCTGGTGTGCGTTTAAATTTATGTTTGTCGGTCTTTCTATTTGTTCCAGCTAATCTCCGAAACGGCTGGATCGATTTTAATGGAACTTTCAATGTTATAAGGAGTAACAGGCTACATTTAGTTTTGGTACATAAAAGAATTAAGGGATCCGATCCGATCCTATACAAAAACCTATATCTACGCGAACGAAGTTGCGGGGATCGGCTAGTAATATAATAAGACTGTAACAGATCCAATTCTGTACATTGAAGATATTTTGAAAATTTTTATTGGAGGGCACTATATAAGCGATACTGAAGCCAAAACTGCAATTTTTTTCATTTTTGTCTGTCTGTCTGTCTGTCTGTCTGTCTGTCTGTCTGTATCTTGGCCGCGCATCACGCCGAAACTACTGAATGGATTCGAATGAAACTTGGTATGATTTGAGTTTATACTCCGAGGTAGGACATAGGATACTTTTTATCCCGAAATTCAACACGGTTCCCTTGGGAGAGGGGATGAAAGTTAAAACGTGTATTTAGCTGTAATTCATTAACGCGTTGTTTGATTTCACTCATTCTTTTTTTGTTAGAAAGGTAGTGCTTTATATATTGTTCCGTAAATATTTCAAGGTCATAGGTTTTTTATTTCAGAAATGACAGACATTAAAACCCTCAGTATTGGGTTCAAATAACTTGGGACCCAGATCTTTGACCGTACGGCTTATTTTAAACTGGTGTGCGCTTAAATTTATGTTTGTCGGTCTGTCTATTTGTCCCAACTAATCTCCAAAACGGCTGGGTTGATTTTAACGGAACTTTCAATGGCAGATAGGTGATGTTATATCTAAGGAGTAACTTAGGCTACATTTAGTTTAGGCACATAAAATAATTATGGGATCCGATCCGATCCTATATAAAACGTATAAACACGCGAGCGAAGTCGCGGGGGTCAGCTAGTGAACAATAAAGACCATAATATAGAACGTGTGCCATTCATGCGTCGTTGAAAAAGTTGACATATTGCACCATTTACATGAACGGCGAGGATTATCTATACTCTATAGGATTAAGTTAGCGGCACATTGTGGGCTGGTGTTGCCAAGTGCCAACAAATTTTCATACAAACTTTATATTCTCATTTCACCATCTTAGGGATGGGATTGGGACACAAAAAACCTCTCCTAGTCCTTAGTGCACCTCTAGGGTAGGTACTAGTTACCTAATCTGTGGTTTAGTCTATTTCTACATATCTAGCTATTTCTAAATGGAATCCAAGTCAAGAACAAAAGTTTCTGTCCACAAAAACATCGACTTCAACAGACAGACGTCAGACAGAAGCGGACGTGGACACAGTGACACAGCCTGAACCGGTCTGACGTGAAGACGTCTGTCTGTTGACGTCGGTGTTTTTGTGGACAGAAACTTTTGTTCTTGACTTGGATTCCATTTAGAAATAGCTAGATATGTAGAAATAGACCAAACCATAGATTAGGTAATACAAGAGTAATACCTACCTAGCTATAAAACAGTACTGTGGCTACCAGACAATCGCACAGACTGAGCCGAAACTTGGATCATGAGAAATTGTGCTACTTAATGAAACAAGAACCCGGATGATCTTATAAGTATTAATCTAAAAAAATACGCCAAAACCTAACACTTGCATATTAATCCGAGGATCATCATTATCAACACATTACCGGCCACTGCGAATTGGTAGACTTCGCACAAAGCTTCGCACAATCCGAAGTTATCTTCGATTTATATGGAAGTCAGTCGGTTTACTCTTGAACTATAGAGGATAATTTTTTCCTAATTTCCACATTATTAACTATCAGATCCCAATCTGAAGCCTTAAAAAAAATCTAAATTATCCCGAGAACTCGTACCTTATCCTCAGAATTACCAAGACAAATGAATTTGGATGTTCAACGAAATCCTTTCTTGCGCATATGTAACTCTAAAGATCTCAAATTCTTTCATTCATTTGATCGTTTTGGATGGTCGTATATGAAAGCTTGTTAACAAACCAAATGAGCGTATGGTTGTGATAATTATCGCGGTGGAATTTTCCGTTACCAAAGACAATAACCCTGACTCATATTATTTATCAACATGGTATTGCATATTAGCTGTGTATCGGTAAGTAACTCTTGTTCGGACAAGTGTTGGTAAAAGTTATGGAGAGGAAACGTTATAAATCGGAAGTTCCGTATTCTTCTAATAATTAATTGTCTATTAGCGATTTCAAAATAACGTTGTGTACTTCCCTAATATTAAGCTCATATTATGATTATTTGAAAATTACGTACCTACCTACGTTTTTAAATTATAATAGGAATCTTCTGTTTGTTTATCTTGTTGTTCTTTTTTATCCATTTATTCGTGTTAGTCTTCGAACCATTAAACAGATTTTGACGTGACTTTGACATGAGGGCTTTCATGCTAGGTATGAAACTCGCAAACTTCCTTTAAGAATCTAGATTTAAAAATCACGCAATTCGGTCCAGAAATCTAGAAGAAAGAAAAGAAGAAGAAAATTGGTTGTCTGTAAAGTTAATTTGCGGACGATAATTTAACGTTATAACGTCATTCGCGAGCAAGCGAGAACGCGGAACGCGCTACGCACCTAGTTCGTGACAGATGAGTCATGATTTTCCGTGCGTGTAGTTCATCGATTTATAAGACGTTATCACGTCAAAAAATTCGCACCGAACTGAGGAGAGAAATTGGTTAAAAAATTAAAATCTCTCCTTTACAGCGTGCTTTCTGTTGCTAAGTCTGTAAAAAAGCTAACAATTTAGACCGGCCGATTTAGTTTAGAGATCGCTTAGAGACCAATATCTCTCACTTTGACCTCTGTAATTAATTCTAGAGTCATGATCACGTGATAATGCTTATTGATCATGATTATTATCATCAAAATAGTAGGTATTAACATGATAAGGATGACGTAAAGCGGACCCGGGGCACACACCAACAACAGGAAGATCATTGGTATTCATGAAATCAATGTCAAAGAGCACATTTCCTCAATCTAACAGCTAACTCGAAGGAGTACATGACTAACAACTTGATAATGTTGGCTGCGCGCTGATAATATGTACTTTTATTTGTAATCTGTTGCTAATGATCGGCGCACGTTTTCTCATTACATGAAGATTAATTCGACAGAAGTCTCTCTCCGGAGCTCCCGAGCGCACCCCATACAAACGAAGTTTGATTCTGTTTTTAATACGTGTCTTATTAACCAACCAAACTCAATTATTACATTTGGTAAACATGCTCTAGAAACTAATATTTCTCTTTGTCAGATTTTCGTAAAAATATGTACTTAGGTACTTACCTCTACTTAGTTATGTAATTTTAAAACAACGTGGGCTCAATTTGTGTACAAATCTTTGCAGAAATAAACTTCCGGTCTTCAAAATCAAGAACTCACTTGCAAAAAAAGGCCTTTGTTACTTAGATTACTAATTATTTACAAAAATGTGTGTTTTATTATGTGCTCAACATCCGAATTACGTATTTAAATTATGATTATCTAACTAATGAATAAAGTATATAAGGTGCTAACAATTCCGTAAACCATTACTTAGTTACATATTAGATCAATATCTAAGTAAAAAACGCTAACTATATTACTGAAAATATTTATAAAATCTAAAATAATTCTAAAATTTATTTCATGTAGACTAACTTGTGTCTCTTAAGTTAAGTGAAGAATATAGATATAGTATAATATATTTCACCTGTTAAGAAAGTAAATTCTGCTGACAAAAGCAAACTCAAGCACAAAAACTTACAATATTTTTTAACTATATCAACGTAACAAATTACGTAGTTTATGCCATTTATTTTAAGGTCTTTTTTGAGGTCATCGAAATGTAAAGTCGATTGCTTCCAAGTTCCAACTTCCATGCAACTTTGTCATTTAAAAAAATTATGTAACGAATATCATCAACTTAATAAATGTAAGTAAGTGTTATTAGTTTGTTACACATTTTTTAATTTGTGTTAGTAACAGTAAAATCTAAAATTTCTTTCGAAATCATCTTAATAATCACTAATCTTTTAGTTACTTGTGCACTAAAAGTCTAAAACTCCAGCTGTCCATTTGTAAAATATTTTTTTCTAGTTTATTTCGTATTCATCATGATTTAAGCTACATAAAACATAACATAATTAACATTCTCTCTTGGATCGATGTCTATTCACACAGCTAAGTAGTGTTACATAACAGATCTCTCCTTTTCTTTATTTTTAAAAATTACGAATAAAATTATCAAGGAGCGTCAATCAAATCGATTGATTTTTTAAATTTTATGATTTTTATTGGTATAGCCTAGGACCTAAGCGATACCAAGGGCGATAATATTAATGATTAGTACACGATACCAAGTGAAATAGATTAACATGGTAATTGAACAGCAAATAAAAATAATAATTGAATGGAAATTGAACAAATAAATAATTAAAACCAAAGATACAAAAGCGTAACTTAATGATGCCCTGTCTCTTCGCGCTTATAATAATATCGTTTTATTTCCCCAAACCTTTACTCCGTACTCCAACACTGTTTATAAGTTGGAAACTTTTGTAAAGATTGTCCGACTTGTTGGACAACAGGTCGATGGATTTTGCCTACGTGACAGCAATGAAAAGTTACACCAGCTGTTACTAGAGGGCGTTACTGGTTGAAATGAAACAAAGTGGGTTTGATATAGGCCGACTAGCCGACTAGTCTTTTGATGAATCTCGTGTTTGTTACATTTTTAATTACTCTATCGTATGATATCCGCTTTGTCTCTACTCTCTGTCAATATTGTTTATGCGGCTTTCTAGCTTCTTGTAATCGTTTGCGTAAAACCTATTTTTGTTTAACTTTCTCATATTTGAGTTGAGTTAAAGTTTTTTTTTTTTTTGTAAAATGTGTGCTAAACGGGATTAACTTTGAGACATCTTTTATTCCTTTTCTAAAGAAATCCGTCTAAATGGGGATAATCATTTTCTCGACTATAAAGATAGATGTTTTTAAAGACAATACTTCTAGGTATTTTCCAGCGTTAGACCAATGACCAATCAGCTGTTAATAGGATTGCTCGTGGTAATACGTAACTTCATACCATTTATTGCACTAGATAAGACGGAGCGTCACTTTTAAAATTAGAAAATTCCGAAAAATAAAAAAGTTGAAAATTAAGGTAAATTTTGGTAGGTAGGTAGGTACTAGGGTTCAGAACCGGGAAATCCCGGTCTCGAAAGTACCGGGAATTCCCGGTTCTTTTGTCAGTAAAAAGAACCGGGAAATAAAAATTTGATTCCCGGTTCTTTCGGTACTTTCGGGAATTTGATTTTAATTACATGATTCACGCTACTACTTACATACATAATCTTTACAATACTAACTTTACTTTTTTATACTTCCTACTGTTCAAAAGTGCAAAACTAACGTTAATTCAGCGCTTATAAATAAATAAATAAATAAATACTCACACATACACACACGGTCGTCTGTTCCTAAAGTAGGCAACTTAATGCCTGTGTTATAGGTAACAGCCGACTGATAGACATATTTACATATAAATACATATATATTTTAATAAAGGTATACATACATACATATTATAAATACACCCAGACTCGGAGCGGGAATCGAACCCGCGACCCCGGAGCGGACGGCAGGGTCACTGCCAACCACGCCAACGGGCCAGTCTTGGTCAGTCTACCATTGGTCAGTCTACCATCCCATGGCTTATATAAATGGCGCGCGGTAATTTACAAGTCTACCTCTCTCGCTGTTGTGTGCGATCGCTCACTTACTCAGTTTTCGAAATGCAATATTTAATCCACCTTGGGATAGAATTTTCAAAAATGCTGTTTATATTTTTTATTTTTTATCGAAAGCTCAAATGCCAATTTTCATGGATATAACTTGAAAAATGACAGACTTTCATACAAACTTTCATCCCTTATTTAACCCCCTTACGGGTGGAATTTATATAATAATTCTTTGTTTTTGTAGGTTATCGCCAAGTTTACGGGCGATATGGCATCAAATATCAAAGATCCTCCTCAGGCATATGTATGTTGGAGAGCCTCGGCTTTTTGTCAATTTTGAGTTCTTCGCGGATCGATTGGTTAGTCCTGAATGCAGTCCAAGGGATTCTGAGCATTTTCCTCCAGCACCACATCTCAAAGGCGTCTATGCGCTGGCGGTCGCCAGCTTTAAAATCCATGTTTCCGCCCCGTATAGGAAAATGGAGAAGACTAAAGTCGTGTTGACGAGTGTAATTTTTGTCTTATTACTGATGTTACGATCATTCCATATTCTATCGGGCTGAGACATTGCAGCCTTGGCCATTCCGATTCTCCTGCGAACTTCAGCTTCACAAGAACCGTTATTGCTGATGCTAGAACCCAAGTAAATGAGTGTTCCATTGAGTTCTAGCTTAGAAGCACGATCCACCACCATGATCTTAGTTTTAGACCGATTTATGGCCTGTGTTGCTCCATTTTGTTCAGGAGTTGGAACATTTCAGCTTCATTAGCTGCGAAAAGAATGGTGTCATCGACGTAGCGAAGGTTTTGAATTTTAATGTCATTGATGGTAATTCCACCATCCCAGTCTTCGCAGGTCCAGCGTATAATGCTCTCTCCGTAGATGTTAAACAGAATAGGGGATACGATGCATCTTTGACGAGCTCCTTTGCCAAACGAGAAAGGTGTTGATGTCGTCTTGTCAATTCTTACTACCCCCTGACTATCTGAGTATAGGCTTTGAAGCACTCTGACCTGACCAGATGTTTTGGGACTCCTATTTCCTGGACAACTGTCCATAGGAGCTTCCAGTACACACAGTCAAAGGGCTAACTGTAGTTGACGAAACACATAATGAATGGTACATTGAATTCGTAAGCTTTTTCAACGCAGGCGCACACTAAGAAAAGATTATTGGAAATTCCACCCCTAAGGGGGTTAAATAGGGGATGAAAGTTTGCATGAAAGTCGGCCATTTTTCAAGTGATATCCATGAAAATTGGTATTTAAACTTTCGATAAAAAATAAAAATTTAAATTTCAGGATTTTTGGAAATTCTTTCCCCAAGAGGGTTAAATAGGGGATGAAAGTTTAAATGACAATAAAAATTACATAAATATTTCATTGTGGGTTACTTTTAAAGTGTAAAACTTGTTTTATAAAAAAAAACTACAAAGAACCGAAAATCCCGAAAGAACCGGGAATTCCCGGTTCCTTTGGATAAAAGTACCGAAATTCCCGGTTCTCAAAAACAGGACCGGTTCCGTAAACCCTAGTAGGTACCTACTTACAAGTTTTCGCGAAAATCTAAAGCCCATATCTTTTTATCGTGTTGACTCAGGACCTTGATTTATAATAATTTATACACCTAAGAGGGACTATTACTGCCGTCCTAACGAAGAGTGCAATAACTAGGTTTTGACTACTTTCGAGATATTTGCAGTTAAAGATTTAATTTTTGTTTTGTGTGTATCTTCGTAACTATAAAAGCTATTGGTTTGAAACTTTTACTGAACGACAGATAAAATAATGCTTAATTTTATGTAGTATATTATATTTGTACATAAGTTTATATACACACTAAAAACGCAATAATGTATTTATCATTAGGACTTATGAATTGTTTTGATATAGCAATCCTAATCATAATTGCAATAACTACACTACTTATTGCAGTTTTTGTTAGTAAACCTACATACTACTTATTTGTGTAGCACAAACTATATGATGCCCTATAGTTTCTTCCAACCATATGTACGGTTTTCCTTAGTGAATTATTTTAATTAGATATAAGGTGATTGCAAGAACATAATAAGAATAAAAGAGATTTACCAAAATAATTTAAATAGGTTTTTATTATTTAAAACTAATAACTTACATGACGATTTTCGTATCTGTAACTGAATTCAAAAACATAGAACTTTCATATAACCGTCCTACACCCATTTTACCCCCTTATATATTTTACATAGGGGAGAAATTTCCTATAATATTTTCTAGGCTGATATCTACGCCCTAGAAAGAACCTACCGTCCAAATTTCAAGATAATAATAACAATAATTAAAACTTCACAAAAACTTTCATCCCCTTTTTTACCACCCTTAATAGGAGATTTTCCAGAACAACTTATACAAGTTTTTATTATTTAAAATTCATAATCTAAATGCCTATTTTCATATCTGTAACTTCAAAAACATAGAACTTTCATATAACCTTCCTACCCCCATTTTACCCCCTTAGGGGAGGATTTTCGTGAAATCTTTTCTAGGCTGATATCTAAGCCTTAGAATAAACCTACCTTCCAAATTACAAGTTGAGAATAACAATAATTAAAACTTAACATAAAAACTTTCAACCCCTATTTTACCACCCTTAAGGGAAGATTTTTCAGAATAAAATATACAGGTTTATATTATTTAAAACTAATAATCTAAATGCCGATTTCAGGTCTGTAACTTTAAAAACATAGGACTTTCATACAAACTTTCTACCCCCATTTTACCCCCTTAGAGGAAGATTTTAGGAATGTTAAATAGCCTATAACCTTTCCGGAAAACTGTACTACCAAATGCAAAAATAATTTTTCAAATGCGACTGGTACTTCCAGAGATTAGCGCGTTCAAACAGACAAACTCTTCCACTTTATTATATTAGTATAGATATCTAGTTTTTTTTTTATTTTTGATAATTTTCATTTGTCTAATTCTAATTCTCTCAGTTGGTTCAGGAAGCCACCAGGGTACCGGATGTCGATGGACATACACCCAATTGTTTGGACCTTCTGCTGACAACCGATCCAGATAGGTTTTTGGTATCTGTTTCTGCCCCCTTGGGCACCTCAGATCACTGTCTGGTGAAATCTGTATCTAACTTCTATCCTCCTGCCTCTGACTCATCTGTTAAGAGGCGGGTGTGGCGATACAGGTCAGCAGATTGGGATGAGATGCGGCACTTCTTTGCATCTTATCCATGGCGGCAAATTTGTTTCTCTTCCAACGATCCGTCGAGCTGTGAGAGTGCTATATCAGATGTGATACGCCGGGCAATGGAATACTTTATTCCATTTTCCGACGTGTCTCCTGATAGCAAGATTCCCCCTTGGTACAATGCTGAGTGTGCTGTTGCAGAAGCCCGTAAACAATCAGCGTTTGTAACTTGGGCGGACGCTCGCGCTCTCAAAGCACCGGACGTAAAAATCAAGAAGAGAGATTTCAATATTGCCACCAAGTCCTACAAGAAGGTTTTGGAAAGAGCCCGTTTCGACCGAACTAATCGCATTGGACGTAAGCTCGCCACTTACCCCAGTGGCAGTAAAGCTTTCTGGTCTCTTGCGAAGTCGGTTGAAACCAATTTCTGCCGTTCTTCACTGCCGCCTCTGCAGAAACCTGATGGATCACTGGCCATAACTGCAACAGACAAAGCCAACCTGCTTGCTTCTCTGTTTGCAGAAAACTCACGGTTAAATGCTGGAAGCAACCTCCCACCCACTCTTCCACCATGCGACTCCAGTATGCCGGAGATACGCATACACCAGCAAGAGGTCCTTAAAACTCTTCGGAACCTCGACGTGAGTAAGGCCAGTGGCCCTGATGGTATACCTGCTATAGTCTTGCGGAATTGCGCCCCCGAGTTGTCTCCTGTGCTAACACGCTTGTTTCGCCTCTCTTTGGAAACTGCTCAAGTCCCCAAATCGTGGAAAGTTGCAAACGTGCAACCAGTACCAAAAAAGGGGAGTCGTGCTGACCCGGCAAATTACAGACCAATTGCGATCACGTCCATCCTCTGTAAGAGTATGGAACGTGTTCTCAATAATAAACTCCTCGCATACCTAGAAGCTAACGATCTCCTGTCAGACCACCAGTACGGATTTCGGAAAAATCGATCTACGGGAGATCTTCTAGTGTATGCCACACATATCTGGGGTGAAGCCATTGAGAAATACGGAGAGGCGCTAGCCGTTTCTCTCGACATCTCAAAGGCTTTTGACCGGGTCTGGCACGGCAGTCTTCTCAGTAAGCTTCCAGCATATGGAATACCCACTGGCTTTTGTAGCTGGATATCAGATTTCCTGAGTGACAGGTCTTTTCGGGTAGTCGTCGACGGCTACTCGTCTGACCTAATGGCTATCAATGCCGGTGACCCTCAGGGATCTGTTCTATCCGCAACCCTTTTCCTGCTGCACATCAACGATCTGCTTAAACCCGGTATCTTTGGGTACGCTGATGACAGCACCGTTACGGATAGATACACGTCCAGTTCTCGAGCCAGTGCTACTGAGATCCTTGAGCAAAGAGAGGCAATGGTGAATCGCATTAACTTGACTCTCAAGGAGGTGTCTGATTGGGGTGACGCCAATTTAGTTAAGTTTAATGCCACCAAAACTCAAGCGTGTTTATTCACCGCAAAAAGGAGCCCTTTTACCTTGGCTCCTACTTTCCAAAGTGTATCCGTTCCGATTAGTGATCACATTGAGCTTCTGGGTATTGACATCTCACCCAAACTCAATTTCGGGAAATGCATCGAGTTGAAGGCCAAAACAGCTGCCAAAAAACTTGGTATCCTGAACAAGGTAAAGCGGTACTTCACACCTGCACAACGCCTCACACTTTACCAGGCTCAAATCCGGTCAGGCATGGAGTACTGCTGCCACCTCTGGGACGGCTCTGCCAAATACCAACTCGATGCATTAGACTCGGTTGATCGCCGTGCCCGTAGAATCATAGGCGATCGGTCACTAACGCAGGCGAAATTGCTCAGTTTACAGCACCGACGCAATGTCGCTTGTCTATCGGTCTTTTATCGGATATACTTTGGAGAGTGTGCTCAGGAACTTTTTAACCTAGTTCCTCCTTCACCATTTCACCACAGAACAGCGAGAAGTCGAGAACGATGGCATCCCTATGTGGTTGACGTTCAGTCGGCTCGAACAAAGCGCTTTCGGTCGACGTTTCTGATACGAACCGCTAGGGTGTGGAACGCCCTTCCGGCTTCCGTGTTTCCCGCCTCGTTCGACTTAAGTACCTTCAAGGCAAGAGTGAATAGGCATTTTCTAGGCAAGCGCGTTCCAACTTAGACCTCATCATTGCTGTTCAGGCATGATTGTCGTCAAGCGTAAGCCTATTTCACAATAAAAAAAAAAAAAAAAAAAAAATTCTCTCCAATCAGCTGCATATTTTTCTTTGACTTTCAATGAAAATTGTCCCCTTTCAGCCAATGACTTTTGACTTCCAAAATTTTCTTTAAGTGGTTGTGTTTCTAATTTTGTGCTTGTAAAAGTAAAAATCTACGAATTTGACAATTTTACAACATTCACAAAATCGTCAAAATCAAAAACTTTTTGTTTATTTTAACTTTACTTTAGTATAATACATTTAGTTAGCTAGACATTTTAAGTAATAAGTTTCCTTATGATAACTGCAATAACTCTTACTTCTTGCGCTTATGACTAGTAAATGTGCCAAAAATTTGTAAAACGTACTATAGTCATAAGTGCAATAACTGGACTTATTGCGATTATTTTATGTAATATTACAAAATATCAAAGCTATCCAAGTCATAACTCAAGATATTTCGGTTATGATTAGCTCCTTACACATCGTTATATTAGATATTGCAGTTATGGTAACCAACAGAACCGAAACTATTGAAGATACAAAAAGACGTCTAAGACGAAAATATAGAGCTCATTTTCCTGATTACGGATATGGTCTTAAGTCAATTTGACCAAAAACTCGACTTATTGCACTCTTCGTTAGGACGGCAGTATAGACCTCAGTGTCTGTATCAACTTGCTAGGTCCACCCAAAGGTCCACTCGTTCTTGAGAAAATCGGTGGTGACTGGTGACACTCGGACGGGCAGACGGACCGACGGACAAGAAAGTGATCATATTATGAGGGTTCCTTTTTTACCTTTTGAGGTACGGAACCCTAAAAACCGATCGGATCTGAACGGATCTTGGTTTTTGGTACAGAGATCTAAGGATACCTTGCGTCCTGGAGACACACACAGACTACTTTTTATGCCAAAAATAGGTATGTATGTACAAAGAGTTGGAAGTCGGAATACATGGGAATTTAAAGAACCCATCACTGAAACGATCTTGACTTTAGACACAGAGATAGGTACATAGCTTGCATCCTGGAGATAGGCATAGGCAAATTATCCCGGAAAATAAGAGAGTTCTCAGATTTTATTAAAAACCTATAAACAACTTCCTCAAAAGCCGGCAATGCATAGGCAGTTCGTCTGGCGCGGTATGTTCACGTGTGCGGGTAATCACTTAACATCAGGTGACCCTGCTCGTTTGCCACCACCACCACTTAGGAACAGGCACATGTAAATTTTATTGTAAGATATGCCTACGCTTGACGACAATCATGTCAAATGGAAACCAATGATGAGGTCTAAAATGCGCTTGCCTAGAAAATGCCTATTCACTCTTGCCGTGAAGGTACCTACCTACTTAGGTTAATCGGACGAGGCGGGAAACACATACACTGATTATATACCTATCCTAGCCGTACCCACTTCTCTTATAGGAGAGAGGGATTGAGATCTTAGGCCTGTCACGCTGTTCCAATGCGGGTTGGCGGTCTGCTTATTTCCTCGCTATTAATACAGAAAAATAATTGTTCTAATAAAAACAATTAACAACAAACGCTACAGGTAAGTATAAGATAACTCACGATTTCATTGAACCGCGTCGCAGTGTTGACAATGGCTGTGACGACATCAAATACCTAAACCGATTTCTGTTTCCACTCAAAGCCCTGCGTAACGGATACCGCGAGCTGTTCTTTAACCTCATTTAGAACAACACTTTCCTTCGCTCGATCATCATCGACGGTTGCGCTTACGAAATTTTTACCATACTTCAATCAAACGAGCAATGAATATAGCCGCGTCGAACGTTTCATTGCTTCCGCTCGACGACCTTACGCGGGTCGAGTAGGTGCTTACCTAATAAATAACTTTGTTTTGGCTCGTTTTTTTTTCAAGGTGTGGTAGGTACTTAATTGCTACAGTAACTCGACTTTTTAGAGTTTAAGCAAAGAATACTCACTGCTATTAGGTATTAAAAAAAAGTGTGTGTGCAATTCACACACGGCAGAAGTGAAAAAGTAACCTTAACCTTATCGTTAACGTTAAAGTTAACGTTAACCTTAACTTTGACTTTACAGGCTAAAATGGCGTCGGTTTTTCGTTTATTCGAATTTCAAATCCACAACGTTCCTAAAGTTTTACTTCGATAATTTATATTTATATGGTCGTCCTTCACTGCGCTTACTGGTAACTGGTGCACTGTCTACTCCAAAGCATGTCTGTCTAGGAACCTAGGACCTCAGCGCCGTCGAATATTTATTGACAGACATGACCTAGTTATACCAGCTGTCACTTCTGCTTGCTTCTTATCCTTTGGGTTAAATCAGTCATTTTGATTGTATTACGAATTATTTACGGTGGTCAAAATAAAAATAACCACGCATTCAGCGTCCAGCCAGACCGCGTATTCTTTAACTTAGTGAATATTAAATAATGAAATGAATGAAATAAAAAATATATCACAATATAAGCTCAGTGAGCTTATATTTTGATATATTTTTTATCCATTGAAGGTTTGCTATGAAATGTTATCTTCATTTCACACAGTAGGCAATGTAGCTACCTATATCGAATCGAAGTACGTACATAATTTGGTGGCTTTCATTTACCTGCTGATAATTGATAATCACTAAGTTAGAGAATAAACAATAAAGGTTTCCGCGGCGTAAAAACTTTTTACGCCGCGGAAACCTTTTTACTAAAAAGGTCTCCACCAAAGAAAAATTGCTAAGCTTTGTCACCAACACGTGTTGACAACACAAAAGTTGGCAATTTTTCCTTGGTGGAGACCCAGCATAAGGTAAGTACAGACTTAAAACTAAAAAAACTTACTACTTACTGTGCTTTTTATGAAATTGAATTTACAGATTAAAACGACTCGCCAGTAACTGTTCTTTCCACCGTTATATTATCTGAACTGTCCTATTCGCAGTTGGTGTGTGGTATCCAGCCGATTCTGTGTAATACTTTTAGTTACCTCATTATAAACTGCTTTCGTAACTTTGTTATTTAATCATTTAAAAATTGTGTGGGCTATGTAGTTAGATACCTACTCATTTTGGGATATTGCCTAATAGAATATCAAAATGATCGATAGGAATTAGGAACATTAATTTGTGGAAATGTCAAATCTTTTCATGCAATATTGCAAATGGTCAAAATTAGTCTCAATAGCGCAACGGTCGTCGGGGGCGGATCGGGAACCGTAGGTTCGACGGTTCAAACCCCACCCGTTACACTATTGTCGTACCCACTCCTTGAACAAGTTTTCACTTAATTGGAGGGGAAAGGGCAATATTAGTCATGTTCGTCATGGGTAATATTCTTTTAAAAAAAATCTACTTCCGGTAGAGTTAAAAAGTAACCTAAAAGGTAATTCAATTCTAATTTTAAAGGACATTTTAGGTAAGTTCATGTCTGCGATGCAAACTATCTCTGTTACCAATATGAGAATTGAAAAACATTAAGATCGTTTCAGCGGTTAGGCCGTGAAAATGTATTAATTTATAGTTTTTATTTTATTACGTAGGACTACTTAGGAACCCTAAATATTTTCGGGATAATAAGTAGGCATTGTAAGACACTCCTTATCAAAATCCGTCAGCCGTTCCGAAGATACAAAGTACAAACATACTTTAAAAAATTTAAAAACGTGTGTTTGGAATTTGGGTATTCTCATCATCATTTTATCCCATTAGGTACTGGCCCACTACAGGGCACGGATCTCCTCTCAAAATGAGAAGGGTTCAGGCGGTAGTCCACCACGCTGGCCAAGTGCGGATTACTAGATTTCACACGCGTTTGAAAACATTAACATTATGGAGAGCTCTCAGGCGTGCAGTATTCCCCACGATGTTTTCCTTCGCCGTTATCTAAAGCAAGTGATACTTATTCAATTGGTAAGTATAAAACCATCGATGTATAGTTAAAACGCACATAACTCCGAAAAGTTAGAGGTGCGTGCCGGGGACCGAATTCGGGTCCCCTCGAAAGAGAGGCCGCATTCTTAACCACTAGGCTATCACCGCTCCTATATTACGCTATCGCTGTCGTTTAAATGATCACAGTCACACAACTCACACACTACAATCACTACATAGTATAAAACCACGGAAGAGAGAAGGCAGGGGAAGTGAAATGCACCAAAACTACTTTAAGAACCGCTGTCGCCAAACTCACACAAATATACCGTTAATCATATATTGCACTACAAAGAAACAAATCGTTTGATTTGTCGTTTTAAGTTTAGTCAAAACTAGCCTACTTCACAGAACTCACAGATTTGGAAACAAACCCTGATTTTGTAGAAATAAGATTTATTTTGCTTTAACGGAAGAATGTATTTATGAGCTATAGTCACACTAGATTCGATTGTCCAATTAATTCCGCTACTTGACCATAGATGGCGCTGTATTGCTACTCATTGAATTGTCTATCGATATCGATAGATACTCGTTATTTTGTTTATTCGCAAAAAGAAAATTAAAAAAGGTAATTATAAAATTAAATAAAAGTGCTGGTATGTATGCACTGATGAGTAAATAAAAATGTTGAGTAAAAGCCATTAAAACTTTAGTGATTGACTAAAATGTAAAGTTATCGATTCTTAATTTTTTTACTATTTGGGTTTTGACAATGACTTATATATTAAGAAAAGCGATATATTATTATTATTATGAATCAAAAATAATACGATATAAAAAATGCCTACTTATATAATACGATCAATTTAGACTTCCAAGATTACAATATTCACACCTGGCTGAAAATTGGTAGGATTGTTCAAAACACTATTATAAATGAAATGTGAAAAGTCCTCATCGATCCGACACCTGGAAAAAAATTACTCGGTGTCAAAGTTTTCACGGGAAATTTTTCAGCAAAACGGTAAGTCTTATCATAAAATTATTTTAAACAAAATTGTAGATCAGATAATTATCTATAAAAAATGTCTGTATACTTTTTTTCCTAAGAGCCACCGTTTTTGAGATATAACGATTCAAATAAATTAATTTCGAAATAAAAATGAGGGGCCGGGTTTCTTTTTACCCAAAATTCTGTGGTGGTGGTGCAATCTTGTATTTGCATAGTGCTATTCTACTAGTCAAGCCCTTTCATTTGATACCCATATTAAGGGGGTTGTAAAAAAATATGTAATCCGCCATTTTGTAGCGGCGGCCATCTTGGACTGATTTTCTTCAAACATAGCTAACAACACTCTCGACTAATTCACCTTTCAAACAAAAAAAAACGCATTTAAATCGGTCCACCCGTTTGAGCTCCACAGGGGAACAGACAGACACACGCACACACACACACACACACACACACACACACACACAGACACGTCAAACTTATAACACCCCGTCGTTTTTGCTTCGGGGGTTAATTAATAATAACTGTATCAAAAATCATCGTTTGGTCGTTAAAATATCGATAACAATGTACTTGCTAACATCATGACATCTCTACGACCACGACCACCCGATCGGCGTCCATACCGTGAGTCTAACGTCTTAGTGAAGGAATATATTTATATAGTACAAGTCCATTGCGTCCTAAGACCGACCGATTCAATGATTGATTTCTACTAAGCAAGCAATGGATTTTGTTCATAATGAGATATAGACTTCTCAATTTAGCACATTTTTAGCATAATGTAAATATACAAAATAATGTTTTCTTGTTTTTTATGGAAAATAACAACAATAGCTTGTACTTAAGTGTGAAATGAGATGCCATATTTTGTATGATTCACTTTTTTGCTTGATTTTTTGCAAACAACCACTGAACAACACGGCATTTTGTTAAAAATCGAGAGCGGTGAAGCGATCGTTGGACGACATTCGACTCAAGACAAAAACGGTTCTCAGGTGTATTTAACGCCAGAAGAGTTCTCAGGAACCACGCCCCCTTGCCATATCTCGTCTTATTCATTTTATCTATGTATAAAACAAAGTCGTTTTCTCTGTCCCTATATCCCTTTGTACGCTTAAATCTTTAAAACTACGCAACGGATTTTGATGCGTTTTTTTTAATAGATAGAGTGATTCAAGAGGAAGGTTTATATGTATAATAACATCCATTAAATTGTGGAGAAATACTGTTATTTTTGAGGTTTCTAATGTGATGTCGTAAATAATTACATTTTTTCCGCTTACATTGCAAACGCAGGCTGAACCCTACGAGATTTATCAAAATAATGTACTAAGTATTGTACACATTGAAAAGGTCTACAGAAAAGTCCGCGATGGTATATGTCTATCTCTTATGGATATCCCACAATAACATTTTTTTGTCATTTACTTTTTACGACAAATAATGGCTAATTTTCGAAGCGATTTCAACCAATACAGCATTAATCCTTATCTAATTAAATACCTTAAATGCATTGTTGATTTTATATAAATCCATATGGTCCTTTACAGCATATGATTTAAATGAATACTTTCGAAGATATTACAGATTTAAAAATTGCGGCGGCGCGGGAGCGTGCCTATAAGCGCGTCGGCGGCCGCGGTTCTCCCTATAGCCCATTGTCGATAATTTTTGAAACCAAAAAAAAAATCACAGTACGTAGGATGAAACCCATTGGAAAAGGAGGAGAATATTATAAAATACAAGGAAAAATAATTTACGGGCGATCTGAGCTCGGGAAAAAAGGGGGGGAGTTTTAAGGGTAAAAAACGGTTTATCTCGATTTCCGGCAAAACTAGAAGTCCTATGGAAAAAAATTAAATGGCAAAGTTGTAGGTAATAAAAAGATCTACAACTTTTATATTTACACTTTTTTCACATAACCTCAAAATTTATGTGAAAAGTTCAAAAAACCAAGTTTTTGGTTCTTTATTTTTATCTTTTAAAATAATTTTTTTTTTCACGGAATCTGGTGAAAACTTACTTTCTTATGTCCCAAATACACTAATTTATTTGATTTGAAATATTTAGTTTTTCTCCTTATTTTTGACTTAATATCGACTTAATTCTGACAGCTGTCATTTTCATTTACAGATGAGTTATTTATATGGAGAACAGGGTTAACATCTACGAAGTACGATTTTACCCCAAACTACTTTAATTCCCTGTCAACATATAAAGCTCTAAGCCGCTTAATAATATTAATTGTTTCGCCCTAAAATAGAAATTGCTAAGAATGGAAACTAGAAAGTCATATCTACATGCAGCAGTTGATTTGTATTTGCATAAGTTTTGAATTTTTCATCTTTTTTGTGGGAATTGTTTTATCTCTGGTAACATTATGAAACGTCAGAATTCCACGGAATTAGTAATTCGGGTATAAGGTGAGATATAGTAAGTTCATTGTGGAAAATATCGTAAAAAGTCGTAAAAGCCGCCTGGGAGCTTTCATCGAAAACGCTGCCTAATCCCTGAGCGGGTAGTACCTACGCATAAAATGCTCTACTACCCGTGCGAAGCCGGGGCGGGTCGCTAGTTTTGTATAATAGGTATTTGTATCGATGCCAAAACCAAACAAGTATAAATTAAAAATTTAAAAAACCCCCAACATTCGCCATTTTGCGGCGGCGGCCATCTTGGATTTGCAATAGTGCTATTCTAATAGTCAAGCCCTTTCATTTGATACCCATATTAAAGTGAGTTGTGAAAAAAATGTAATCCGCCGTTTTGTAGCGGCGGCCATCTTGGACCGATTTTCATCAATCATAGCTAACAATTAGTCGAGAGTACTAATTCACCTTTCAAACAAAAAAAAACCGCAAACACACACACACACACACACACACACACAGAGAGACAGACATGTCAAACTTATAACACCCCGTCGTTTTTGCGTCGGGGGTCAAAAACTGGAGTGAATTGGCGGCGTAGTCAGCTAAATAAATGAACAGCTAGTTAGGTAGGTAGCTATAGGTACTTATTAGGGTTCAGAACCGGGAAATCCCGGTCTCGAAAGTACCGGGAATTCCCGGTTCTTTTGTCAGTAAAAAGAACCGGGAAATCAAATTTTGATTCCCGGTTCTTTCGGTACTTTCGGGAATTTTAATTTAATTACATGATTCACGCTACTACTTACATACATAATATTTACAATACTAACTTTACTTTTTTATACTTCCTACTGTTCAAAAGTTCAAAACTAATGTGAATTCAGTGCTAAAATAAATGGCGCGCGGTAACTTACAAGTCTACCTCTCTCGCTGTTGTGTGCGATTGCTCGCTTATACTCGGTTTTCGGAATGCAATATTTAATCCACCTTGGGACAGAATTTTCAAAAATGCTGTTTATATTTTTTATTTTTTATCGAAAGCTCAAATACCAATTTTCATGGATATAACTTGAAAAATGACAGACTTTCATACAAACTTTTATCCCCTATTTAACCCCCTTACGGGTGGGATTTCCAATAATCCTTTCTTAGTGTGTGCCTAGATCATAAAAGGAAGCAATGTGAAAATTTCAAGTTTCTGACGATGTTGCGCCATCTGTTCCGGCTTTCAGCGTTGTGAACTGCTTCGGCAACATTCATGTTGAGAGTGGTGCGGATCTGGTCAGTCCAGCGAATTGGACTCCTACCTCTCGATCTCTTGCCGTTCATTTTCCCGGTAACTATAAGTTTTTGTAGGTTATCGCCGGGTTTACGAGCGATATGGCCGAAGAACTCAAAGATCCTCCTCAGGCATATGTTGAGAGCCTCGGCTTTTTGTCAATTTTGAGTTCTTCACGGATCGATTGGTTGGTCCTGAATGCATTCCAAGAGATTCTGAGCATTTTTCTCCAGTACCACATCTCAAAGGCGTATTGTGCTGGCGGTCTCCAGCTTTTAATGTCCATATCTCCGCCCCGTATAAGTAGGAAAATGGAGAAGACTAAAGTGTTGACTAGTGTAATTTTGTCTTAGTACTGATGTTACGATCATTCTATATTCTATCGAGCTGATATATTGCAGTCTTGGCCATTCCGATTCTCCTGCGAACTTCAGCTTCACTAGAACCGTTATTGCTGATGCCAGAACCCAAGTAAATGAAGTGATCAACGGGTTTTAAATTGAGTGTTCCATTAAGTTCTAGCTTAGAAGTACAATCCACCACCATGATCTTAGTTTTAAACCGATTTATGTCCTGTGTTGCTCCATTTTGTTCACGAGTTGGAACATTTCAGCTTCATTAGCTGCGAAAAGGCACCATCCTTTTCGGCGTAGCGAAGGTTTCGAATTTTAATGCCATTGATGGTAATTCCACCATCCCAGTCTTCGCAGGTCCGGCGTTAGTGCTCTCTCCGTAGATGTTCAACAGAATAGGGGATACGATGCATCTTTGACGAACTCCTTTGCCAAACGTGAAAGGTGTTGATATCTTCTTGTCAATTCTTACTACCCCGTGATTATCTGAGTATAGGCTTTGAAGCACTCCAGACCAGATGTTGACCAGATATTTTGGGACTCCTATTTCCTGGAGAACTGTCCATCCAACTGTTCCAGTTCACACAGTCAAAGACCTTACTGTAGTAGACGAAACACACGGTACATTGAATTCGTAAGCTTTTTCAACGCGGGCTAACTAAGAAAGGATTATTGGAAATTCCACCCCTAAAGGGGTTAAATAGAGGATGAAAGTTTGTATGAAAGTCGGTCATTTTTCAAATGATATGCATGAAAATTGGTATTTAAAATTTCGATAAAAATAAAAATTTTGAATTTCAGGATTTTTGGAAATTCTATCTCCAAGTGGGTTAAATAGCGGATGAAAGTTTAAATGACAATAAAAATTACATAAATATTTCATTGTGGTTTACTTTTAAAGTGTTAAACGTGTTTTATAAAATAAAACTACAAAGAACCGAAAATCCCGAAAGAACTGGGAATTCCCGGTTCCTTTGGGTAAAAGTCCCGAAATTCCCGGTTCTCAAAAACAGGACCGGTTCCGTAAACCCTAGTACTTATGTACATGTAACTCGCGCTAGTAGAGAGAGCGGCGCGACGGCCTCGGATGACGTCACTGAGGTCGCTGGGCGCTTCCTACACTGCGGGCTGCGAAATAACGGCTCCGAAGAAAAAAATAACCTTTAGAGGTAGACCAGTTCCAAATTGTAGTACCGGCATTGATATTGAGCCTATTACTTATTGACTGAGTGACGCGTTTGTTTGCGGAGTTCCATGAGTTGATAAACAGCAACTAGCAAGCTTAGCTTCCTGGGTTACTCTTAATTTCGTCTTCTTTAGCCCTGAATACATTCTCATATGCTGTGATAGCCTAGTGGTTAGGACGACCGACTTCTAATCGGAGGTCGTGGGTTCGATCCCGGGCACTCACCTCTAACTTTTCAGAGTTATGTGCGTTTTAAGTATTTAAATATCACTTGCTTTAACGGTGAAGGAAAACATCGTGAGGAAACCTGCATGCCTGAGAGTTCTCCATAACGTTCTCAAACGTGTGTGAAGTCTGCCAATCCGCTTGGCCAGCGTGGTAGACTATGGCCAAAACCCTTCTCACTCTGAGAGGAGACCCGTGGTCTGTAGTGAGCCGGTAATGGGTTGATCATGATGATGATGATGATGATGATGACATTCTCATATAGAAATGCTGAGAGAAGCCACGCGGCCTCACGAAAAATACCTATAACCACAGATACACAGATTGCGCATTAACTCACGAAAACGGCCTAAAAAATGTCGACTTAAATTGTAAGGATCTCTCTCACCTACTTCAGTGTCACTTGATTAACTACGCAGTAAACAGCTCCCACAAAATAAAAAAATATGCCGGTTTGTGCGGTAAAATTATGTCGTAATTATCCTGCACAGCAAAATAAGAGGTCGAAGATCTCATATGATCAGTAAGTTTTTACATTTGCGTATAATTTTTTGAGAAAATAGGATTTTTAATTTCGATGTTTTATAGGTACGTCGAACTGGCCGGTGATACCAGCTGAGCATTGTGGTAATTTGCACATTATTGTGCAAAAATATATTGTTGTATGTTATACGTGTGTGAACATTAATAATTATTAATAAAATCAATTTGTTGCCAGTAGTGAGGTAATTTGCCACAAATATAGGGAAGTCCCGGAATATAGTAAATATTTATTATTAATATAATACTATACTTACTGAATTTTGACCTTCAATAATTTTTTTAAATAATAATTATTCTAAATAATTATGATTATAAAAATATAAATTTTATAAATAAAAATTAAAAATAAATTTTCTAATTAGTTTATAATTATTATTAATACTTAATGTAGATTTCCAACGGATCCAATACTAAGACATCGCTGGACAGCTGTCATCAGAAGGACACGACATGACGACTGTTGGAAACGTATTATAAAAGTATTTGACTAAATCAAGAAATAATTTTTATTTAGTATCTAGTGTTACGAATTTGCAGCGCCCCCTACCGGATTCAATTAGGTATTATGAATCTAAACTCCCCAGGGACAAGAAACTTACAAAATTTCAACAAAATTTGTTCGTAATAAAAAAAATCCTAGAACCTGACTGCAGCACCACCTACCGGGTCCAATTGTAGATACAAACTGTCTTCTTACCCACACAAACACACACCGAAAATTCCATCAGAATCGGTCCAGCCGATATTTAAATAATGAGGTAGATACCTACTGAATATTCTGTAATCAAGTAATTACTAATGCTGTTTCCATGGCAAACTATTGATTTACATTAAACAAACAGTTTTACACACACGTAGATTAAAGATAAATAATTAATAAAAACAAAATTTTATCCTACACCATACTTGATTTATCTATAAAAATTGTGCAATTGTCCAAATAACCGGTATCCCTAGGCGCGCACACATTTGCGATTCTAGGTTGTATCGTACACGGCGCGATTACCGAGGTCACGCACACATTGGCAGTAGTCGCGGCCGTGTGTCGCGTATGCTTGCGAGCGCGTTACTCCCTCTATGCCTTTGAACTCTTTGCCTATAACCTTTAGAGGCAAGAGTGTCGCCAGCTGATGGACAAGGGGGTCAAGTTGATATAATATGGAATGGAGGATAGGAAAAGTATGAATTTTAGGTTCAGTCGAGAGGTTGTGAAGCTATAAAGCAAGTGTAGGTCTTGACTTTATTATTATTATATTATTACTTATTATAGGTCTTGACAGGACTTGACGTCATTAATTTTATAAGTCGAGTGAATTGTGGACATTGCAGGTTGCATTTGGCTATATTTTTTAAACCTCTATGGGGGTAAAGACGGGGGCAGCTGGGGGGCAGCCCCCCCCCCCCCCCCCCGTCCTGTACCTTGGCGACTCCCTTGTTTAGAGGTAGACCAGTTCCAAATTGTAGACTAGTACCGGCAGTGATATTGAGCCTTTATATTAACGCAGCAAGTCGTTTGTTTGCCGAGTTCCGTGACATGACAATCATAAAGCTGGGTAATACATCGAACTATTACGCTTAGAATGGAAGTTTCTAACTTTCCGCTCGAAACGTAACCCATGTGTGCCCTGTAATTACATTTGCCGACACGCACACAAGCGCATGAGTATCTTGAGCACTGACGCGACGATAGGCTTTTAGGCTTGCTAAAAACGGCTTATCGCCGCGTCGACGACTGCCTTTCTTTACCTATTTATTCTAAGGGGTAATTATAATTTCGTCTTCTTTATCCCTAAAACGATCGAATAGAAATCTCCAGAGAAGACGCGCAGCCTCCAATATGACGTCACGAGGTCACTGGTCACTTTCCACACTGCGAGAAGATCCTCTTCGTACTGAGTCCATCGGGAAGTCATCCCTGTAGGTCTAGAAATGTTGACGGTTAGAAATCCACACTCTCAGTCCACTCGCTCGCTTTTAGTATGAAAATACTTACCCTTTGAAAAGCTGTAAATTTTTGTTGAGCTAGGTACACTAGAAACTTGAAATTCCTACAGCAATTCTTATTGCTAGCCGTTGACTTTAGTACTTACTACTACCAGTACCAACATATCAGTATACCAACAAGAAACAATAATTCGATACCACCATCGATCTAAATGGATACCACTAATCGTTTCTGAGAAAAGGGACCTTGACATTCGGACATACAGGGCAACAAAGTTATCTTTATAACGGTTCTATTCGCCCATAATGAAATACGGAATGAAGCTGTGATAGCCTAGTGGTTAGGACGACCGACTTCTAATCGGAGGTCGTGGGTTCGATCCCGGGCACGCACCTCTAACTTTTCGGAGTTATGTGTGTTTTAAGTATTTAAATATCACTTGCTTTAACGGTGAAGGAAAACATCGTGAGGAAACCTGCACATCTGAGAGTTCTCCATAACGTTCTCAAAGGTATGTGAAGTCTGCCAATCCGCTTGGCCAGCGTGGTAGACTATGGCCAAAACCCTTCTCACTTTGAGAGGAGACCCGTGCTCTGTAGTGAGCCGGTAATGGGTTGATCATGATGAAATACGGAACTCTAGAAACAAACATACTATTATAGTTACTTATTCTAATTTCTAATCTATAAGTCACTTAACCCGTTACCTACGTAGGTAAAAGTGACGTGTGACTGAAAATTGTGCGTTGGAGACCCTTGTTGGAGCGACCCTAGTTAAATACCGGTTCTAAGTTATTTTAGAACACGAACTTTGGAAATCGGCTTTAATACTTATCAAACACGCTATTTTTAAGTCAAAGAATGCCTGCGAATGCCAGTGACATTTAAATCTGGTTTTTAATTGCGTTGATAAGAAGATACCGTGGCATTCACTTTAGCGAGGCCGTCATTTTATGTTCTTCACTCAAGTTTAGGTACTCGTACCTACTACCTACAATGGCACGAGCAAAGAATACTAGGTAGGTACTGGTACATGATACCTAAGTATTACTCATGGATGCGAGGGCACACGAGTATGGCGAGGGTCTCAGTAAATCCTTTAACCAACGCGGCCGGATAGTTATCTTTATTAGATCACCATTTCACAATATCACAAAAAAGAAGAAAGGAGCTTTAAAGTATAATAATTATGTAGATAGGTACAGTACCTATACCTGCTTACCTATAGATTAGTACTTCTACCTACCTACTAGGCACCTACTTAACTACAAATAGCTAAGGGACTTTGGTAATTGTCTGGTAAGTTGATTTGACAAAGCTGTTGGTTTGTGAAGTTGATTTGGATTGAAGTCGCTTTTGTATGCTACTGCAGTCTTGACTCATAAATTACTTTGAAACCAATATCACAGAATATAAATAATAGTACTACGTATGCCAATGACAATACAATAAGGTAAAATAATGCTACGGCCTTGACCTGACTTGATGCTGTAGCCGGGACGGTCAAGGTCATTATTTTACCTTAGTCGGTATGGACATGTGACAAATATATTATGTACTGCACAGTCTGCACTGTATGAATTGACTCATGAGTCATGACCATGAGCCATGAGTCATGTGACTCATGACCGTGCTGCAAGTAACACCTACATACCCTCTACCTCATCTGTGGTGCTACACTAGTGCTTTGTCCGAGCGCAAATGAATTGACATTTGCCCGGCCAAGGCACGGCCCGGATAGGTATGTGCACTTTGTCAATGAGGAACGCCGTGCTTGCGTAAGCACACTACTATCATTGGGTGTTGGGCATAATGTCCTATAGAAAATAGTGGATCGGAAAATAGCTTAAGCTTATCAAAATTTTCATAAGTGTGTAAGAGACAACACTACATTTTTAAACATAACAATAAAACAGATCGTGGCAGAAATTTTATTGCAACTTCCCTTAAGATGGCCTCCCTAAAATGTATACATGAACACTCACACACGCACAACTTGAGACATCACAATGAACACGCGCCATTTTATGTTACAGGATTGTGCGTGTGTGAGTGTATTTTTGGCACGTTTTTAAGGTAGGTATGCCTACTCTACTTATTATTATTATCTCTATGGTTGTTAACAATTCCAAACTAAACTAAATTGACAGGTCTAGACTCTATAGTAAGACCACGATTAACTTGGCTCTCCCATGATCTGCGGGACGAGGGAGGGGGGGAAATTCTCATTGATAAATTAATAATCAATGGATGTGCTCGTACTAGACGTGTGCGCCGCGCCGACCCGCCGCCGCCGCCGGCATTTTTCGACGCCGCCGCCGCCGATCTGCGTGTCGGCGTAAAATCGGCGCGAGTTCTAAATGTTTTAGAACACCCTCCAACATCATTTACCCTCTTCTATACCAAATAATCCAACGATTACACCATTCCATATTCCATATTTCTATACAATAAATTACAAAAAAATTTCGATCGATATGAAGTTACACCTTCCTATTCATAATAAAACTTAACTAACAAACTTACCTAACTAAAACTTACTCCGACAACATCTGTTTCATCATCTTGTAAAAGCCAAAATAAATATCCATTTAGTTTGACTTTCCAAGAATCCTCTCGCAAGGGATGTTTGTCGATTTGTAGATCACTCATGCTTTTCGATGGTGTATCTAACGAGGGGTTCGAAGACTTATTAGAATAGAATATAATAGAAAAGTTTTTTATTCAAATAAACTTTTACAAGTACTTTTGAATCTGAGTTTCTTGTTGATTGGCAGTTGATCTCTTTCTCAAAATTGGACCTACCTAGCTGGACCGTGTGTCCCAGGTATATATACTAGTCAACAATTTCGAGTGCCGAGTTCTCAACGATCACCGGGTGGAGCGGAACATTAGCATTAGACATGACCTTCGCCTTACTCATGTTCATTTTTAAGCCCACCTGTTGAGAAACTCTGCTGAGATCATTGAGCTTTGTACTGAGGTCTTCCAGAGTCTCTGCCATCATGACTATATCATTGGTAGTCCGTTCCAGTCCAGAAGCTTAAAGACCTCTTCCAACGCAGCGGTAAATAGCTTCGGGGAGATAACATCTCCATCACGCACTCCTCGCTGCAACTGGATTGGCCTCGTAGTCTGGTCCTGTTCCTATACGGACTAACATAGTGGCGTTTTCGTACAAACACTTCAGCGCTTGGATGTACCGATAGTCGATCCGGCATCTCTGCAGTGATCTCAATACAGCCCAAGTTTCCACCAAATCAAAGGCTTTCTCATAGTCCACAAACGCTTTCTCATAGTCCACAAACGCTAAGCAAAGTGGCCGGTTATACTCTTCAGTCTTCTGTATAATCTGCCGCAGCGTATGGATGTGGTCTATGGTACTGACGCCTTTTCGGAACTTTTCTTTTGGCCTGTTCGGAAGGCTGGAAGTCGTCGAACCTACGAACGAGACGATTCGTAATGACTCGAGAACAACCTATAGACATGGCTCAGCAGCGAGATGGGTCTATAATTCTTCAGCAGGGTGTTATCGCCCTTTTTGAAGAAAAGAACCACCACGCCTCTGTGCAATGCCTCTGGCGTTATGCCCTCATTGATGACGGAATTGAACAGTCGCTGAAAAACTTTAAAAACCGGTTTTCCACCTGCTTTCACGAGTTCCGCTGTGATTCTGTCATCACCAGAGAATAAAATTGCTATAATTTAAGACCAGAACCAGCTCTGTAGATACATTACTTACTGAGATGCTCGTGACTTCGCCCGCGTAGATTCTTAATGTTATACAAACTTCCATCTCCTATTTAACCGACTTGGGGGTAGTTTTTATTAAATTTCTTAAACACGTAATTCTTTATTTTTAACCGAAAATCTAAATAGCAATTTTCATGGATATAACTTGATAAATGACGTGAAAACGTGACGGGGTCTCATTTGAAATTTTAATCCCCTATTTAACGTTAGTTACGTTTAATTTTATTTTATATCGCAAGCCCAAATACCAATTTTCATGGATATAACTAAAAAAATGATAGATTTTCATACAAACTTTCATCCCCTATTTAACCCCCTTAGGGGTAGAATTTCCAATAATCCTTTTTAGTGGGCCCCTACATCATAATCATAATCATTTACTTATTTATCATAAACGGAAGTTATTGTAAATGTCCTGAAAATGTACTATCAAAAACTAGTCCTTTACGGTTCGCCAAAATCGCCAAAATCTGAACGCAATACTTGCAAACGTTAAAGTTACTGGACTATTTGGCAAGTTGTTTTTATTGCAAAAGTTTTATTTAATTGTATCAATCTGATTTTCAGTAAAAATAATTCTATAAGTTAGACAGTTTTACTAAAATTATCCGCGCCGAAATTACGCCGAAAACACGCCGCCGCCGCCGATTTTTGACCGGCGTGCGCCGCCGGAGATTTTAGCATCGGCGCACACGTCTAGCTCGTACTATAATGTATGACAAGCATTTTTGACGCCCCTGTGAGTGTGTGTGTGTGTATTGCTACTGTAAGGACATGACACTAAATTAGGGAAAAAGAAATTTTATAATAATTATAATAATTTTAATTATCATAGTTATTCTATTATTTGCGTAATCGCAGTTTAGTCTTTCATCTGTGTCTCTTTAAGTTTGCTCAATACTTTTCTATAGTAGTAGTAGTTAGTACTATACATTTAAAGTTAAGTAGGTACGTTTCAGGATATAGAAAAAAGATTTTCCATAACCAAGAAAGAAGAAGATACGTTATTAAATATAATTTATACCCCATTTTTTAAATTTTATACATATTATACTCATAATAAAATAATTTATTTAATACATCTACTAAATACAAGTAAAGTTCGTGAACTAAAACCCGACTACGCTTAATAATTTAGTAATAATTTAGTGGGCAAATGCGCGGGGCAAGGAGCTAGTGGTGCCATCTGTTATTCTTATCCGAAACTAATTTTACAAGTATAAATTAAAAATTTAAAAACCCCCGACATTCGCCATTTTGTGGCGGCAGCGATCTTGGATTTGTATAATGCTATTCTACTTGTCAAGCCCTTTCATTTGATACCCATATTAAGGGAGTTGTGAAAAAATATGTAATCCACCATTTTGTAGCGGCGGCCATCTTGGATCGATTTTCATCAAACATAGCTAACAACACTCTCGATTAATTCACCTTTCAAACAAAAAAAATCGCATTCAAATCAGTTCACCCGTTTGAGCTGAGCGCTACAGGGGAACAGACGGACGGACAGACAGACAGACACACACACACACACACACACACAGACACGTCAAACTTATAACACCCCGTCGTTTTTGCGTCGGGGGTTAAAAATCTAGAAAGCCGCGCAAAGCTGACTTCTCGATTTTTTTCGTAGATAAAATGTAGCCTATGTCACCCTGATAATAACAACGAATCAATAGACACCTCATTCATCAAAATCGGTCCAGCAGTTTAGGCGCTACATTAGTACACACAGAATCTCATACAAAAATCGGTTACAAACATCCATACATAAATATATACATACGTAATCTTGGAAATAAAAGAGGATTCTCCGTGGATCAATATATTTAATTTTAATTAGCACTGTTACACCAATGGCCGACGGGACGCCGAGGCAGAGAGCAAGCAGAGAGCCAGAGAAGATAAAGTACAATTCGAGTTTCGACACCACAGATAAAACTTATGCAACAGATCTGTAGCATCAATAGTCACAGATAATAAATCAGTGTTGACAATTCTTTATAAAAACAAATCGCAACTTAATTATTTACAACACGTAAATACATAGACTGCTAAAATCATAACCCTTCCTTTTGGCTTTGCCGTAGTCGGGTAAAAAAAAACCAGACGTTTAGATTAGTACGGCATGGAGATGTTAGGAGATGGAATAAAACAAAGATAAAAAAACTATTAGGATTCGTCGAGACGTGTTCTTCTATATCTTAAAATTTCAATGCATTGCTGTCAGATGATGTGTCACTGTCGCTATCAATAACTATATTATAATTCACTAATTCATCGTCGTCATTCTGCAATCTCTCAACGTGAACTTAAGTACAATGTGACTTCACGTAGCCTCCGTTACAGCTTGAAAAGCATCTTGCACCAGATTTAATATTTTTGTTTCGAAACGCCAGCGAAATAACTAAAAATGTTGTGTTGAAATTATTGGTCCACATTATAGTATTTTTATAATAATTGAGAGGCCGTTTGCGTGATGGCTTCAATGGGTATGGAAATTTTTCACATGAAGCTGACAACACTTAATTGACATTGCCCGTCAGCCTCATATTTATTATTATGATATATAATTTAGAGATATTTGTTCTTTTCTCTCACATTCTGTTCTCTCTCACATTCGTTCGCACAAAACGAACGCACTACCATAACAATTTTTCTAGCACAACTTTTTATCACATAAGAACTGGTTACTGCTATGTATTTCACAAAATTTTCGTAACGATGTAAACAATGAACTTTGAAGTTTCAAAGTGACTTTTCAATATGACAGATTTCGACTGCCCTAGTGATATAAACAAAGTAACTGACATTTTTTGTGAAATTGACTTTTTTGCATTAACAAAAGTTTAATGTCGAGCAGTTTTTTAACACAGTGTCCACAGTATAATATTTCAAATAACTTGAACAGTTTACTGAAATTTGAATTGCCCAAACAAATAACTGCACACTGAGACTGGAATTTAGGGTATTACTTTATGTACTTATAAATAATCGTTTTAATTGTTATCGGTTACTTACTATTTTAAAATGTTTCTACTGAAGGTAGGTGCAGAATTTTAGATACCTACGTACATAATTAACTAATAGGGACATTACTTTACAGGAATATAACTAAAAATAGACACAATACTGTAAATTATAACTTTACAAGATAAACATAGTTGATTATGATGCCCACGACTCCGTCCGCGTGTATTTAGGTTTTTGAAATTCTAGTCTAAGCTCTTAATTTACCAGGATAAAAAAGTAGCTTATGTCCTTTCCAAAAATGAAACTTATCTTTATACCTCGTTAAGATCGGTTGAACAGTTGGTGCGTGAAGACTTAGTAGACAGACATACTTTCGCATTTATAATATTAGTAGGTAAGTATAGATATGGTATAGATTCTTGAGTTGTAATAAGCTCTAACTTAAGTCTCTGAGTGAACTAGGTTGGATATGCTTTGTCCGTCTGACTGTCACACCCTTATAACTTCTGATTTAATGAACAGAATTACTTCAAATTCACCGATAATATGTAGAATAACATTCAGAATTACGACCTAAAGCCGGTGATTACATAAAAAATAATAAAAATAGTTATTTGAGTTATTTGGGGAGGGCCCGGGTGCCCATTAAAGCAAATGGGGGGGGGGACAATTGTATTAGTCGCAATATCACAATCACAATATCACACACACGCAAACGCACACGCACATTTGAACATTAATTTTTGGGGTAACTATTTGTATCTGAATAACATAGTAAACTCTTTGTAATAAATTGAAAAATTATTTTTGGAAGAAATTATCAAGCAATATACAAACGAAGTAAATGACTTAACATCTTTTTAAAGTTGAAACATTAATTTTTTTGTGTTTTATTTGCAATTAGAAAAACCATATTTTTAATTTTAAACAAAATTAAAAGCGAAGGAGTTAGAAATAAATACTGTTATTTATAAGTTAAAATATATTATTTTGCAATTTATTACAGAGATAAATATGTAGGTATTTTGTAGAAAGGTTGCCTTCAAAATAAGAGTTTCAATGTTTATGCTTGTCCTGTAAAATTGTTCTGAATGTAGTTACTTTGTTTATCACTAGGGCAGCCGATTTATCAATGAATTTATCAATGAACTTATGAATGAACAAATCGCTGCGCGGGGCGCAGGGAGGGCTCCGTTTCAATCCAGGAGGGCCATCTTTATTACGGTCCGAGTATAGGTGCTATCGTGTAGTGTGTCTATTTTTTTAAAGAATGGAAAGGCGGATAGAATGTTTAAATACAAATATTACACCTTATTTAATTTTAATTGTTTGCATGTTGACATACTCTTTTATTTTTGATGTTTGTTTGCTAACATAAGTATTTTATCATTTTTATAATTATTCTTGTACCGATTGTTAACAGTAATAACTAACAAACTATTGTTTTTTATTTACCCGACTGGGTATACCTATGTGTTTCACCTGTGTGTATGTATGTCCATTCCTATGTCCGCTTGTAACTAATCAACGGCTCAACGGATTTTGATAAATGATACGTCATTAGATTTGTCTCAATGACGCGAGTGTTATAGGGTACCTAAAAAAAAAAAAAAAAAAAAAAAATGGCGGACTTTATGCGCTTTAATGTGCGAGCTGAAAAAAAAATTTTTCTTCAAGACCCTCGAGTGGGGTATCAAAATAAAGGGATTCAAAAGGCAAATACGAAAATGTATAAATTTATATATTTGGAAACAATTTGGAGTGATAAATCGTAGAAAATGACCGTTTCCTATGTCAGTTCGTAACTACTTAACGGCTCAACCTATTTTGATAAATTGTACGTCATTAGATTTGTCTTGACGGCGCAAATGTTACTGGGTACATAAAATTCATAAAAAATCAAAATGGCGAATGTTATGCACTTTAATGTGCGGGCTGAAAAAAAATTTTTTCTTCAAGACCCTCGAGTGGGGTATCAAAATAAAGGGCTTTAAAAAGCGAGTACGAAAATGTATACAATCTATATGTTTTAAATCAATTTTGAGTGACAAATCATGAAAAACAAAATAAATAACAACTACACTGTAAATGGTACGGTGGTAGTTTATTAATTTTTTAGTTCGTTTTTTAGCATGGCAGTCGGGTTTTTTTAATTTTTAAATTATAGCTTGTTTACTCCTACATAACATATTTTATTAATTTTAATATTGACATTTTATAATCGTAGTATTTTGTTTTGTTTTGTATTAAATATTCTCATAATAATTATAATTATCGATGACTTATTCAAATGATATAGTATTATGTTCTCTATTGTCCTTAATTATAATAATATTGCACGCCATACCTGGTAATACACTGCTTCCAAAAAATATTGTAACTCCATTTCTCGTGTATTTTTGCAATAAATAAATGAATTATGAATTATCCTTTTCAAATTGCTCCCGGTGGACAACAACAGCATTATATTTTACAGCTGTCAATTCAATAGATTGTTGTACACATTACAACACAATTGACCCCAATGTCGTTTGGTTTGCTAGTCTACAAACACTCTATAAAGGAATCTGTTAAAGCCCAAATTAGACGGTTCATTTTTCGAGATTTTTGCTATCATTTTCGAGGCTTCATCGGTGAATCATCGAAAATGAACCGTATAAACACCGACCGTTCATCGTCGCAGGCACTTTGTCATAGTAGATATCGTATCGTGCATCGTTAACCGCAAAAATGAACGATGAACGGGGCACCGTCTAATTTGGCCTTTAGTAGCAAGAGATGAAAGGCGAAAACGACCGAGTTTTGGGTCCCGGTAGTGCACTGTACTGTATAGATTTCACATTACTATTTAGAAAGTAGGTACATACGTAGGTACAGTTCTTCTTTCGTAGTTTCTTTCATTGTACCCTCTCCGAAAGAAAGCATTTCTTTCTTTCTTAAATATGCAAAATAAAATTAACGTATAATAACTGTATTGTTTACGGTAGTAATCGCTTCATCGCGACATTGCTACTTGAATGGTATGCCGTTGTTGTTTCATTGCAATTTGAACACTGTCTCGTGTAAAATAAGGTTCATTAGCACAGTTTGCGGGTGGCCATGTACGGGTGGATAGTACTAGGGTTGTCATATGACCGGAAACCTTAATTGTCCCGACGACCTGTCGATTGCTGTTCCGAGTCCCGATAAATAAAAGTGTCCCGTGTTATTGTAAAGTTTAATGTGCAACTTAGGTGGGGTAGTGATGCCTCTCGCTTTTAAGTGAAAAGAGCTGGATTCAGTGCCATGTAGAGTTAGTTAATCTCAATAGGCTTAGTTTTGTTTTGGTTTAGTTTTAGAAAAGATGTTTCTTGTCGTTTCGACCCTACCACATTGTGCCCCGAACTTTAGAGTCGCGATGATAAGTTGTTACATATGAAAAATTAGATTGCTGACACTCTCAGATCGATCCGGCTATATCTAGAATAAGCACATAGCTTATTCTAGATATACCTACTTAATATAGCTTAGTATGCCTAGGACGCAATGAGGCCTGAAGCGGCTATAATTTGCGCGAATGGTTTTTAAAAACTGGTTTCAAACATGATCTTCTGGTTTGTTAAAATTAACAGAAAATACTTACTTTGGCTCATGCAAATTAAAGCCTGTATAATATTTTTTATAACTAGTTAAGTACCTACTGTGAGTATAAATAAATACTTTTGGCTCAGTAGTATTTGGTCTGTGGTCTGTTGCGTTCACATCGAGCTTTGAAGTCGTCACGCATCGGGGAGGGCAAAAATGAAAAAAAAAATTGTAAAAAATCGATAAGTCTCATGAATCGCAACACAGGGACAAGAGTGGCAACCCTAGCGGAGATGGTTGCGAGCGACGACGACTCAAATATCATTATTTATTCAAGATAAGGCTCCGAACATGCGCCTCTATTGGTTCCGTTCGTGCGTTTTCAAAACACGTAATCCACCAGTTGTCTTCATAAATACTCGCGGGGACAGTGAAACTGATCAGATAACGCGGCCGCTTCAAATGTGCGCGGACAATTAACATAAGTTTAACAATAACAAAATGCTAATATCAGCCCGCGAGCTTCAAAACGCAGAGCTACGTTCAAGAATTGACTTTTGACGTGATAACGTCTTTAAATCGTTGAAATACTAACGTGATAAACGCCGTCGTATACATACATATAAATCGATGAACGCCGGCTGCACGCACGAAAAAGCTCATTGTCACGTTCCGTCTAACCGAGCGTGCAAGCGAGAGCGCGGAACAAGCGATATAGAGGCAATGTTATCGACGTTATCACGTAAAATTATCGCCCGTAAAGTGACTTTAAAGGCAACCAATTTTTTTTTTGTTTTAAAAGGCAAAAATCTGAAAAATATTATGGCAATAATGCTTTTTTTCGTTAAACACATGCCATTGAAAATGTTTAAATGATTTGTTAAACTTTTAAAGTAGGTAGCGATACAATAAATATAGGTAGATAATAAAATACTTACCTTCGAGTATGTCCTAGTACGCGTTACTTACCGATGACCCAGATCTAAATAGTAAATGAGTCCCCTGAGAACCTAAAAAACTCAAAACTAAACCCGTTATGGAAAACATTAGGACTTTGGAACAAGTTAAAAACTAACCTTTTCTTTTCGAACTTTTTTTCATAATCGTTTAAATAATATTTTATGTGCCTTTTTGTAAAGGAATTTATTGATGTTTACAAAATTATTCTGTATGTCAACAGCGCCGGAAGTCAGGTATAAATTTTAGTGCAGCTGTAAATAAATAACGATGACGGTAAACTAAAAATGCAACACATAGCAAAGACCTGGTTAAAATTAACGTGTCAGATAAGCACCTGCAGACGTACCAATCTCCAACTCCAAGGTCAACTTAAGTCAATATAATTATATCCGACGTTTAGTTACACAAATCGGAGTAATTAGTTTTAATACTTGATAGGTTGGAAAGTGTCATCGATATGAAAATTTATTACTTGTTCATTTACGCAGAAACCCTTAATATTTCCGGGATAAAAAGATGCCTAAATAACTCCTTTTATAATAATCCTTATAATATAAAATATTAGCTTATTAAGAAGCAAATATTTTCAATTTAGAAATCACAGTCAATTTTATGTATTTGTATAGAATACATGAGAAAATAGTGGACCAAATATTGCGAAATCGGATTGATTGCGGCGCAAGTTTGTTACTTAGGTACTGATTGGACCGAACATCCGACGCCCGTGTCCGCAGCGGACTAGTTGGCACATGTGCAGTTGGCTATACTTATAGTTATCGCGTCGCTTCGGCCTTGTCCGTGTTTATCTGTAAGTCAATTACAGAATGCATATCGGCCGTAGATTAAATTGCCGGCCACTTCTAATTACGAATAGGTACGATCGATCGATTGTCGATTGATTCGACACGATTGGAATAAAAACGTACTGAATTGAAACTTTTTTTTTTACTCTTACAAATAACTTTTTAACCTGCATCATCTTTCAGGTCAGTCAAATGCCCAATTTACAACTGTTTCACTCATGTTAGTTGGACATGCAATAATGAGTAACCGAACACTTACAAAATTACCGCGCCTAATTTGAAACTTTCCTTGGCATCGCCACCTCTGAAGCAAATCCTGGCAAGCTACGCCCTTGGTTAAAGCCTATGTCAAATCTATACATATCGCTGCGTAAATCGAAAAGGGCCAAAAAAAAAAGCGAAATCATTTTTATTTCAAAAAAGCGATGTAAATAGGTCATATTTTTATATTCAAAGAAGACTCTTATTGATTTTGCATTTTAAGATACGAAAATAACACTAACGCCTCTTACATTTTCGAGTTTTTAGCAAAAATTATGAGCAAAACCGCCGTTTTTTAGTTGCACCGTTGTTTCAACACTTTGTCTAAAGAAAACGCACGTTTTCTATAAGTTAAAGTGCCATAATGTGCAATACGTCCATTTAACAATGAAAAATCACGTAATTATATTCCTATTTCTTTAAATCAAAAGTGCCATATTTTAAAATATGGCACTTATGGGCAAATTTTTTCAATATTTTTTTATTTTTTATTTAATTTTTTTGTGTTTGAAGCAAATAGTTTTCTTTTCAGTCAAGTAATAAATGTTATAATTTTTTAGGTTGCTTATGTAAGTTGAGAATTATATTGATTTAAACTTTTTTTATTTTGACTTGTGTCTTATTTTTCAATTATTCACCACAAAACATTCAAATATTTTATATAGAAAAGGGACTTATCTGCTAATATATTTTTTCAGACAACACTTAGAATATATTTCTTATTATCATTAAATGCAGCTTTAAAATACGCTTTTATCGGTACATAACATGCATATAATTGACGAGAGAACACAAAACTATAGGCTAAAAACATATCTCAAAACTTTGAATGGCTCTCCTGTAAGAAAGTGAAATTTTGATTAATGGCCCTTTTCGATTTAAGCAGCGATATCTATACATATAATAAAATCGTAGAATTGCCGTACTTATCTGTACATTGAAGATTTTTGCAAAATAATAACTGGGGGATGTTAGGGATAAGTAATAGAACGTAAAAAAACTATTTTTGAAATTTTTGTCTGTTTGTCTGTTTGTCTGTTTGTCTGTTTATCTGTTTGTCTGTTTGTCTGTTTATCTGTTTGTCTGTTTGTCTGTATGTTTGTGCGCGCATCACGTAAAAACTACTGAATGGATTGAAATGAAACTCGGCATGATTGAAGTTCATACTATGGAGTAACATATAGGATACTTTTTATCCCGAAATTCAGCACGGTTCCCTTGGGAGAGGGGATGAAAGGCAAAATGTGTACTTAGCTGTAATTCGTTAACAGGTGGTCCGATTTCATTCATTCTTTTTTTGTTAGAAAGTAGATACTTTAAAGACGATTGACTAATCTCTGAAAGGCTGGACCGATTTTGATGGGACTTTCACAGGCGGATGTTTACATTTTGATGTACCTAAACATCCGCCAGTAAACTTTTAACAGTTTTTAGCAATGTATAAGCTCAAAGGAGCTTAGGAAAAGCAAAATGATTCCCACGGGATTATTAAAATCAATATCAACGCGAACGAAGTCGCGGGTATCCGCTCGTGTATAATACTTGCGCGGGTAGGTATATTATGGCAGTAATCGCGGATATCAGCTAGTAGCTGTAGCAGTAGTAACTAGTAGTAGGTACTAGGTAGTAGAAAACTTTATCACGACAAAATATTATAAGTACATAAAGACAAAAATATCTAGCAGGTTAATTATTATTAAGTATCCAATTTTATCAAGTTTGTATTAGCACAGAATAATAACTAGCTAGTATAGTCTGTTCGTTTTCTTACGGTCGCCTTTTGTGTCTAGCCGCCTCCGCCACGCGGTGTTTTGCCAAAGACACCGCCGTGACTTCAAAGCATGCCGCGAGGGGTGTACAGGCACAAGGGGTTTTGGCGTTTTATACCTACTCATATTTTTTCATTAAAATTCTCTTTCCTTTTTATATTTTTTTATATTCGTATTTTATTACAATATAACCATAAACATAAAATATAATATTCTCATGAACACGGGTCTTCTCTCAAAATGAGAAGGATTTTAACCATAGTCTACCACGCTGGCCAAGTGTGGATTGGCAGACTATTCGGAGATTCTGTTAGAATAGAAAAAAAATTATAAACAGAAAAAAAGTAATAAAAATTAAAGCAGAATACTAAGAGCACCTGCGCCTGTACCGACACTAAGTTACCGAACGAATACCTATACCTTGGTATTAGGTAATAGTTAGTACGTGTATCTAGAGTTTACCAATTAAAATCAATCAACAATAAAACGAATGGTACGAGGAAGGATGTTTTGCAACGATCTGTGTTGGAAATTGGATTTGTTGCTTTTTTGTCTACTGAATAATGTGCTTGGGTGATTATCGATTTTCGTTTTAATTTCGCGGTTTTGAAAAAAAAATTTTTTTGCTTTTTATTATTATTTTTTGTATATACACTTATAGATTACAGTATGAGAAAAAATTACATGTACAAGGCCTCTTCGTAACTCTAGCAGTTTTCCGGAAAATTAATGGAGTGTAATGAACCAGTGGAAAGAAATGAAAATCACTTGGAGTGTAATGACCTATCGTCGGATAAATATGAATTCAGAAGCTTTTTAGTAGCCCATCTTTGATTATTTTATGAAATAATGAATAATTATATGAAATAAACGAATAAAATTGAAATAAAATCTAAACCTTGAGTTTAGATTAACAGTAAACAAGCATAATAATTTTAAATAAATTAAATAAATAATTTTAGATTTTACGAGGCTGGTCTTGCAGAAATTTTACGTCTCAATCTTTGTTAAACCGAGTAAAGTAGTCACCTTGTCTGAGGAGATAGGTTTGACAATAATTTGATTGGTTTCTGTAATTTCAGGTGAAATATTTCCAGTTTAATTCTCTTTTTGAGGAACTTCAGGGGTATCGTTGACCAATACTTTTCTCTTTAACTTTATTTTGCCCCTTCTTTTTTTTCTTATATTTCAAAGAGTTTTTTTCTGTTCATGTTGTGCTCAAGCGGACATTTCAATGATGCTGCGAATCTTTTTCTGTTCTTTTCTTAAAAGGTAATTTTTTGCTATTTTTATTTTTTAATTTCTCTTAATTTTGGCGTTTTCTGGCTCTATCTTTAGCTAACTTTTCTTCTTTTGTAAGTTTTTTCTTTGTTTTACTCATGTCTACTTGTTTTTTTGGAACGGAATGGATATAAATGAACTGGTAACAAATGACCAAATCGACTTTAAATTTAAAATACTCGAGATACGTGAATGCATAAAATCTCCGAAATAGAACTCTGAATAGAAACAAAACATAAATCCTAGTAGTAAATCTAGAAAAAATTAAAAAAATTAAGTCACGTTGAAAATCGATGGAACGTAATGAACTCTACCGCGTGACAAAATAATTTTGACTACTCGCGAATGCAATTTTTTTGTGTTAATTGAAAGATCACCATACTATAACAGAACATCAGCGGCACTAACTGAGACGCCGGATACGCAGGAGGGTAAATCGTTGCTGTACACGTTTGAACACGTCGTGAAGTAGCGATTCCATTACCAGTACCCTTAGTCTAAAATTTTATACTCTCAAAAAGTTTTGCGTATCGTTTGGTCACGCGTTTTGCTAAACGGATAGTTTTTAAAACTCAAGTGGTAGTCCATATTGTGAAAATCACGTATGAAAAACTAGACGTGTAAACATGACTCGATCGGAAAATGATAGTTTTGGGGCAGTTATTCTCTCTCTTCTCTCATTCGCAAAAAAGTGCGACAGATATACGCTGGCGTTTTATTGAATTTGACATTAGTTTCTTCGTTTTTTGACGTATATTTGACAGAGTCATAGTGACAGTTCATTACGCAGACTATGTTATGTAACTCTATGGTAATTTGTTATAGACAACTAAACACTTATTTCTAAAACAGGGCATACCGTTAAAATTTGTAACGTTAGCTCAACAACAATTAACGATAATATAAAAACGGTTGTCAATATTTAGCGGTATTTTTGCTTCTTTTTGCGTTAAGTAAATCTTTTTAACGTTTCTATAATGCTAATTTATGTTTATTTTACTGTTGCCATAATAACTTTTCATAACGGCAATTTTGTGTCCTTAAGGGACAAGCTTAAAATCTTTAAAGTGCCCATGTTATTCGACAGCTACGTGAAAATGTTTACCGTTAATGATTAATCGTAAAAAATATTTTAATTATAGGGATGTGAGTTATGAATTTGAGTAAAAAAATCGATTAATTAAAAATCGAGGATTCACTTTTCAATATTAATCGATATAGGAAAAATCGATTTTTCTTAAAAGAAATAATAGTTTTTTGTGAAAAATTTGATTATTTATATTATCCGAACAAGCTGAATTTTAAGAAAAATTAAACGGACTTCAGTCCAGCAATCTCAATTGGTGTACCTACCTACCAATCAAAAATATTAATGGCATATTTGTACATTTATACATGTAACTTCGTACATAAGAATGATAACTGGAGGTGTTATATACTAAAACCTTTTTGAATGTATGTAAATTACGATAGTGAAAAAATCATCAGAATCGGTTCATTGTTTTTTGAAATATTGTTGGGTTTTTGACAAGAAATTATCAATAGCAGCCCCGAGATTGGAAGTTCGAGTCCCGGATTGGACAAAACAAGGTTTTGTCAGTTGTGTTTGCGCGCACTATAACATCTCCTACATCGTTGACTAGCTTCCTTTGGGATTGGCCACCGTGGCCGATCTCTACGTCTTTCGTCAAGATTCATTCAGTGGCTGTGCCGTGAAAAGATAACTGACCGACAAACAGAGTTACATTCACATCCATAATAGATATGAGTAGGTATTTATGAATTTTGAGTGACGACAAGGAACTATGCAAATAGTCCAACTGCAAGCCTATAAAGTTACTCACACGGAAAGACGGAAGATCGTAAGATTTGTCGAGTAAGTAAGAGAAGTTGTAAGATCAGTTTTCAATACCGACGCAAATTATCGCGTTGCACGTAATTTTTCTGGTTCCATCACCGTTGAAAATTTTTTGATGTTGGTTAAAAATGCCTGCTTTTCTATAAATAGTAATAATATTATATTATCAACTAGCTTTTGCCCGCGGCTTCGCCCGCGTGAATTTCGTTTTTTCACAAATCCTGAGGGAATCGTGGATATCTGGTTTCCGTTTCCGCTCCCTTTTCCAACCTTTATACCTACTTTCAAGGAAATTTGCTATAGTAATCTACCTATAGCTGTAGATATAGATTTCGGGTTTTTGAAAATCTCACGGGAACTGTGGATTTTTTCAGGATAAAAATAGCCTATGTTTTAAGATAGAGCATAATCCATCTCTATTCAAAATTTCAGCCAAATCTGTTCAGTAGTTGCGACGTTATAGAGTAACAAACATACAAACATCCATACTTTCACATTTATAATATTAGTAGGATTTATCAAAACAAAAATTAAATACAATGATAAGTATAAAACATAACCAAAAACATTTTATTAACTTTAAACAATAAAAAAACTAAAAATAATATCTGCCACAAATCATATTTGCCATGTAACATTTTATTAGAACCAAAATAAAATGAAACTATAAGTTTAGTACAAGAAATAAAATAGCAACCTTTTGACTTCAAAATAAAGTATCTACAAAACAATTTTTTTTTAAACTTTAAGTCTAAACAAGAAAAAAAAAATTGTTTCCACAAGTATCAATTAAAACTTGAAATTAACTTAAATTTTTAAATCGATTCTATCGAATGATAATCGATTTGATAATCGAATCGATCGAGATGAAAATCGAATATCATTAAAAATCAATTTTTAAAAATCGATTATTGTCAAACCGAGTGATCGGTTTTGTTGGCAATAAGTAAGATTATAAGTTTTTGTAAAATAAGTATTAAGAAAAAATAAAAAAAAAAAACGATTATTATAAAAATCGATTATTTTCACATCCCTACTTAAATAAATTTTTTGTATAATATATTGTATTGATAACAAAATTATTAATTTATGTTATAGATCGACCAGAATCTTATGAAAAATAGGGAAATTAAATTTTGTAGTAAGCAACACTAGGTTAACTCGGCTGCCCTAGTGATAAACAAAGTAATTACATTCAGAAAACCTTACCTGGGATCGTTTCACGAAACGAAAAATCAAGCAACTGCATTTTAAATACAAAAACAAAGTAATCAACATCCAATTACTTTGTTTTTGTGTTGTGCTTGTTGTTTACTTGGTTTTTGCATTTATATTCCGGGTTAGTGTGTGCAGTTACTTTGTTTGGGCAATTTAAATTTCAGTAAACGGTTCAAGTTATTTGAAATACTAAACTGTGGTAAAAAACTACTCGACATAAAACTTTTGTTAATTATGCAAAAAGTCAATTTCACAAAAAATGACAGTTTGTTTATCGCTAGGGCAGCCGTAGTATTGCTAGCCTTGGAATTTCATTTCCCTATTATTCATGAGATTCTGGTCGATCTATAATTGATATTTTTGTAGATTCTATGAGGTATCAAAAATGCTAGAACCCAGAGTCAAACTTTAAACTAGTTATTAAAAAAATTTAGTATGAAGTTATGGTCAGGGGGTGTAAACTCTCTTAGAAGAAAATTTATACCTACGGGGGCTGAAATTGCCATTGTTAAAACATTCTGATAATAATTGTACATTTTTTAAGCATTGCAACACTATTTTTTCTAAAGTCATATCCAAGAAGGTTATATTCTTTATGTAGATACTGGAGTCTGCGCCTGAAACATTGTAGGAAAGACAAAGTCCATAATTCAGCTGGGCTATTTTTTCTCTCTAGTCTTTCTGTACCTCACACAATTTATTTAAGTAGTTAAGAACGAGATAAAGCCTGTTCAAGGCCACATTTCTTTGTTTCAACATTTTGTTTGAAGCTCGGCAGGGTGATTCAGAACACTTCGATAACATAATCATCAATCGATTCGGTAAGTTATCGTACGATAAGATGTATTTTCAATTCAGAATAACCGTATCAACCGGGAAGTTGTCGAAACCGATACCGAATCGAACCGACGTAGATATCGTTCGAATCGCTATTCACAACAACTTTATCAAACGCTATCAAAAGCTATTCACAACAACTTTATCGAATAATATTTTCCGAACATCCGATATTTTTTTACGATTATTTATCGAAAGCTACAGGGCATTCGATATCCTAATCTTTTTGTTCATCTACTCGTCAGATAGGTACTTTTACTGTTATTTCGTGAAAAATATGTTCGGAGCCGCAATTAAAATAGATAGCAATAGCCGCAGTAAATCACCGAGGCGAAGAAGACGTGGTGAAGAGGATTCTTAAGAGACGTAGGTATCTACGGACATTGCGCGATACCTTTAACCCATTTGAGGCAAATGCGTCAACTTTTATGGGAAAATATAATAAAACTTTCGCCAGAATTTGCGTTATTTTTACTAACTAATAAGAGGGGGCATTACAGGAGGCAACACGTGATCATGTAGATTCAGATTTTTGGTATGTACATGATTACCAACCAATGCCATAATATATCTCTCGGTAGAGAGTAGTATATTGCTTGCCGTCTGTCCGGACGGACAGACAGGCAGATGGACAGCGGAGTCTTAGTAATAGGGTCCCGTTTTACCCTTTGGGTACGGAGTACGGACATCTGTGTGGTATTTACGAGGATAGCTGTAATAATACTTTTGTAGTACACTTCGTCATTTTTCTCTCTAAATCAATAATTTAATGTTATCATTTTAAATAATGACTTTAATTACCTTCAAGATGATTAAAAGTTATTTTTTAATGCTTAATATGAATGTATAATAAGTAAAATTTTTGTAAAATAACATACTTCATAAATGCACATGTCTTAATCGCAATGTATCTTATCGATACCGGTATCGTAATCGATATCCAATTGTATGCTTTTATCGTTCTGAATTGCACGAAAAAAAAATTTAGATACAAAATCGATACCAAATCGTATCGACACGGTAAGTTATCGAAGTGTTCTGAATCGCTCTGCAAATTCCATAGGTTCTAATATTCTTGGTCAATAAAGTGTTTTTAAGTTGGTAGTCACTGACGTAATAGTACGTAATGTTGGTAATAATTGTTTTTTTCAAAATGGCGTCTTTGTTATTGTGTGGATAAGTTTCGTAACAATTAAAAATATTTATAGATTTCTTGCGATCATATAAACTTTAAATACGTCGAGTCAAGCTTCTGTTACTCTGTTTGTGTTTTATAGTGTAGTGCTATTTATATTTGAGACGTTGATTCTGTTTAATTGAAACAAGACTCGTATGTGGAATTCTTTGCTCGTATGTTTTATTTCACAAATAAAACAAGGAGAAATGTTTTAAATGTGACTACTCGCCGGTAAAAACAACATCAAGTTGATTCGATTACCTAAAACCTGCTTAAGGAATCTTGCGTGGTACGTATAACCTAACCTAACTTAGTAGATTTACATATAATTACTAAAATTCATTCTCTATAAATTATCCTTAAACAGACACAAGCACACATTTTGATATTAATTATAGTGATATCAACAGGCGTGCTTACTGCTTATGTCTATAGTTTCCCATTTTCCAGACATTGCAGATACTAGTTAGGAAAAAAAAATATTGGTAGCCCACCCTTAGTGTTTACTATTTATTACCTATAGGGTAGTAAAAATACTTTCTTATATGATAAGGTATATATTATTAATTGTAATAATTAGTACCAATTAATCAACAAAATCTAGTCTGCCAATCCGCTTGGCCAGCGTGGTACACTATGGCCAAAACCCTTCTCACTCTGTGAGGAGATCCGTGCTCTGTAGTGAGCCGGTAATGGGTTGATCATGATGAATCAACAAAATTGTTTCTTTTCAGATGTGAACTAAGTATGTGATTGAACAGAGGTTTTACTGATTGTACTAAACGGAAGTTACAAAGAACTGCTGTTCCATGTGATGTAATTGAATATGAAAATATTAACAGCATTGTAAATAGCGTCTCATACATATTATGTTTAAAATGATTTTGTATGTATTTGGAAAATAGATCGTTTTCAGAAGAAGTGTCAGCCACCGCACTCAAAAAAAAATCCTTACACATAAATAAATGTGAATTGTTAGAAAGAAAACCTGTTGTTTTATTTTGAATCCTAACTAAAACTTTATTGATAAGGCATTTTGACTCGAAAGAGAACTTGGTGTATTTTATTTCACCAGTTCTCTCTCGAGTCAAAATGCCTTAACTAAAAATATTATTAAGGTTAAGTAGGTAGGTAGGTAGGTACGTCAAAGAGTTGTTGGTGGGCTGAATCTAGATGGCGCTGAACTGTTCTCATTTTTTTTCTATGGAGTTTTCATTCTTCTCTCGTTAGAGAGTATTTTTGTTCTGTGGTTATGGTGGATTTATGTCAAGGTTATCTGTGATTTGTGTAGAACAAAACAAAATAAAAATGAAACTTTTGATTTGTATCAATTAACACCCCATCTCATCTAGGGATCATCCTCGATAGGCACCTAACAATGAAGCCAGGCTTCATGATGACCAACAAGCAAGGGCGGCCCAGAACTCACCCTGCTGCGTGTGAAGAAGTTTACAAAACCTTCCACCCAAGACTAAAAAATGTAACCACACAAAACTGCTGGTTCAGGCAAGGGAATCCAAAGAACGGCGTGCAAGGATACCAATGCATTCATCTTTTAACGAGGAGTCTGCGGTCACAGTGTCTTCATCCAGCGAGTGGACCTTAAGACTCCAATGCTAGTGAACATATTATGTGTTGTAATCTCAGAGTTTAATGAACGTACTTATTCAGCGTGTTCTCACTTCTCAAGTGCTTTGGATTTGTTAGGGGTTGGTACGATATAATATTAATAAGTCTGGAATGGTAAAAAGTGGATTGAAACAAAACTATCAAGACGTAATGTATGTTCTTTCATTAAAAACAAATATTTTTTCTGTTGGTTAATGTTTAGATTCATGAAATATCCTTTATATTTCATGAAAAGTGATCAAAATTATTGTAAAATTTTTGTTTCTAATAACAGTGTATGAGCAATTGCTAAGAGGTTACTTATTAGTACTAAATTATATAAATTAATTTTTAGAATGGAATTACCTTCTGCTAATTATATTTCTAGTTTAACTGAGTGGCATGAAAAGTTTTTTCATCAAAATTATCAATATGTTAAAAAGTATCTTGATCTTTACAACAATAAGGGCCTGTTTCATACCTTCTGGTAAGTGTCGGACAGCCTAAACATAAGTTTTGTCACTTTCTTACTTTGTGTCAAGTGACAAAGACAAAAGTTGTGACTAAGCTATCTGATACTTATCATAAGGTGGTGAAATAGGCCCTTCGTATGAAAATTCAAAAGTTTATTCTTGTAAATCCTGTTTACAAGGCAAAAAGCACATAATTACCTATTCAATACCCCGGTGAGTTGATACATGCTGGCTTATGTGGCATATAGAGTCTAATTCTATCGGTGGATCTATATATTTTTTGTTGCTTAAGGATGACATGTCAAGTTAAAGATTTATTTATTTTATTAAACATAAAAATGAAGTTGCTAAAACAACATTTACAAAGTTGCATAAAATTAATTAAAAATCATACTGAAAATTCTGTTTTTGTGAACTTTATATAATATTTTTACTGTTGTTGTAGTATATCATATTATTTAAATTAACATTTTATTTATTTTGTTACTTTTACTTTTGTTAACCTCAAATGAATATTATAATTGTAAAATATATAATGAATAATATATTAAAATTAAGATACATACTACAATTTATGCATACATACAATATATTAAGCAACCAAAACAAATTAGGTATAATTTGTTTTGGTTGCTTGATAAATAAAATTATATAATTCTATAAGTTTGTATGTCTGTAAGTTTTAAGTATTAATAGTAATAAATAAATAGATAAAAGGTTTTTACTTTATTTGTCCCCGGAATGACTTATTAAATACCATTATTTGTAGTTATGTCAATATATTATGGCAAAGTAAAATAAAACAATAAAGATAGTTTTATGTATTTATAGGTATCTACTTGACTAGATATACATATTTAGTTACTTAATTTTATTAGGTATTTAATTTGTTACATAATATATTATCTTAAAGTCTGATTTACACCCGCCAGCTGCAGATATTGAGGACTCTGACTAATTTTCAAAGACTTGGACATTGAAGACAGGCGACAGCTCTAGCTAATGCTCTAGTGATGTGCTACCTGTAAATATTAATAGTTTAAGTTTAATTTTAGCTTCAAAAACAATTTCAATGAGTAGTAGGTATTTCTGAGGTTGAAGAATCCTAATTAATTAATAAGTAGGTAGGTAGATTAAGATACATGAGGTTAAAATGTAATTGTGTTTAGGATATTGAAAATAGGTAGGCAAGTTGCATGTACATAGGTAAATGACAAATTATGCAAATGATACTTAGTCAAAATATCATTTAAATAACTTCTATGTACCTATCTATATACTTTTTTAATATAAAAAAGCTTGTCCTGACTGACTGACTTGTCAACGCAAAGCCTAAACCACTGAAGTTAGAAACTTGAAATTTTGACAGTAGATTCCTTGTATGACTGCCCGGCACACTAAGAAAGGATTATTGAAAATTCCATCCCTAAAAGGGTTAAATCAGGGATGGAAGTTTATATGAAAAGTCCGTCATTTTTCAATTAGACTTAAGTGATATATAATAATTATTAAAAATTTCACCCCAAGAAAGGTAAACTTTACTATTATATAACTATTTTGTACGTGTGCTTTTCACCTAACTCCTCCTTAATGGCTGGACCGTTTTAGATGAAATTTTGTGTGTATATTTCAATGGGTTCCTGGATGTTTAGAAAATACAATTGGTCCCGGTAGGTCGCGCTGCTGTCAATGTAATTTGCAAGTCTTTCACACCTACACTTTAACACCTACACTATAGGGATTTGGGAATTATCTATTAGTATGAATTTTTATGGTAAGTACAAAGCATATACTGTCTCATTGAACTACATGTCTACTACTAATAAACTAGGGGGATTTGGGAATTAATTCATACCTATTGTAGATACCAAACATAGAATGGAAGAACGTCAATCCAGTTTTACACATTATGGGTGATAAATTGTAGGTGATATAAAGTTCACCGGTTGTATGAGGAGTATGAAGACCCAAGACTTTGTCTACGTCGATTAATACAAATATTAATCCACGTAGACAAAGTCTTGGGTTAGTAAATACCTAGGTACCTACCTACTTAAAAAGTTAAAAATATTGAAACTGACTTTTTCATACAATTTTGGGGAGAGAAATGTATCTAGGTTTCTGTCTTTGTACATGAATCAGTGAAATAGCGAATCATTAAAGTAAAGATAGAAATTTTAACAAACGAAAGTGCCTACCTATCTACTCATGTAATAAGCGGAGTCAAAATAATATAGGTAGGTTAAGTATATTGTAGCTATACTCATAGTCATATTATGTCATGTCATAGTATGTATAGGTACTCATACCAAATGATTTGACTGTCTTACCTCTCTCGACTTTGTTAAATTCTTCTTTCACATTGAGAAAACTCTCTTTTAGAGCCACTCTTTCTACAGGGGTGGGTCACTCTTCAAACTGCATCCACACGTAAACCGCGAAGGTGTGTTATGCGTGGCGGCGGTCGTCGGCGAAGTTGTTACTTCAGCTACCCAAAGTCACTCTAGAAGCCTAGCAGGCCACCCAAGTTGCCGAGGACTTCTTGAATTGAGGCTGGTGATCCCAGGGTGGGTTACTCTTACACTACACAAGTGGTTCATCCGAGAAACACAACACAAACAACACCGCGCGCCGCGGAGGCTTTTCCTCATCGCAGTGGTTAGCTTTCACAGCTTCCGTGATCATTTTCCATACCTCCGTGGGCAAAACAACATAATATCACCGAGCTCTCACGGAATTTTTTCGGTGAGTTTCAATTTGAGTATCGAATCGTGTATGAATACGAAAATGACGTCATTTTCGAGTTTTGAGGTGTCAAAGTGGTGTATTAGACTGCGAAGTAGCTATACTTTTCGTATTTGAATACGAACTACGTCATCATCGAGTAAATTTCTCGATGATGACGTAGTTCATATTCGTTTTCTTGAGCACGCGTTCGCAAGCGTTCGCATGATTTTAATTTTGCTATTTGCCGCTTGGAGCGCTGGCTGTAGATGTATGGAGAAGCTCGCACTCGATGACTCGAAGAAGTATACTATCATATTTTAGACTAAGGGTACAGAGAACGTAATGACCGTTTTCGATTGACAAAATTAAAAGTTGGATTATTTCAGGGTTAGAATGGCTTTATAAATTACAAAGGGTAAACAGTCTAATCTTATATCATTGTTTAATTTGAAAAACAAATTAACTAATTCGTTTGATGCACACGAAGTGAGTAAAAAAATATGTAATTCAATAGATGGGCATTTGCACACGGAGATAAATGACTTTTTCACAGGATTTTCCTAATTTTCTTTTTACCCTGAGCATTCAGCCCTTTTGTAATAGGATGCCTTCTTGCATCGTTTGTGTCTTAACACGATAATCAAAACCATTTTTTCCATAATAGATAAAACATAGCGATTTTAGCCTTTGCAAGGTGTTTCGAACGAAAATCGATAACCACCCGCTTACAGTTAATTCGAAATAAAATTAATCTATTGTGTTTCTTATTGCAGGTATTTTCGATGTTCAAGAAATGTGTACGTAGAACACTAGGTAGGTAAGTAGGTATCTACTACCTAGTAGGTACTTAGTAGGTAGGCAGGTTGTCGGTTGGTGGCGGTCTTGGCCTCTTTATTTTTCTGATAAGAGTGAGTATTGAAACCACATGAAACCATTCAAATACTATGTAGGTAGGTAGGTATGTATAAGGTAACTACCTCCCCATTTAGTTCATAATTTTCCACGTTTTCGAAATCTTGCCAGACTGTGGAAAAGACTTAGGAAAGTGTGACTTTAGATATAGACTACCTAGGTAGGTACCTAAGTACCTGACTACTGTGTAATTCGTATTACCTGGATACCCACCAGAAATTAGACAAAAAGTAGGTACCTACCTAAGTATTTACTAAGTAGGAACTAAGTAGGTTTTGGTGTTTTGGTACTTACCATTCAAAACTTACTTACCTTACTACCTTGATGTAGTCATAGGAATTGTATCAAAATCGGTGAAGCAGGTAATAATATAAGTGAGCGAGATATGTGTCGAGTCCGACACCTCACGACTTTTATTTAAACTGAATTACGTTACGTAGGTAGTTATTTTAAACTCATTTTATGTAGATCATTTACATGTCGATTAGCATTGACACTATTCGACATTTAATTAACAACATTTTGTACGTAAATGATATTTCTCAACGCCGCGCCGCGTCAGCCTTGACTCGTGTTACAGACATACAGACAACCAAACCACGAACAAACCTTTTGCACCCAAAACAGGTAGATATATATTAATATGTAAAATAGATTTAGAACAAACTGCCTCGTTGGTCCAGTGGTTAGCATATTCGACTGCAGACCACGAGGTCCCGGGTTCAATTCCCGGGTCGCGCAGATAATTGCTAGGTATTGGGTTTTTCTGTCAAGAAATTCTGTGTGCCAGCCCGGAGTTGGTAGTTGGCGATGTCACCCCCGTGCCTCGGAGAGCACGTTAAGCAGTCGGTCCCGGTTATTATCACTATCATGACGTGACAACAGTCGTTAAAGCCCGCCAATCTGCATTGGAGCAGCGTGGCGGGTCTAAGCTCTAATCCCTCTCTCCTATAAAAAGTTAAAAGGCTGTAGTTGTGGTGGTGGTGACTGTTTGTAGAACAATAGAGTGTTTATGCGGAAATGTATGATAAATATTGGGTTCTTTGTTACATTTCCTTTGGTAAGAGCTATGCGTGAATCGGTAGCGGTCGGGGAATGACTGCGATATAACGACCTACAAAAACGCTTAAGCCGAGCGCACATGTACTGAACGGCAGTCGGCGCGTGCCGATTCTCGTTACCGTTACCTAGTCTGACTTTAGTTCCCAAAACTTACACTAGGTTACAACTCACCTCGATATTATAGTGATACCACCTGAGCTGACCTCCTTAGCTTTGCTCGGTTGGAAGAAAATCTTTTCAAATACAAGTCACGGCAAATAAGTCGATCGGTGACCTTCAATGCGCAGAAGTCGAAAATGAGGTATCTCGGGGTGTGAGGGGGTCGCGGGGAGGGCGCGGGGATCGTTCGTAAGCACTGATTAGCTCTTGCGGATCCCTCGTAAGCGCTGATTGGCTCTCCAATCGTATTGTGTCCCGCTCACTCGTACGACGCTGCGCGCACTTGAAGGTCACCGCTTGACTTACGAGCCGGGGGTTATACCTATTGGTGATAGTACAAAATGTCTCTAGAGCTGTCCGTTTGAGCTGTAAGTTATGTCAGGCAATCATTTTCTCCTTCTGTAATAAAGGTAGGTACTTAGGTAGAGGTTTACCTAGACACATAGGTAGGTATATCTTTTTAATAAACCGCCTTAATACTTTTTATTTCTTATTTCTTTTGTGTAAACAATATGTATTCTATATCCTTTACTACACAATTATTTGCTAGTACTTATTTGTGTATTTGTAGTATTATTTGACATGATGGTGTGGTAGGCAGGCATAAGGTATAACTAATACTTAACGAACTAACCAAAAATTGCAAAATATAAAATTAAATAATAAGTATAGATAACCTTACTAAAGTAAGGTTTATTTTTAGTGTAAATCTCTAATCGTAACTTATACTTATTAGCAAAAAAAAAAACGTATAAGAGCTCAGTCTGCTAGTGTGCGTTCGGCTTTAAAGTTAAAGTGGGTCGACCTCCAACAGTACCAGTCGTCAATATTCGTAATTAAAGAATTCTGCGCCTTTATTGTATCGCCCCGTACTTTGATGCGAAATTGCGAACAATCGTTCGTGAAATCAAAGTCTAGTAAATAAATAGTCGACCAAATAGGTACTCTACATTAATAAAATTATGAATACAACTTTTTTATAATTAGATATTTATTGATCGATTTTTTAATTAATTTATTGATCGAAGTGTGAATACTATATAAGGCGTCGTCTATCTTATTTACGATAATATCTTCGTACCTTTCAGCCCGGTTTGAGTTGTGCGTTGATAGATCAGTCTGTCAGTCAGTCAGCTTTTCTTTTTATATATTTAGAATAAGAATATAAGCACAAAATAGCGGTCTATTATGCAATCTGTCCTAGCTCGTCCCATTCCAAATTATAACTAGCGGTGTTCATTTACTATTCATACAATAATTATTCTGTGAATTTTTGACGACCTAATGAATTTGTTTAGAGCACACATTTTTATTGTTATTAGATATTTCTCAATATTATATGTTGCATTAAAGACTTCTTCTTTACGTAATAGGTATGTGAATTGTTATGGTAATTGAAATCTTCATAGAGTTTAATGTGTGAAATTTTATAATTAAGCTGTGTAAAGGTGCGTCCAGACTTGAACATTTCACCGAACCGAACAGCGAACATTTCGGCGAACTTGTTACGCTCAATGTGGACGGCGCGCTTGGAGCGCTTGAGATGGGTTACTGGGCGAAAGTTTCGCCGAACTGTTACGCAGTAACCCATCTCAAGCGCTCCAAGCGCGCCGTCCACATTGAGCGTAACAAGTTCGCCGAAATGTTCGCTGTTCGGTTCGGTGAAATGTTCAAGTCTGGACGCACCTTTATGTGTTATATAATTAGCAGTTAATGTGATCAGCAAGTATTTTTGACGGCCTATTTTTGTAGCATACATCTATACTAATATAATAAAGCGGAAGAGTTTGTTTGTTTGACCGCGCTAATCTCAGGAACTAGGTACTGAACCGATTTCAAAAATTCTTTCACCGTTGGATATGTACGTGATCCTTGAGTGCTATAGGCTATATATGTACCACGGGTGAAGCCGGGGCGGACCGCTAGTATACGTATAAAGAGTCTATAAATTACTCTGAATATATTAGGAACCACCGGTCGCGGACGCGGCTAAGGTTCATATCACATATGTATTTCGACAGTTATTTTGTCCGTGTATTCGCTTATAACTTCTAAGTTACTACAACGACAAGCAAACCAAGCAATGAAAAGGCAGCAAGTCGGTTGAGTTCACAGACATAATATCATAGAGGACATACCTACTAAGCTAAGTAGGTAACTTAGCTATTAATTTTTTAATCGTATCAAAAATTACGTCACACACGCACAATCCGCTACCCCAAAATGTCTCGGATTTATGCGTGTGTGAGTGTTCAATTGTTTATAATAATCATGCTAATGGCGGATGGATACCTAACGCAACAATACCGCCATTTTTGTGTGTAAAATTACTTATATGTATTATGTCACCTCTACTCTACTTACTTTTATTTCATGGTTGATTTTCTATTGACTAATTTGGACATTTTGCAATAGAACTGCGTTTAAACCTCCATTTTCCAGAGCGCCGCGCAGCTCAAATCAGCCCTTCTGTCTAGACACTAAGTGGATTAGGAACCTAGCTACTATGCGGTTTTTATCATCCCATCCTATCTACTCTAGCGGCACGCTATGATGGCCGGTTTGACGTTTGTCCGCTCATGAAGTTCCGTATTAATTGATAACGACTTTGAAGGAAATAATTGTATTACTTTATTGACGATAGTGATGTGCAGAGATTCATAAATTTTATCGAATGTAGTTTTAGGTTTAGGACTCAAAATTTATTTATTAAATTGATTTCTTAAATGTATACAAGTGTAGAAAAATCAGTTTGCACCATTTAAGGGGTGAATGTACTTGTGAATATGAACAATTTTCACTATGTGGACAAACCTCTGAAATCGCAAAAAAATATCAATAAATTTTTAAAAATGGAATCTAATACGATCGTCACATAGGATCGCTGGCTAGCACAACTACTACCTCCGGCAAACTCGCGTCAATGCTCAATGCAAAACAAAGCAGTTTCGAATTGACGTTGCTTCGAAAAGTATAAACTGTCAGTGCAATGCGATTGTGATATAGTTTTGACCTGGCTTTGGATTTCAAATATTGATACTGCATTACTGTTGACCCTTGCTCGTTAATTTGGACTCTGTTCAAGCCCTTTGTTGTGGATTTCGTCGATATGACCGAACGTACGCAGAGAACTGTTCTAAATAGTCAGACACGTGAGTTCGTAATACGCCTTCGTAACTATTTCGATCGTGAAGCTCAAAATGGAGGGCCAATTTTACCTATAACGTCAGTGGTTGAACGCGTAGCTGATGCGCTTAATATTGGACAACGAACTGTTAGACGGATAACTAAAAAAAAATATGGCGAGACTGGCACAGAAGAAAATAAACTTCACACACCAAAAAAGAGAAAACGAGCAAAACCAGTCGTAGGCATCGATAGCTTTGATGCCGATGCTATCCGAAGACATGTTTACGGCTACTATTTACAGAAGGAGTATCCAACAAGAAAAAAGTTGGTGCATTCACTGAAGGAAGCTGGATTATTCTTCGGTGGGGAAAGTTCTTTAACGAAGATTTTGAAGACCATTGGATTTCGATACAAAAAATGTAACAAACGCAAAATATTGATGGAAAGATTTGATATAGCGATGGCAAGGTATACTTTTTTACGGCAAGTGAAAGAAATCAAAAATTGGCAAAATGTTGTGTTCTTGGATGAAACATGGCTTAATGCTAACCATACTGTAGGCCGTTCTTGGAACGATGACACAGCAGCATCTACTTCCAAAGTTCCTGTAGGAAAAGGATCGCGACTTATAATTTGTCACGCCGGAACCATCAACGGGTTTGTCGAAGGTTCTCTCATGGCTTTTGCGTCAAAAACCACTGGAGACTATCATGAAGACATGAATGGAGAAAAGTTTACTGAATGGTTTACCTCAATGTTGTGTAGCCTCCCTGAACCATCTATTATAATTATGGACAACGCCCCATACCACTCGATGCAAATTGACAAGCCACCTGCCCAATCCCAAAAGAAAGCTGATATCGTCGCATGGCTTCGTAAAAATGGCGTAGATGCAAACATGAATATGTTAAAAGCGGAATTAGTACGTCTTTTAAAAGAAAACAAACCAACCAAGATCCGATACGTCATTGACGAAATAGCATTAGAACATGGGCACAGAGTTATACGGTTACCGCCTTACCATTGTGAGTATAATGCGATTGAGTTGGTGTGGGCTCAAATTAAGGGATATGCTGCAAGACACAATACAGAACCCCCATTTACCACAAAAAAAATGCTAAAATTATTAGAAGAAGCTTGTGAACATGTGACTAAAGGAGACTGGGAAAAGGTTGTGAATAGAACTGTTAAATTAATAAGGGAAGATTATGAAAGAGATGTGAAAATAGATAATATTATAGAAAACGAACATATAATTATTAATGTATGTGATGATAGCAGTGACGACAGTGAAAATAGTAGTATGGACGAATCTGATTAATTATGGCCTTTTGTGGCACCTTTTTTGGTATCTTTTGTATTCATATGTTTCTTGTGTGCATATAAAGTATGTATATTCATTTTCGTTCAAATATTCAGTTCGTTCAAATAAATTAAATAAACATATACATTTTTGTTTTATTAAACCTATTTAATCAGGTACAAAAACAAAACTTAATTGTTTTTTGTTCGAGAATAAATTGACATTCCACATCACTATTGTAATGTGTCAAACCGGCCATCATAGCGTGCCGCTAGTATAGGCATAAGTACAAATAAATAAAATTTAAATATCAGTCTGTGATTTCGAAACAATCTCCTCTTATTGAGCTCATGAACATTATAATAATGTCTGCCCGATAGAACTTCGGCCACGGCGGCCAATTTCAACCGGCTAGCCAACTACGCAGGAGAGTATTATAGTGCACAATTGTGTGAGATACAATAATTGTGCAACTTCTATTCCTTCACTCTCATAGTCCAATGGGGCGCCAATGCGACACGACCGGAGAGAGATCAGGCTGGACCGACGGTTTCATCTGCTCTCCAATGCAACTAACATAACACAGCCAACTTCCAATTCCGGGGTGGCACTGAGAATTTCTTGACAGAAAAACCCAATCCGGGAATCGAACCCAGCACCGTGTGATCCGCGTTGGACCATGCCAACCACTAGACCAGGGGTAGTTAATCATTAAGCTCATTTTAGTTTTAAGTTTCCGTAAGTAATTATCACCATTGCCTGTTCCTAAATTGACGTTCAAAAAGTGTACAGTGTACCAATTTTGAATAAAGTTTATTTGATTTGATTTGATTTGATATGATATGCAGTGACTGTGGCAAAACTGACTCTAACAGCCGCACACTGGGCCACTAGTGGCGACGACTAGTGGCCGGCCACAAGTCGCGGAAGAGATTTTTCATACATTTTATATGGTACCACCGCACACTGAGCATTCGAGTGGCCGCGTTCGAGCCACAAAAAAATCGCCGCCACTAGTGGCTCAATGTGCGGGGGCTGTAAAATGATAAAACCTATCATCTAATGTTCACCTAAGTGCAGAAACAGGTCCAGAAAATAAGAAAGAAACAAAAGTAGGATGACATGAACGCCAAAGAGGTCGTCAATACGCCAAGCCCCGTTAGCGTGGAGCCTTCATTATGCAGTATGTGGGCACAAACACAGGTTTCTTCACTTTTTGCGCCTTTATCACTGTGTATCAGTATATGGTGAAATAATGAGTTGTGTGAAACGGGGAAGATGCGAAAATACGTAAGGCGGGAATCGACATTGACGTATGAGCATACTAAAGATAAGTAGGTAATGTTATTAGAACTTGGATTCTAAAAATGTGGAAATATGAACCCAAAAAATTGCGTGCGCTAGGTACTTGTTTTTTTATTTTGCTAAAATTGTGACGTAAACACACCCCCGACGCTTTATACCAGGACAACACTATACGGAGTACCTACTTCTACGTTGTAGGCTTAGGGTGTAAGTGGCCCAAATTCCACCTATGTGGCCAAAGTCAACCTCACCTGCGCGCGGTGCACCCTGCCAATATGCTAACGAGGTCCTGACGCTCTCAGTCCCCTCTACGGGTCGTTGTACCACACAACGTAATCTGGATGGTATCACCGCTTTGTGGTAGGATCCTACCCCGAATCCGCCTGGCCAGCGACCACACTTCAACCGTAATCTGCCGCAAAGCATCCGTGTGTTCCGGCAGCGAGCTGAAGAGCCAGTCCCCTTCCTCAAAAGCCGGCAACGCATTAGTGGTTCCTCAGATGCTGCTAATGTTCATGGGCGGCGGTAATCACTTTAACATCAGGTGACCCACTTGCTCAGTTGCCCGCTATTCCTATAAAAAAAAGGCTACAGCTGGTGACGATTTGCAGGACGTCATATGATGACGGGGAGCAGTGAATATTTGTGAACGTTATGTATGTACAAATCTGATTACCAGGACTGATGAGATAAGTACTTAAAAGATTAACTATTAGACTTGTTGACGTGATAACGTCTTATGAATCGATGAACGCCGGCTGCACGCACGAAAAGAATGACTCATTGTCACGTACCGCATGCAAGCGAGAGGGCGGCACAAGCGATAGATAGGCAATGTTTTCTTATGACGTTATCACTTATCACGTAAAATTTTCGTCTGTAAACCGACATTACAGACAACTAATTTTTTCCCCCCCCAATATTATTGATTTCTAAGGATAAGTGGGGATACTCGTAGTTATCCACTTGATATTTAAAAGCGTTTATCTATACTAATAAATAAAATTGAAGTGTCTGTCTGTAATATCGAAATAACTACCTCATATTAAGCTCATATGGTTATTTGAACGCTACCATAACCAAATCACACGTTTTTAAAATTTTTGTCTGTCTGTCTGTCTGTCTATCTGTCTGTCTGTCTGTCTGTCTGTTTGAATGGGCTAATCTTTGGAACGGCTGAACCGATTTTGACGGGACTTTCACATACAAGTAGAGAATTAACATAGGTTACTTTTTTAACCGACTTTAAAAAAAGGAGGAGTTGTGTTTTTCTACCTATGTACACCGATATCTCCGAGATTTCTGAACCGATTTGCGTAATTTTTTTTTTAATCGATAGAGAAACATTGCGACCCTGTTGTATAAAAAATTTGGATTCCAACTCCTCAATCCTGATGCTGTAGCGGACCTAATCCCCAAAACTAATGGGTTTTAGAAACTTCCGGTTATTTAAATTGATATTGGGGGTACCAATTAAAGACTTTATCGTTGAATGAACTCGAGTAGGTACATATCCAACTCCTCAACCCTGATGCTGTAAGGAATTGTATTCCGAAATCGTGGGGATCCCACGGGATTTTTCCGTTTTGGGGACGCGTTTCTACAGATAAGCTACTTTTTGTTCTGGAAAATCAAAAGTTCCCACGGGATTTTTAAAAACCTAAATCCACACGGGCGAAGCCGTGGGCATCATCTAGTCTTTTATATTTCTTCGAACTCTTTTTTTCCACTGCGGGCGAGTGCACATCTTAGGTGTAGTATATCAACGTTGTCGAGGGGTGGCGACCGGGGGGGCCGTTCGGGGCTGCACCCACCGCGATGAATAACAAAATCAAAGGCAAATAGGTACGAGATCTCTCGTGTTAAACATTTTCGTGTGTCTCCTCTTACTTGGGTAATTTGTGGTCGTGTGTATAAATTGTTAATTACTATGTTGATACAATATGATCTCCTTAAACTTACTAATTACTATCCACACTAATAGTACCTATAAAGACGAATGTTTGTGTGTGTGTGCGTGTTTATTAATTACTCTTTAACGCCGCAACCACTGAACCGATTTGGCTGATTTTTTTAATTTTTAATGGGGGTAGATTATGCCCTGACTTAACACATAGGCTACTTTTTTCCTGAAAAAATCTACAGTTCCCACGGCATTTTGAAAATACCGAAATCTATAGCTTCGGTTTATATAGATTTCGGTTTCTCACCGTGGAGGATGCCTTACTTGGAGGATGCCACACATCTTATTCATACCTTTCAAAAGTTAAACTTATGCTTGTCGTAGTTTTTTAACAATAACTATCTAAGTTCAAGTATTTTATAATTTAAAAACCCACAAGTAGGTACTAATAACACTTTTAATAATGACAATCCCAATGCGAAATGCCACGGAAAATACATCGATGCGTTTCGTCCTTAAGGGCCCTCCGCGTCACTTGAAAAGTCCCTTTCCTCTGTGCGCACAGAGGGGTCTGAGAGGGGATAACACCGGGCGCCTGTCATACGTAGAGCTTTGTACTTACGAGTGTATCTATAAAAAAAATGGCTCTCCTTTATTTATAAACTAGTGGACCCGGTAGACTTCGTCCTGCCCGGTGACATACCGACATCGGCACCATCTACTGAGACCCGGTAGGTTACATGTACTTAGCCGGTAATTGCGTTTTAAAACCATCCAGGAACCCATTGAAATATACACACAAAATTTCATACAAATCGGTCCAGCCGTTTACGAGGAGTTAGGTGACAAACATACGTACGTACCGAAGAATTATATACATAGGTACGGGTGAGAGAGTTTACCGTATCGACGCGACGGGATGTTTGACAGTTCGAAACTCGTGAACATTTTGTATGAGAAAATGTTTTTTCTTTTATTTAATTTTTTCGTCAACTTTCCAATGTTTTTAATAGTTATTCTGCTATTCGGTATGGAGACAAATACAACAAATCAATAACCATGAAAATCACTCCAGCCGTTCTCGAGTTATAAGTGTTCGAACTAACACGACTTTGTTTTATATATATATAGATAGATAAGATATATAAATATATATATATATTAGTGGACCCGGCAGACTTCGTCCTGCCCGGTGACATACCGACATCGGTGCTGACTCGGACTGAGACCCGGTAGGTTACCTGTACCTACCCGGTAATTGTGTTTTCAAACCATCCAGGAACCCATTGAAATATACACACGGTGGTTGAGAGGGTGAGAGAGTTTACTGTATCCACGCGACGGGATGTTTGACCAGTTTGACAGAACTACGAAACCCGTGAACATTTTGTATGGGAAAATGTTTTTTTGTTTCATTTTATTTTTTCATTAATTTTTCAATGTTTTTAATAGTTATTATGCTATTCGGGATGGAGACAAATACTTACAACAAATCAATAACCATGAAAATCGCTCCAGCCGTTCTCGAGTTATAAGTGTTCGAACTAACACGACTTTGTTTTATACATATACTAGCGGACCCGGCAGACGTCGTCCTGCCCGCTATTAGCGCCATCTACCGGGTCCAATTTTTCTACTTATAAACCTTCCTCTTGAATCACTCTATCTATTAAAAAAAACCGCATCGAAATCCGTTGCGTAGTTTTAAAGATTTAAGCATACATAGGGACATAGGGATATAGGGACAGAGAAAGCGACTTTGTTTTTAACCCCCGACGAAAAAACGACGGGGTGTTATAAGTTTCACGTGTCTGTGTGTGTGTGTGTGTGTGTGTGTCTGTCTGTTCCCCTGTGGCGCTCAAACGCGTGGACCGATTTGAATGCGGTTTTTTTTGTTTGAAAGGTGAATTAGTCGAGAGTGTTGTTAGCTATGTTTGATGAAAATCGATCCAAGATGGCCGCCGCTACAAAATGGCGGATTGCATATTTTATCACAACACCCTCAATATGGGTATCAAATGAAAGGGCTTGACTAGCAGAATAGCACTATTGCAAATTCAAGATGGCCGCCGCCACAAAATGGCGAATGTCGGGGGTTTTTTAAATTTTCAATTTATACTTGTACTAGCGACCCGCCCCGGCTTCGCACGGGTAGTAGAGCATTTTATGCGTAGGTACTACCCGCTCAGGGATTAGGCAGCGTTTTCGATGAAAGCTCCCAGGCGGCTTTTACGACTTTTTACGATATTTTCCACAATGAACTTACTATATCTCACCTTATACCCGAATTACTAATTCCGTGGAATTCTGACGTTTCATAATGTTACCAGAGATAAAACAATTCCCACAAAAAAGATGAAAAATTCAAAACTTATGCAAATACAAATCAACTGCTGCATGTAGATATGACTTTCTAGTTTCCATTCTTAGCAATTTCTATTTTAGGGCGAAACAATTAATATTATTAAGCGGCTTAGAGCTTTATATGTTGACAGGGAATTAAAGTAGTTTGGGGTAAAATCGTACTTCGTAGATGTTAACCCTGTTCTCCATATAAATAACTCATCTGTAAATGAAAATGACAGCTGTCAGAATTAAGTCGATATTAAGTCAAAAATAAGGAGAAAAACTAAATATTTCAAATCAAATAAATTAGTGTATTTGGGACATAAGAAAGTAAGTTTTCACCAGATTCCGTGAAAAAAAAAATTATTTTAAAAGATAAAAATAAAGAACCAAAAACTTGGTTTTTTGAACTTTTCACATAAATTTTGAGGTTATGTGAAAAAAGTGTAAATATAAAAGTTGTAGATCTTTTTATTACCTACAACTTTGCCATTTAATTTTTTTCCATAGGACTTCTAGTTTTGCCGGAAATCGAGATAAACCGTTTTTTACCCTTAAAACTCCCCCCCTTTTTTCCCGAGCTCAGATCGCCCGTAAATTATTTTTCCTTGTATTTTATAATATTCTCCTCCTTTTCCAATGGGTTTCATCCTACGTACTGTGATTTTTTTTTTGGTTTCAAAAATTATCGACAATGGGCTATAGGGAGAACCGCGGCCGCCGACGCGCTTATAGGCACGCTCCCGCGCCGCCGCAATTTTTAAATCTGTAATATCTTCGAAAGTATTCATTTAAATCATATGCTGTAAAGGACCATATGGATTTATATAAAATCAACAATGCATTTAAGGTATTTAATTAGATAAGGATTAATGCTGTATTGGTTGAAATCGCTTCGAAAATTAGCCATTATTTGTCGTAAAAAGTAAATGACAAAAAAATGTTATTGTGGGATATCCATAAGAGATAGACATATACCATCGCGGACTTTTCTGTAGACCTTTTCAATGTGTACAATACTTAGTACATTATTTTGATAAATCTCGTAGGGTTCAGCCTGCGTGTGCAATGTAAGCGGAAAAAATGAAATTATTTACGACATCACATTAGAAACCTCAAAAATAACAGTATTTCTCCACAATTTAATGGATGTTATTATACATATAAACCTTCCTCTTGAATCACTCTATCTATTAAAAAAAACCGCATCAAAATCCGTTGCGTAGTTTTAAAGATTTAAGCGTACAAAGGGATATAGGGACAGAGAAAACGACTTTGTTTTATACTATGTAGTGATACTATGTAGTGACTATGTAGTGATATATAGAAGATATAGATATAAATATAAATATGTATATAAATTGAAGGAAGACCACAAATATGTAGCAAGATTAGATATTGTTGACGTTAAATTAATTATTATTATTATTTGTTTTTTTTTAACATTTTATTATCACACCGCAATGCATTACTAGAACTGTACGTACAGACCAGAAAAGGGATGGAGCTGCCAAAATATTTAAATAGTAGTTTATGAAACGGTTGCATAATAGAGGTTATTAAAACACGAGTGTTAGTTTAAAAAACGAGCCGCAGGCGAGTTTTTTAATAGTATTACACGAGTGTTTTAATAACTAATTATGTAGAGTTTCATACACTACTTTATCTAAACTCATATCTTAAAATCCAAACCATAAAATCTTGGTAATATTTGTCGTGAGTTTTCTTTGATTTTGCTGGCAAAAGATTGTTGGTCGGTGGTCAGGTGGAGTTAAATTCTCTTCAGTATCACTGCTAGACATTTTTCCGCACAATAAAAACCATGTCTTGTAAAGTTTTGAGTAACAAATAAAAAATTTAAATATTATAACTAGCGTATGGCGCCAAAATTCAGTTGTTACCATGTTACCATAGAGATTCTTCTTCTTTTTCGGTTTGTCCCTTTCGGGACAGGCCAAGATCGTTGACCATACAGCCTGGGTTACCATAGAGAAATTAATAGTAGTAGAGGAGTCCTAATGTCTTATAGAAATTAGTGGATCGGAAAATAGCTCAAGCTTATCAAAAATTTAATTTTTAATAGTTATTAATTTTTAGTAGTTATTTTTAGTAGTTACTTAATTTTAAGTAAACTTAATTTTTAGTAGTTACTCTTCTGCAATTTAACACAATTCACAATGTTTAACGCGTTTGTACAGTTACACACATCTACTGTAAGGAGGTCGCACGAATTTCCCGCCATGGCTCAAAAATACCAGAACCCAGTTCGCCTGTACTATAATGTAGAAAAAATTATTTTATAACATTACTTTGCAATAATTTCCTAACAAAGTAGTGTTATAATGAATTTTTTTAATTTTTTTTTTAAATATTGTTACGTGCTGGGGTTCGAAGATTTGGAATAAAACACCTGGTGACCCTTGATCAGACTTTATTCTGCACTTCCGTTTTCCACTTGGTACTCCGGATCTTCTTGTAGACTTCCTCTTTAGTCTTCACGTTTGTTCGCTTCCAATCCTCTTCGCTTCCGATCGCTTTCTTCGCTTGTATTTCGCTCGGCTCTCAGAACTGAACTGCCCTCCGTCAGCTCGCCGGTCCCTTTATATACCCGTTACCGCGTGACTAAGCGTTTTCTAGAAAGTTCCACCCCTATCGATGTTTATTCCAGAACAGCCGCGTTGTTTGTTGTTTACAACATGGGTTGTTAGGTATTTATTAGGTGACGAGCGATTATGAACCTTAATGCACTAGTAATAAGGTTCATTCGTAACACTGCCCCCCTCTTAGCGATGCTCGTCCCGAGCATCACTGTTGCTTCCGTAATGTTTTGCTAAGCGGTCGATGTGTACAACCTTAAATTTTCCCCTTGGTTGACGTTGAATCCTATACGTGACGTCGTTAATACGGGTAACCACTTTGTATGGACCCTCCCATCTGGTTTGCAATTTTGGAGATTTCCCTTTTCGACGAGTCGGATTATGCAGCCAGACTAAGGCGCCTTCCTCGAATCCGCTCGTGTTCGATTTCCGGTCGTATCTGGTTTTCATGTTCTCACTTGATTGCAATCCGTTTTCCCTGACTGTAGCATGTATTTCTCGCATTTTCTCTCTCAGATTGGCGACGTAGTCTTGTACGGTGCAAGGTTCATCCGGTGTCCCTCCCATCAATAAGTCTACTGGTAACCGTAGTTCCCTGCCATAATTGACTAACGCCGGAGTCGCCTTTATGCTCTCATGCTCTGCAGTCCTGTAGGCGAGGAGAAACAGTGGAATGTACCTGTCCCAGTCTCTTTGGTGGGCGTCAACCAACTTTGCCAAATGCCTTTCAAGCGTCTGATTGAATCTTTCAACCATTCCGTCAGACTGCGGGTGGTATGCAGTTGTGCGTGTCTTATGCAGACCTAAAATTTTGCATACTTCCTGAAACACTTGCGATTCAAAGTTCCTTCCTTGGTCTGAGTGGATTTCCAATGGTACACCAAAGCGACATATAACCTCCTCAACGAGCTTAGTTGCAACAGTTGTAGCTTCCTGGTTAGGTATCGCGAATACTTCCGGCCACTTAGTGAAGTAGTCCATAACAACCATGAAGTATTTGTTCCCTGATTCAGTCACAGGGAATGGTCCGGCTACATCAATAGCTATACGTTCCCAGGGTGCACCAACATTGTACAGCTGCAGGTTACCTCTACTCCTTGTCTGCGGTCCCTTCACGGCAGCGCAAATGGTACATTTACGGCACCAGTCCTGCACATCCTCCCGACAATGGAGCCAGTAAAACCTCTCCCGTACTTTCGTTAGTGTCTTCTTGACGCCAAGATGACCTCCCGAAACTCCGTCATGCACTTCACGTAGGACATCGGGTACCTTGGCTCTCGGAACGACTACCTGAAGATGGAACTCCCTACCGTTAGTCTTTTCCCATTTTCGGTAGAGTATTCCATTTTGTAGAGTAAGACTGCTCCACTGTGCCCAGTATGCCTTAGTGATAACGCTCATAGGTGCAACCTCACTCCATGTTGGTCTGGCGTCTCCTCTTTTCTTCCACACGATGATGTGCCGTAGATCCTCATCACCCTCTTGAGCCATCTTCATTGCATCATCCTCCCAGGGTCCTAAGGAACTCGTCCTGGTAAGTTTCAATGATAGCTCCGTCGACTCCTGTTTGATGCAATGTTTGCATTCTTCCGGGCATGGCCTCCGAGAAAGTGCATCTGCATTTCCATGTGACTTCCCGCTGCGATGTTGAGTCTCGAAGTCATATTCCTGGAGTTGTTCAATCCACCGAGCAACTTGACCTTCGGGATTCTTAAATTGCAGTAGCCATTTCAATGCTGCATGATCCGTACGTAGTAAAAACTTTCGGCCGATTAGGTACTTGCTGAAGTGTTGCAATGTTTTTACCACGGCAAAAAGTTCCCTCCGTGTCACGCAGTAGTTCCGTTCCGGTCTTGACAGTGATTTGCTGAAATACCCCATAACGACTTCTCTATCTCCCTGCTTTTGGGATAGCACTCCTCCAATCGCGGTGTTGCTCGCGTCGGTATCGACGATAAACTGGCCTTCCGGTTGTGGGTATCCCAAAATTGGTGTTTCACACAGGTATTTCTTCAGTTTTGAAAAGGAATCCTCACAGGCTTCATCCCAACAAAATGGTCTTTTCTCTTCCGTCAGTCTATGTAACGGTTTTGCGATCTCAGAAAACCCCTTGACGAAACGCCTGTAGTAAGAGCACAAACCCAAAAATGCCCTTACCTCTGTCTTGTCTTTAGGGGTAGGCCATTTTTTAACCACTTCAATTTTCGCCGGGTCAGTCTGGATGCCCTCACTTGTGATGACATGGCCGAGATAATTCACTTCTTTCCTGAATAGCTGACACTTCTTCGGGTTAAGTTTTAAGTTTGCCCCATGTATTTTGGCGAAGACTCGCTCCATGTTTTGCAAATGGTCCTCGAAGTCTCGACCCATGATAACGACGTCATCTAGATACACCAAGCAGGCATCTCCTACTAACCCTGCTAGCACACATTCCATGAGTCGTTCGAAGGTGGCAGGTGCGTTGCACAATCCAAAAGGCATAACATTAAACTGCCATAATCCTTTTCCCGTTGAAAACGCTGTCTTCTCCTTGTCTTTTGGATGGATTTCTACCTGCCAGTAACCTGATTTTAGGTCTAGAGTCGAAAACCATTTCATGCCACTCAAAGTATCCAGAGTGTCATCGATTCTAGGTAGCGGGTAACTATCCTTCTTTGTGATGTCATTGAGCCGCCTATAGTCCACGCAGAACCGTGTGCTTCCATCTTTCTTCTTCACAAGCACAACCGGTGAGCACCAGGGACTTGCGGATGGTTCTATTATTTTGTTCCTTTCCATTTCTTTCAGCATATCCTCGACTTCTTTTTCCTTCGCGATTGGTAGCCGTCTCGCCCGCTGACGGATGGGTCCCTCATTTCCGGTATCGATTCTATGCTGCACTAACGATGTTCTCCCTAGGTTTCCTTCTTGACTAGAAAAGATGTCCGCATGGCGTAATAGAAACTTCTTTGCCTTGATGCTTTGTGAATAAGTCAGGTTGCTTTTGCAGTCTTCAAGAAGCTCATAGACTGTAGGATCCTTCCCAGAACCTGATTTTTCCATGCTTGGCATTGAAGTGCATTTCTTCAGCCACACAACTTCTTCACACTTTCCGACGATGTCCCCCTGTGAGATAACCGTTGCTGGGGCTCCCTCCGTGCCAGCCAGTACTCGCCCCTTAGTCCTGGCTGTTACTAGTTTCCCTGATTTTGAGGAAACCTTGCATCCTCACTTCTCTTCGCAAGCTCCTCCAACCGTTCCTCTATTTTCTTTAGTCGGGACATCTGCGACTCTTTCTGTGGGCAATTCAGCTGCAGATGCCCTTTCACACCACATCTATAGCACACAGCGCCAAAGTTCTTCCTGAATGAGGTCTTAACCTCTTTCACCTCCTCGACAACTTCACGTAGTCTGCGAGTCTGCCGAATGTCGTGTCGAACTGCTTCGACCTCTAAGGCATGCGCCAATGCTTCTTTTAATGAGGCATGGTGACGAAGCCTCACGGCAGCTCTTACCTCCAGGTCTTTAATTCCATCGACAAAAGCTTGCACGATGTTTGCGGTTACCATCTTATCGTCGGCCGATGGATAAGCTTTCCGCACAAGCTTATCTATTTCCAACGCCCATTGCTGGAGACCCTCTCCAGATCGCTGGACTCTATCGCGCAGCTGGGCGCGGAACACATGCTCCAGATGTCGCTCCCCATACCTGGATTCGAGTGCATCCAACAGTTCCTTGTATCCACAGCCTGAAGTAGGAAAGGCCTCCAGAACAGTTAGAGCCTGCCCTCTCAATGCGACAGTGAGGGCAGTCAAGCACTGTTCGTCCGTCCATCCGTTGGCAGTAGCAACAGTCTGAAACTGTTGCCGGTACGCGGGCCAGGAGGTGCTACCGTCGTATGGGGGTACCTTAACATTAGGTCCCTGAACTGCGCCTATCGCTCCACTTGACGTTAGTCTTGTCGTTTCAAGACGTATCACCTTTTTCTGTAGCTCGTTGAGGCCAGTCTTCACACCATCTATGTCCGTTCCTAGGCAGGTGACTCGCTCGTCCATGAGGTCCAACTCTTTTCGCAATTTAGCCACCATGCCGCCGACTTCGTGAACGGCCGACAAAACAGTCCGCTGCACCCCTTCAAATTTGCAATCTTGATTTTCCTGTATCGCTGCTTGATTTTCCTGTATCGCTGCAAATTTGCAATCTTGATTTTTCTGTATCGCTGCAAATTTGCAATCTTGATTTTCCTGTATCGCTGCAAACTGTTGTTGCATTATCCGCATCAAACTCGACAAGTCAACGGTGGGCGTGGCTTGCTCAGTGGGCGTGGCCAGGTGGGTGTGGCCAGTGGGCGGGGCCTCCGGCTGAGTGGGCGTGGCCTCAAGGGGCGTGGTCTGGTGGGCGTGGCCAGTGGGCGGGGCCTCCGATTGGGTGGGCGTGGTCTCAGGGGGCGTGGCCTGGTGGGTGGGGCCAGTGGGCGGGGCCAGCTGGGGGGACCCACCAGGTGCTGGTTCCTCCAGGTGCTCCTCCACAGGTGCTCGGCTAGATTCCGCTGCACGCTGGGCCCTGGTCTTGACACCCTCGCTGCCGAAGTCGTCTCTCGGAGTCAATGGCATAGCTTCCACGTGTGGAATTGTAAGCACCATTCTGAACCAGTGGTAGATTCATTTGTCGATTCAAAAGCACTTGTAAAAGTTTATCCGAATAAAAAATATGTCTTAGACTTGCCTTTACACAAGTTTAAGAACTTTCTTAAAAGTATGCTCATAAAAAAAGCTTATTATACAACTGAAGATTATATAAACGATAAAAAAGCTTGGATTTAACTCGTTCCAGCAATGCGCGAGACGGCATTTCAATCATGTACATTAATAATAATAATTGTTATAATGTTATTTTTAAAAAGAGCAACCGCCGAGTTTCTTACAGGTTCTTCTCGGCTGGAACTGCATTCCGAACCTGTGGTAGACTCAATCGACGATTCAAAAGCACTTGTAAAAGTTTATTTGAATAAAAAACTTTTCTATTCTATTCTATTCTATTCTATTCCAAATCGCACTTCTGTCACCAATTGTTACGTGCTGGGGTTCGAAGATTTGGAATAAAACACCTGGTGACCCTTGATCAGACTTTATTCTGCACTTCCGTTTTCCACTTGGTACTCCGGATCTTCTTGTAGACTTCCTCTTTAGTCTTCACGTTTGTTCGCTTCCAATCCTCTTCGCTTCCGATCGCTTTCTTCGCTTGTATTTCGCTCGGCTCTCAGAACTGAACTGCCCTCCGTCAGCTCGCCGGTCCCTTTATATACCCGTTACCGCGTGACTAAGCGTTTTCTAGAAAGTTCCACCCCTATCGATGTTTATTCCAGAACAGCCGCGTTGTTTGTTGTTTACAACATGGGTTGTTAGGTATTTATTAGGTGACGAGCGATTATGAACCTTAATGCACTAGTAATAAGGTTCATTCGTAACAATATTATAGATGTATGTGAATAAAGTAGTCCAATATATGACACATTTTGATTTCATATTCGGGATTTTAAGATATGAGAGTAGATAAAATATATTATACTGAGCTAAGTAATTAATTACAAAATATTTTATGACACATATTGATAGGTTTACCTACGCTATAAAAATTACTTATTATAAGTATAATAAAGAACAAATTTAAAACGATTACAATATAATCGAAAGATTTTATGCGCTTCAAATAAAATCAATACACGAAATCCGTACAAGACTCTAGACTCACTTTAAACGACTTTTTGACGACCTCCCTGGCGCAGTGGTGAGCGCTGTGGTCTTATAAGTGGGAGGTCCCGGGTTCTATTCCCGGCAGGGGCAATTTGGGATTTTATAATTTCTAAATTGTCTCTGGTCTGGTCTGGTGGGAGGCTTAAGCCGTGGCTGGTTACCACCCTACCGGCAAAGCCGTGCCGCCAAGCGATTTAGCGTTCCGGTACGATGCCGTGTAGAAACCGATCAAGGGGTATACATACCTCTTCCAAGTTAGCACGCTTCCATCTTAGACTGCATCATCACTTACCATCAGGTGAGATTGCAGTCAAGGGCTAACTTGTACTTGTAGTTGAATAAAAAAAAAAACGAATTCAACACTTTTCTTTATACAATTCATTAATTACCAACTTTACAGCTCGTCATGTAATCATTGTATTCAAACACAGTAACTATGAATGTAGTCGTAAATAAGTGTCGTACGTACACAAGTGTCGCCTGTCGATGCGTTTATCATTACAAATGCGGCTCGCGTAGGGTTTTTGCACAAATAACGTGGACATAAACTTGGCTTAGGACGCACTTCGCAACTAGCAATCGTAATTTACATCTTAATAACGACTCTACAGTTTTCCACTTGGTTTCGGCGCGAGCTCCTTTGTCGTGGATTTATTTACTTTTTTGCCTAGCTTTATAATTTCTAAGTATAAGTACCTACTTATGCATTTGTTCACTAATATTAATAACTAGCTGATCCCCGCGACTTCGTTCACGTGGATATAGGTTTTTATGTAGGATCGGATTGGATCCCATAATTATGTTATGTACCCTAACTAAATGTAGCCTAAGTTACTCCTTATAACATCACCTATCTGCCATTGAAAGTTCCATTAAAACCGATCCAACCGTTTCGGAAATTAGCTGGAACAAATAAACAGACCCACAAACATAAATTTAAACGCACACCAGTTTAAAATAAGCCGTACGTTCAAAGATCCGGGTCCCAAGTCATTTGAACCAAATAAATGTCTGTCATTTCTGACCTAAAAAACCTATGACCTTGAAATATTTACGGAACCATACTTAAAGTACTACCTTTCTAACAAAAAAAGAATTTGTTAAATCGAACAACGCGTTAATGAATTACAGCTAAATACACGTTTTGACTTTCTTCCCCTCTCCTAAGGGAACCGTGCTGAATTTCGGGATAAAAAGTATCCTATGTCCTACCTCGGAGTATAAACTCAAATCGTACCAAGTTTCATTCGAATCCATTCAGTAGTTTCGGCGTGATGCGCGGCCAAGATACAGACAGACAGACAGACAAAAATGAAAAAAATTTTAGTTTTGGCTTCAGTATCGATTATAGAGTGCCCTCCAATAAAAATTTTCAAAATATCTTCAATGTACAGAATTGGATCTGTTACAGTTTTATTATATTATAGATAGATAGATATTACAAATTACAACCCGTAAGTTAATTTGGCTGATGAATACCTAATTAAACTTAAACTTTACAATCTTATTTTATCAAAGCTTATTTTTAACCCCCGACGCAAAAACGACGGGACATTATAAGTTTGACGTGTCTGTGTGTGTGTGTGTGTGTGTCTGTCTGTTCCCCTGTGGCGCTCAAACGGGTGGACCGATTTAAATGCGGTTTTTTTGTTTGAAAGCTGAATTAGTCGAGAGTGTTGTTAGCTATGTTTGATGAAAATCGGTCCAAGATGGCCGCCGCTACAAAATGGCGGATTACATATTTTTTCACAAACCCCTTAATATGGGTATCAAATGAAAGGGCTTGACTAGTAGAATAGCACTATTGCAAATCCAAAATGGCCGCCGCCACAAAATGACGAATGTCGGGGGTTTTTTAATTTTTAATTTATACTTGTATTATAGCTAAGCAGATAAGGTAGTACCTATTAAGAAATTGACAAGTATAAATTGAAAATTTAAAAAACCCCCGACATTCGCCATTTTGTGGCGACGGCCATCTTGAATTTGTAATAGTGCTATTCTACTAGTCAAGCCCTTTCATTTGATACCCATATTGAGGGCGTTGTGATAAAATATGTAATCCGCCATTTTGTAGCGGCGGCCATCTTGGACCGATTTTCTTCAAACATAGCTAACAACACTCTCGACTAATTCCCCTTTCAAACAAAAAAAACCGCATTCAAATCGGTCCAGCCGTTTGAGCGCCACAGGGGAACAGACAGACACACACACACACACACACACACACACACACAGACACGTCAAACTTATAACACCCCGTCGTTTTTGCGTCGGGGGTTAAAAAGCAATCAATTAATATTGGCTTCGTGATGAAACTAATTAAACTTACCACGCCGCGCCGGGCTGACTATTGTTGCTTGTCCGATTAAATAAGTAAATGTTTTTAATAGGTATTTTTAGTAAATAAATCTATTAGTGTAAAATAAGTACTTAAATGACATTCTCATATTCAGCACCAGAGAAAATTAAAGTCGAAATTGACACCCGTATCGATCGATTTTGTCTAAAAATTTATGTCTGCCGTCTTTAATTTGAAAATTGATTTTATTTTCGTAATCAGCAAATATATAAATAAAAATTTATAAAAAATGTGAAATTTGCTCATTAAGCCAAGTGTTTTTACTAATCTATATATATAAAACAAAGTCGTGTTAGTTCGAACACTTATAACTCGAGAACGGCTGGACCGATTTTCATGGTTTTTGATTTTTTGTATTTGTCTCCGTCCCGAATAGCATAATAACTAATAACTATTAAAAACACTGGAAAATTGTCGAAAAAATAAAATAAAAGAAAAAACATTTTCCCATGCAAAATGTTCATGGGTTTCCCGTTTCGTAACTGTCAAACATTTAATTGTCATCCCGTCGATACGGTAAACTCTCCCACCCATACCTCTCATACAGTATGTAAGTAAGTCTGTGCGTGTGTTTGTCACCGGGCAGGACGAAGTCTGCCGGATCCACTAGTGGTATATTAATTTTAACTGTGTATGTTGTGTACTGTACTGTGTACTGTCATTTAGATGAAGATGTCAAATCATAACGGTTCCCAAAAGTTAGATTCCATACTCAATGATACATGCACGGGTATATCCATAGGTACCTACTATATCTAAATGTAAGGACTCAGAGCTCAGGGCCTGTTTTATTATTTAGAAGCTTTACAGATCCAAAAGGCATAGAGAGACTAAGTACATAAAGGTTTTTGTATTACATCCTAAGCCCTAGAGATATCCCTAGAGATATCTTATGGTATAATAGGATTTTTAAAAATTCATCCCTCGCTTCTGCCGCGGCATTTTTTCGTTTTATACCTAAAACTTTAGAAAAATATATGAGCTTTATTTTGAAGGAGTAAAATAAAATTAATTAATGATACTTACCTATGTATTTAAAACTTAACATTACATACACAAATGTAAAGATACGAATATAAAAGCTGGATTTTTACATAAATAGTGATCTTCATAAAGCTTAATTCAACTCGTTTTCGTGTTTAAAACATTTCCAATATGCATTTAAATTCAATTAGCGCCTTCAATCTCGATTTATAATCGAAATCATTTAAAGTAAACAACCCTATTCTCTAAATCCAACTCGGTCCGTATCGAAAGGGGCGAAAGATGTAATTAATCGAGCAACTTCTGTCACAGCCCTACAGTGTGGTACGTACCATCACAGTTTAGCAAACAAAAGCCTAAGATGCAATTAAACCACCGCGCAAACCGCCCATCGCGACCTGCAATAAAAAAATCACAGACCAACCAACCTAAAGACTTTGAAAGAAGAAAAAGAATTTGGTTACTGATCTGTGGAAATTAACTTTTGGTACACCGCGAATTTTCGATAGAGGCGACGTGGTCCGTTAGCCTTTCCCTTCTGGCTTCGCTTTTTCACACATGTATAAATGTTTTCAAAATTAATCTGTAACCTTATTCTTTTCATAAGAAAAAAATGTAATTGAGGCGCTCCTACCAGGCATCTGCACTTGTTTTCCGCTTGTTAAATTCCTCATTTAAAATGTCGCGTCCAACTACACGCCAATGAAGGAAGACTGGGGTTATTTCGAACATTTGACAATTCATTGCTTAACTGTATATTAGCTAAACTTTGTTAGTACGGTCCCCTGTCGTGGAAAACTTCCAGCGGACTGGGGCCAGTGTAATCTGCCCCTAATTTAAGCGAAATTACACCGTGTGCTTAAATATGTACCTTATCTTCCATTGATAGGGTTCATATCTATTTGCAGGGGTATTAATTTACAAGGCAAGGGCACTTTTTCACATTATAATTGCATGGGGATTGTGGTTAGTAGCTGACAATCATTTATTAGGAAGCATTGTATTGATTTTGCACAATTATTTTGAGTGTTCATTGCTTTTCAAATCAAATCATTAATTTTAATATAATAATTAATTATTGGCCAAGTCCTGTGGGCCAGCATTTCAGCCTGTAATCTAAAACCGGCAGCTTCAAGTCGCCGAACCGCCAGCGTTTGTTTTTTTGTTCTTTTTTGTTTGTTTCTATAAAACTTAACGAGCTAGTTTTTCTGGCAATTTATAGATGGAATTGTGTAGCCGTAAAGTTGTCGTCTTTCGCGCTCCTTTTCCTCCCTAAAGTCTCTTACAGTCATCTTACAGCCTTTTAACCACAGAGTACAGAGGGGAAGCTTCTACAAGCGGCCCGCTGTAGGGTACACTCACACATATGCGCACGTTTGTTACGCGTCCGTGAACCGTTGGTGAGTGAGTTTGTGTGAGTGTACCTACAGCGGGCCGCTTGTGGAAGCTTCCTCTCTGTAGATTTTCTACTCGTGTGCTTTTAACGTCCCACTGCAGTCCCACTGTCCCACTTCCTTATAGGAGAAAGGGATTAAAAATATACTTATATCTATCGAACTAACCCTTTCAGTCTTTCGTGCTCAACTATAATTAAGTACCTACCTAATAGTGTTTTTATGTATTTCTGGATCATAATAATTTATTGTCAGTAATAATTGTCACTACTTATTATATAATTTTCATATCCCGAGCAATTTTACTAGCCACTTCAGAAATAACCTTGAACATTAGTTCGAGTAGTTAAGGCCTCTATACACTCACTATTTGTGTAAATATCGTATCAGGAGCTGTAATAGGACATATTATTGGACGTTTGCCATGGCACTTTATCACGGTTAGTGCGTTCGTTGACCCTGCTCCCTTATCTTATCACACGATTGCTGGACGAAAACTTATCGCTAGACATCAGTTTATGTGAATATTATTTAACTGGCATACTTAATAAAGAAGTAAATACCTAGCTAATAAATATAAATAATCGTTGTAGTCGTTTGTGCTGCCGCGCCGTCCTTTAGCTAAAAAGCAGCATGCAAAATTGGTATTGGTGATACTGATAGTACTTTATTGTTTTTACTTACAATGATATAACGTCATGTGCACACTGGAAATAACATTGACTGGCCCGTTGGCGCGGTTGGCAGTGACCCTGCCGACCTCTCCCGGGTCGCGGGTTCGATTCCCGTCCCGAGTCTGGACTCTGGGTGTATTTATGTAAGTATATAAGTATGTATTATGTATTTATAGATACATTTATTAAATATTTATATTTATATGACGTGTAATATATGTAAATATGTATATCAGTCGGTCGTTACCTATAACACAGGCATTAAGTTGCCTACTTTAACTTTTACCTTAACAGCCGACCGTGTGTGTATATATATTTTTTTAAAACATAATTGATATTAGCGACTCTGGGAATTTCAAAAAAAGCCTTGTTTAAATTATAAAAAGCATTTGGACTGGGTATCGAAGTGAAGTCAATCAGGTTTATCTTTTAATTTATAGAGATTAAGTACAAAAAATAAATTGTTAAACAAAAAGGTGCACTAATTAAAACTTATATTTTGATTGAGCGCGGAAAATCGCGTAGAATACTAATTGTAGCGTTCACATTAAAAAAGATGGCTCCCTGCCAATCGTTACCGTTCAAAGCAAAAGCGCCCTTCATGCACGCCAGTGCTACCAGACGAGCGAACACGCCCTTTCTCTCGCGACAGATGATCGGACCACAGACAGTGTGCTTAGTCTAAGATCGGAGCACTCGAAAACGAACTCGAAAACTAGTGATCGAATCACAAGTGAATTCAGAGCAAAATGAACTCAAATACTCGTATTTTAAAGTCGTAATTCCATAGTTCGAATATGTATTTTACAACATTTCTGCTTGGGGCGCTCGTTGTGTTCGAATGCTGAATGTATTGACGAACTCAAACCTTAATACAAGCCATTTTAGGTCTATTTTACTCTGAAATCGATCAATAGTTTTCGAGTTCGTTTTCGAGTGCTCCGATCTTAGACTAAGCACTCAGCTATCTGAGGAGTAATGATAATAATATAACTACTCTAAAAACGTGTCGTTTATACTTACACAAGCAAAATCCGAGCATAAAAAGCGCTCAATAAGATGTCTCGAATTTGTGTGTACATATGTGTGTGCGCGTGTGTGTTCATGTAGGTAGGTATGTGTCGTCATGAAAATGGCGGTAGGTTGCAATATGGTCGCCAATTTTCGTAGGGAAACATTAAATCCGCCGCGAATCAAAACTTTTCACTACATTATTACTTACTGAAATAGCTAATAATAATTTTTAAATGTTTTCATGTTATACAACATTATTAAACAAATCGCAACACATTATAACAAGGAATGTAGGTCCATCATCATCATCATGATCAACCCATTACCGGCTCACTACAGAGCACGGGTCTCCTCTCAGAGTGAGAAGGGTTTTGGCCATAGTCTACCACGCTGGCCAAGCGGATTGGCAGACTTCACACACCTTTGACAACGTTATGGAGAACTCTCAGGCATGCAGGTTTCCTCACGATGTTTTCCTTCACCGTTAAAGCAAGTGATATTTAAATACTTAAAACGCACATAACTTCGAAAAGTTAGAGGTGCATGCCCGGGATCGAACCCACGACCTCCGCGTAGAAGTCGGTCGTCCTAACCACTAGGCTATCACAGCTTTATGTAGGTCCAAACTGATGTAAAATGTTATGCAACAATGTTACAACGTTTTTATCAGTGTGGGAGCGTTGAAAACATGTAACGAATCGTAACAAAATCTAACCAAAATGTTAGTAAATCTTAGTAAGTGTTACCTAGTTAATGTTCAATAATGTTTTAAAACATTTTATAACACTAGAGTAGCAGCACCAATAGGGTCCACAACTCCACACCAGCCGATTCTATACGGAGCGAAGCCAAACCAAATCCGCAGGTCTGGCCGTACACTACACGGTACAAGTCCGCCCGTCACTATAAAACTTACCTATAGATACGTATAGGTAATGTCGTACGCTTTCTCTGCGTGCGGTGCGTTGAAGCGTGGGTAATCTTTTAGCCTGTCTACAATTTTCTGATACTCTATTGTTTGGTTTTCCCTCATTTTGACAAATTACTGTTGAGTTACATATTATAATACTTATACCTATTGTTAAGCTGAAAAGCTGTGATAGCCTAGTGGTTAGGACGACTGACTTCTAATCGGAGGTCGTGGGTTCGATCCCGGGCACGCACCTCTAACTTTTCGGAGTTATGTATGTGCGTTTTAAGTATTTAAATATCACTTGATTTAACGGTGAAGGAAAACATCGTGAGGAAACCTGCATGCCTGAGAGTTCTCCATAACGTTCTCAAAGGTGTGTGAAGTCTGCCAATCCGCTTGGCCAGCGTGGTAGACTATGGCCAAAACCCTTCTCACTCTGAGAGGAGACCCGTGCTCTGTAGTGAGCCGGTAATGGGTTGATCATGACTGTTGAGTTACATATTATAATACTTACCTATTGTACAGAAGTAGTAGTATCTTGTGCCACTTTTATAACTCCGAAAGTACATTTTTATTGAAATCTGCCATTTCTGCCAAACTACAATTAATACAGATATTAATTATTTACTAGAAAATATTGATTTTGATTAATTTAATATTCAAATACTTAGGTAAGAAACAAACTTTGTATCTATAGGGCGCGCTCAAGCAAAAACCGCATTAAACTTGGTCCAGTAATTTTTCAAGAAATTGATAACATAGTAAAATACTATGTCACAGCCTACAGATAGTAAAACTTTTGAGTTTTGACGTGATAACGTTCCATTAGTCGCGCTGACTGACTGACTGATCTATCAACGCGCAGCTCAAACAAACCACAACGGATACCTATGTAGCTATTATGACGTAGGCATCTTCTAGGAAAGGAAATTGAAAATTTTGAAAAAATCAGCTATAGTGATAACATAAAAACGCACAAATAATCTCTTACGACAAATGCATATTGAATTTAAAAAAATCAAAATCCTTTCCAAAATCTGTATCCAAGCGAGTAGCTTTTTTGTCAATGTCGTGTCTTTATGCGAAGCTCCTATGTACGCGTTGGTCGCGTTCGAAATTCGAAAAGCAACAGTATCATCCTCGCGTAGCGCTGTCGGCTGCCCGCCGGACCGTTATGCGGCCGTACCTGCCCCAGCTACGGGTTTAATGACTTACTTGCACTACAAGAATTATTGTACCGCAGGATTCCATGGCGCAGTTCTGATTTTAAAAAGTTAAAATTGGAACGCTATATAAATTGCATGCTTCATCATATTCATTACCGGCCTACTATAAGGCACGCGTCTCCTCTCAGAATGAGAAAGGTTCACCATATAGCATGCTGGCCGTCGGCCAAGTGCAGATTGGTAGACTTCACACGCCTTTGAGAACGTTATGGAGAACTCTCAGGCGTGCAGGTTTCCTCACGATGTTTTCCTTCATCGTTTATTGCATGCTTAGACTAAAAAAATTAAATACAGTAAACGGGGTAAGGGCCAAAATGAAAATACATGCATTTAGAATTCATAGGTCAAATTAATTTTAAAATGCATAATCCAGGCGACCTCCTTAAGGCGGGCGATGCGGCTCTAGTGCCGAACAGGCCAAGAGGCGCACATAATAAAACCTCGATGGGAATACATGTGGCTAATTCTGTTGTACACAATCTCTTAAACTAAACTAAATTGACAGGTTTAAAAGTAGTGCTATCCTTTTCCGTAGGTATCATTGTCAAAGAGATAAGAATATATTCAGCCATGTCATTTTAGTTTAGGTTTAGAGATTGTGTAGGTAGGTACAACAGAATTAGCCACAATATCTATATTTATTACCGCACGATCCAACTCGGTAATATTATTGAAGTGCGATAATTTATAGTTTTGACAGCAGTGTAACTAATAAGAACTAGGTACTTTATAAGCAAATGTTATTGTAAATTAAGTATTCAGCCCTCAGCCCAATTTAACTTTGTTATAGGTAAAGTATCTAGCCCAATTCAATAATTAATTGAAAGGACAAGATAATTGTTTCAATCAGTTTAATTATATATATGGATAGTTGCAGCAAGTTATTTAGAACAATCCCTCCTTAAACGCGTGTTAAACGCATCGTTAATTCGTAAAAGATACATGCCCCACTTAGGTCACCGCATCGATTTTAAAAATAGAATGTAAGTGCGTTTTCGTTCGTCGACCGCGATAAAATAACCCTCATTATTTAGTTCATAGTTACTGAACGCTATTCTTATGTCATAGAGTTGAATTTAGTCTATGCGCTAAGGTAACATGACTTCGCGCGAACTTACTTGTCCGCCGTCCGGCCCTAAGTTCGCCTCTGAAAGCTGTTTTGTGCTTCCTGCTGATTTCACTGCCATTTTAATTAATTAATTAAATAAATTAACATTTATTCCCCTTTCCCCTCCAACTAAGCGTAAAGCTTGTGCTAGGAATAGGTACGATATTTCTTAATTAGGTATACTTATTTACTGAAAAAATTTAGCTTTTTTTTTTTTGTAAGTAGAAACTTTCAGGATTTTTTCATTGACTGAAAATTAACTTTCAAAGTCACATTGAAAAGCAAATTTAATTTGATTTAAGATAGGTACCTAGTTACTACCTAGGTACGGAAAAGAGTAGATGATCAAACAAAACACGCGAACCAACCCTGGATTGCATGATGCATCTGCATGTCAGTGTGCTTAGTCTAAATAGGAGCACTCGAAAACGAACTCGAAAACTATTGATCGATTTCAGAGTAAAATAGACCTAAAATAGCTTGTATTAAGGTTTGAGTTCGCCAATACATTCAGCATTGTTCGAATGCTGAATGTATTGGCGAACTCAAACCTTAATTCAAGCCATTTTAGGTCTATTTTACTCTGAAATCGATCAATAGTTTTCGAGTTCGTTTTCGAGTGCTCCGATTTAGACTAAGCACACAGGCGGTTGGAGTTAACTTACGGTTAAGGGTAAATTACATCGATGTGTAAATTACCCCAAAAAATATGCACCTAATTTGGGTTTTTAAGAAGACAGGTTCCTTCACTTTTAACTTACTAAAATATGCTCAACTCATCGATGTAGCTCAACTTTAACCATTGCGGTACGAATACTAACTTCAACCAATTCAGCAATTTTGACGTTAACGGTAACTTTCCGCCTGACCCGCAACTGACACTATAGTTCGATCATAGTTATTCGAGAAGCTTCCTTCAACATTGTGGTCAATAGACTCTCCATGTAGAACATAAAGTTTAAAAATGGAAATAAAACACGAATAAACTGATATTAGCTAACAAAACCGCTCTCTGCGGTGGTGCGGGGCCGGGCGGGGCGGCGCGGGGCGGCGGGGGACGCGGTAGCTCCGAGTGCCGCAAATCACTACTGATACACTGAGGTACTAGCTACCTAGTGATATAAGGGTTTAAATACTATCGCCTAACCACTACCACCACAACAGCCTTTTAACGTCCCACTGCTGGACACAGGCCTCCTCTCTCATAGGAGAGAGGGATTTAGAGCTTAGATTCGCCACGCTGCTCCAATACGGGTTGGCGAGCTATACCTAACGACTATTGTCACATGATAGTGATAATAACCGGAACCGACTGCTTAACGTGCTCTCCGATGAGTCCGAGGCCTGGGGGTAAAACACCGCCAACTACCAAATCCGGGCTGGCGCTAAGAATTTCGTGACAGAAAAACCCAATAGCTAACAGTAATTTGCCCGACCCGGGAATCGAACCCGGGACACTCTCTCGACTACAACAAACACTCTCGACTAATTCACCTTTCAAACAAAAAAAAACCGCATTCAAATCGGTCCACCCGTTTGAGCGCCACAGGGGAACAGACAGACACACACACACACACACACACACACACACACACACACACACACACACACAGACACGTCAAACTTATAACACCCCGTCGTTTTTGCGTCGGGGGTTAATAAACAGATAAACACAAAAAGTTAATAAATGATAGAGAATAATACCTAATAAGTGGGTAGGTGATAAAAGAATATACCATTTATATACCCACGTATTGTGCAGCTGAGAATCTTAGAATATTGTCGAATGAAATATTAATTGCGTGCTTTTCAATTTTTTTCAGGTACTGGCAACATTATATCAAGAATCCTTATTTGTAAAGATAGTCGTGTGAGTTCTGTTGAGATGTCTAGGCAAAGATGGAAGACTTTCACTTATTTACGAAAAATTTTACCTACCACGATGATATGAGATAAAAGGATAAAACCAACCTAATGTGGCTTATTCTGTTGTACACAATCTCTAAACTAAACTAAATTCTTTTACGCAGGTATCGTTGTGAAAGAGATAAGAATATATTTAGCCCTGTCATTTTAGTTTAGGTTCAGAGATTGTGTACAACAGAATTAGCCACAATATCAAAACAGATCGATATAATTGTGAAAAAGAGGTAAAGAATTATTTTATTAGTACCCTGATTTACGGTGCTGTGACGGAAATTAAACTTGCGAAGCGGCTTTCTAGTCATTAAGCACAGATATTACATAATTGAACAAGCTCTGATCCAAAGAGCATTTTGTAAATTTTAAAGCAGTCACTATGTTTTATGTACTATGTTTTAGGCTTTTATGGGACATTCTAATAATTTAAATTGGGCGTCCATCTCCTAAAGTGTCGTTTTCTGGCGGGGGTATAGCATCGCATGCCATTCTTTCTGATATCAGAAAAATGTAAGAAAATTTTTCTTAGTGTAATAAAACAAAAAAATATCATTTACAAAAAAACAGGAGTGACAACAGAAACAGAAAATATCCTTTTTTTTGTAGATATATGTATATTACAATATCTTAGTTTTTATAGCTGGTCAGTGACATATATGTAAATGATAATCAGACAGGCTTTAATATTATAGGCTGTAAAAAATGTAAGAAAAATAGTAATATTCGGGATTTAAAACAGTTTTGGATTTGAATGTCTTATCTAATAAAAATTAAAAAAAAAATTGGTTCCTCAGAATCGTTAAAAATCTCGGCCAGCATAGAAGATACAGTCACAGAATAGATGACATAACCTAAGTTTTTAAGCTAAACACACAAAATTCATCACAATTAGACTGTTTCCGAACCTGATTTCTTTTGAATCTGACTGCCGCATTCACTAACCCCCCTCGACCCCCCGTACAGGCTTGGGAGGGTGCGCGTCGGTCCGGGGGGTGGGTCGGACGCTAAACGGGTGCGCCTCCAATTTACATTTATGAACTCCTCTGTAACAGATTCCAGGGTGTTTACTTTCGATAATTAAAATCTTCTCAAGGTGTTTGGATTATTTATTTTTATTGTTCTTTAATAGTGTGAAACTTCGTTTGTCATTCGTAAAAGGTTTAAGTATTTTCCGGACGGCATGCATGGTTCTATAAATAAATCGCGCAAGAATTACAAGCTGTCAATCACGATTTCACAGCTAAATTTGTTCATAGCAAATCATGAGTTTTATTTTGCTAGAAACCTAACTACTGGGAATAGACTGGGAACTATAAACAAGTATACTCTCTTTGCAGGCAATGACAGGCAGTTTAACCCCTGTCCATTGCGCAAAATACGTCAAAAAGTTACCACAGAATCACGGTGTGCTGACCAAAGTCGAGCTATTGCGATTTACCCCGTAATGACCATCGTTATAATAAAATAATAAAGTAGGTACCTACCTACATTGATCCTAATTCGGTTGATCACAATCTCTAAACTAAACATATTGGACGTATTATTATTTATTACTTAGAAGTTAAAAGTATTGCTATAATTTTCCGCAGATCATTTTTTTTAAACTGTCATTTAAGTGCACTTTAGAGATTGTGTAGGTACCTACAACCAATTAGCACCAATAACAGCTCCAAAATTAATGCTATCCTTTCCCGTAGGGAACTTTGTGAAAGAGATAGCATTAATTTTGGAGAGGGGCGCACCCGACTATTTTTAGTGTTTCAGACGTCCAATTTAGTATACAAATTGTGTACGTTGTTCGAAAATAGCACCAATATCCATTGAATTATATTGTACTGCCAATGTGGCTAATTCTGTTGTATACAATCTCTAAACTTAAACTAAATTGACAAGTTTAAAAATAGTGCTATCCTTTTCCGCAGGTATCACTGTGAAAGAGATAAGAATATATTTAGCTCTGTCATTTTAGTTTAGGTTTAGAAATTGTGTACAACAGAATTGACCACATTATCCGGTTATTGTTATTCGCAATCTAAACTATCTATGTCTCTAATAGCGAACTAGGTAACTCGTATGGCCGACCGCGACAGAGGTATTTATCTTTTTACATGATAAAATAAACACATATTTAAACGACCATGACAACGTAAAACATTTACTAATCTAATATATTGCGTTCCGATTCACAAGTGCGAGAGCACGCGGAACGATCCGCATGCGATTTTGATGTAATCGTAAAGTTGTTACGTTCGAAAAAACGCGCCGGAGCGGGGAAAGTGACGCGCCAACCTGCCAACATCGTGAAAGGTATCCCACTCAGACCACCAGCGTAAGCGGACCCGCCGTGTCGCGAGCCGCGCTCCGGACTCGACGCTTCGCGTATTTAGAGGCAATTTGCGAGGGCTCCACGTTGGCTGGTCGGTGTAAACTTACGACACTAGCGTTTGGAATTCGAACTACTTTCGCGTAATCTTCCGTCGCTTGAACCTTTGGCGTCCCATTTACTCTAGCGGCACGCTATGATGGCCGGTTTGACGTTTGTCCGCTCATGAAGTTCCGTATTAATTGATAACGACTTTGAAGGAAATAATTGTATTACTTTATTGACGATAGTGATGTGCAGAGATTCATAAATTTTATCGAATATAGTTTTAGGTTTAGGACTCAAAATTTATTTATTAAATTGATTTCTTAAATGTATACAAGTGTAGAAAAATCAGTTTGCACCATTTAAGGGGTGAATGTACTTGTGAATATGAACAATTTTCACTATGTGGACAAACCTCTGAAATCGCAAAAAAATATCAATAAATTTTTAAAAATGGAATCTAATACGATCGTCACATAGGATCGCTGGCTAGCACAACTACTACCTCCGGCAAACTCGCGTCAATGCTCAATGCAAAACAAAGCAGTTTCGAATTGACGTTGCTTCGAAAAGTATAAACTGTCAGTGCAATGCGATTGTGATATAGTTTTGACCTGGCTTTGGATTTCAAATATTGATACTGCATTACTGTTGATTTGGACTCGTTAATTTGGACTCTGTTCAAGCCCTTTGTTGTGGATTTCGTCGATATGACCGAACGTACGCAGAGAACTGTTCTAAATAGTCAGACACGTGAGTTCGTAATACGCCTTCGTAACTATTTCGATCGTGAAGCTCAAAATGGAGGGCCAATTTTACCTATAACGTCAGTGGTTGAACGCGTAGCTGATGCGCTTAATATTGGACAACGAACTGTTAGACGGATAACTAAAAAAAAATATGGCGAGACTGGCACAGAAGAAAATAAACTTCACACACCAAAAAAGAGAAAACGAGCAAAACCAGTCGTAGGCATCGATAGCTTTGATGCCGATGCTATCCGAAGACATGTTTACGGCTACTATTTACAGAAGGAGTATCCAACAAGAAAAAAGTTGGTGCATTCACTGAAGGAAGCTGGATTATTCTTCGGTGGGGAAAGTTCTTTAACGAAGATTTTGAAGACCATTGGATTTCGATACAAAAAATGTAACAAACGCAAAATATTGATGGAAAGATTTGATATAGCGATGGCAAGGTATACTTTTTTACGGCAAGTGAAAGAAATCAAAAATTGGCAAAATGTTGTGTTCTTGGATGAAACATGGCTTAATGCTAACCATACTGTAGGCCGTTCTTGGAACGATGACACAGCAGCATCTACTTCCAAAGTTCCTGTAGGAAAAGGATCGCGACTTATAATTTGTCACGCCGGAACCATCAACGGGTTTGTCGAAGGTTCTCTCATGGCTTTTGCGTCAAAAACCACTGGAGACTATCATGAAGACATGAATGGAGAAAAGTTTACTGAATGGTTTACCTCAATGTTGTGTAGCCTCCCTGAACCATCTATTATAATTATGGACAACGCCCCATACCACTCGATGCAAATTGACAAGCCACCTGCCCAATCCCAAAAGAAAGCTGATATCGTCGCATGGCTTCGTAAAAATGGCGTAGATGCAAACATGAATATGTTAAAAGCGGAATTAGTACGTCTTTTAAAAGAAAACAAACCAACCAAGATCCGATACGTCATTGACGAAATAGCATTAGAACATGGGCACAGAGTTATACGGTTACCGCCTTACCATTGTGAGTATAATGCGATTGAGTTGGTGTGGGCTCAAATTAAGGGATATGCTGCAAGACACAATACAGAACCCCCATTTACCACAAAAAAAATGCTAAAATTATTAGAAGAAGCTTGTGAACATGTGACTAAAGGAGACTGGGAAAAGGTTGTGAATAGAACTGTTAAATTAATAAGGGAAGATTATGAAAGAGATGTGAAAATAGATAATATTATAGAAAACGAACATATAATTATTAATGTATGTGATGATAGCAGTGACGACAGTGAAAATAGTAGTATGGACGAATCTGATTAATTATGGCCTTTTGTGGCACCTTTTTTGGTATCTTTTGTATTCATATGTTTCTTGTGTGCATATAAAGTATGTATATTCATTTTCGTTCAAATATTCAGTTCGTTCAAATAAATTAAATAAACATATACATTTTTGTTTTATTAAACCTATTTAATCAGGTACAAAAACAAAACTTAATTGTTTTTTGTTCGAGAATAAATTGACATTCCACATCACTATTGTAATGTGTCAAACCGGCCATCATAGCGTGCCGCTAGTGTAGTCGGTAATTATTTTATTAATCAATTTCGAAATCAATATACATAATATGTAATATTAATTATTGAGTAATTTATGTATGATAATTATTATAACTAAGATATTCAAGAAATTATTCAAGGATAGAATTATATTTTTACATTTTGATGCAAATCCTTTTTTTTTTTTGGTTCGAGAATTCGAATAATTTCTTACCAATTTGTAATGAGAAATGGCCAGACGAACCTAGCTACGTTTAGTTTTGAACTGTCAAGACCTATAAAGATGTCAAGACCTATAAGATATGCGGTATTGCGGCTGATGGCTTATTTCGGAAAAATTTCAATAACGTAGAAAAATTGGAAAATAATAATGGAATTGAAAATTGGAAATGGAATTATGGAATGGAACGAAAATATATTTAGGGTTTAATTTTAGTAAAATATGATAATAGTGATTAGTGAGAGTTGAATAAGTAGTTAGGTACCCACTTATTTTATACAGAAAAGGATGCAACTTTAGAAAAAACATCATAATAGAGACCAATAGGCAATAGCCATAAGTTTCGAGTTGAATAAAATCTTAAAGGACAAAATAAATTCTTGAATCTTTTGAAACGTTAAAAACACAAAAAAAGGTGCGTGGTACGTTTAAAACACACAAAAAGCCTTGTTTGAAATTTAAATAGGTCTCTGCCTCATTGACAAAAAAATGCTAATGTCCGTAAGACAAAGGCCACCAAATTTATGGCTACCCCGGGAGTCTATACCTACTAATAGGTAGAGAGGTGGTGGTAAATTCGTTATATCTATGATTAGTTCATCGATGAGATTAATAGGTGGTATAAAGTTTTGGATTTTGCGAACAAGGTAAAAAAGGTGGCAACTGGCAAGATCAGGAAGTCGCTTATTAAAAAAAAAATTGTTTGAAAATCTCATAGCTGTCCTAAGTGATTTTCACGTGCCTGGTATTTAGTTGTCAACTATGGAGCTATGTGCTAAAACCATTCAACACATTAACGCAGAGAATGTCAAGGAGCATTAGTGGAAAAAAGACCCAACGCGAGCAAATTATTTAGGTCAGCTGTTTTTTTATTTATTTTTTATTTACGTAAAATGCTGCGAGAGTGGTATGACAGAATATGATTTAAGGCATTTTTATAATCAAAGCTTCACTAATATCTGGCACTTATCTGGCACTTATTCACAATATACTTTTGGCACGCGATGCAACACGTCAAACGCCAAAATTTCTGCCATTCAACTCTTTCAGCCATCAACTCCCTGTCTATTCGTAAATAGTGTTTGTACACACAGCGTATATTTTATTAATTGCGTGTTTTTGTACAATTAAGTAGGCAGAAAAATTAAAAACTTTTTTTCCACAACTCTAGCCTCTAACTCTACTCTCTCTCTACGTTATAAAAGTTGAGCACGCGTAGAAGCCACGCTGCTGCAGTCGTGCGACCTCTACGATACACGGCTATAGTTTCTTGTATTAAAAAATATACACGAGTATACGCGTATTCAGTATGACGACCTGTATGCCGTGTGGTTTCAGTCACCCTTACTAGTAGTAACTGGAGCCGAGGTGCAGCGTCTTTTTTGATAATCACTCAAACTCGGCTTTATTTACATTAGCGTAAAGTCGCAATTCTTTGAGCTGCCGCCCGCTCAATGTACCTAAATAAAGCAGAATTTCAGTTAGTTATTATCATATTCATAATCATGATACTGTGTCTACTAATCAAAAAAGCTGTGATAGCCTAGTGGTTAGGACGACCGACTTCTAATCGGAGGTCGTGGGTTCGATCCCGGGGCACTCACCTCTAACTTTGGAGTTATGTGCGTTTAAAGTATTTAAATATCACTTGCTTTAACGGTGAAGGAAAACATCGTGAGGAAACCTGCATGCCTGAGAGTTTTCCATAACGTTCTCAAAGGTATGTGAAGTCTGCCAATCCGCTTGGCCAGCGTGGTAGACTATGGCCAAAACCCTTCTCACTCTGAGAGGAGACCCGTGCTCTGTAGTGAGCCGGTAATGGGTTGATCGTGACGTGTGTGTGAATCATGATACAATTGCAAATTAAATCAACCCCCGACATACATATTATGGTATCTATTAGTGGCGAAGTCTCCATATAACACGATTCCCATCGGCTTCCCTTTATGAAAATACCATCCATACCTACCTAGTTAGTAGTTACCTACTATCTTTTTTCTTTTACTCACTATTTTACAAATACAATAGGTACTTAAGTATTACAAAAAAAAAATCATTCAAAACAATTCAATTAACAGAACTAATTTGTTCAAACCAGTAGTACCACGGGTAGAGCAGGTAACAAATATGCCGGGCCTGGGCCTGCATATATTCCCATAGAAAAACATCGTGTAGTAAACAGTTGTCCCCTTCATCTATACTAATAAATAAAATTGGAGTGTCTGTCTGTAATATCGAAATAACTACCTCATATTAAGCTCATATGGTTATTTGAACGATACTATAACTGAATCACACGTTTTTAAAATTTTTGTCTGTCTGTCTGTCTGTCTGTCTGTCTGTCTGTCTGTTTGAACGGGCTAATCTTTGGAACGGCTGAATCGATTTTGACGGGACTTTCACATACAAGTAGAGAATTAACCAGGGACTAACATAGGCTACTTTTTTAACCGACTTTCAAAAAAGGAGGAGTTGTGTTTTTCTACCTATGTACACCGATATCTCCGAGATTTCTGAACCGATTTGCGTAATTTTTTTTTTAATCGATAGAGAAACATTGCGACACTGTCCTACAAAAAATTTGGCTACCAACTCCTCAATCCTGATGCTGTAGGGGATCTGATCCCCAAAACTAATGGGATTTAGGCACTGTCGGTTATTTAAATTGATATTGGGGATACCAATTAAAGACTTTATTGTTGAACTAGATGATGCCCACGGCTTCGCCCGTGTGGATTTAGGTTTTTAAAAATCCCGTGGGAACTTTTGATTTTCCAGAACAAAAAGTAGCTTATCTGTAGAAACCCGTCCCCAAAACGGAAAAATCCTGTGGGATCCCCACGATTTCGGAATACAATTCCTTACAGCATCAGGGTTGAGGAGTTGGATATGTACCTACTCGAGTTCATTCAACGATAAAGTCTTTAATTGGTACCCACAATATCAATTTAAATAACCGAAAGTTTCTAAAACCTAAGTTTTGGGGATTAGGTCCCCTACAGCATCAGGATTGAGGAGTTGGAATCTAAATTTTTTACAAAACAGGGTCGCATTGTTTCTCTATCGATTAAAAAAAAAATTACGCAAATCGGTTCAGAAATCTCGGAGATATCGGTGTACATAGGTAGAAAAACACAACTCCTCCTTTTTTGAATGTCGGTTAAAAAAGTAGCCTATGTTACTCCCTGGTTAATTCTCTACTTGTATGTGAAGGTCCCGTCAAAATCGGTTCAGCCGTTCCGAAGATTAGCCCGTTCAAACAGACAGACAGACAGACAGACAGACAGACAGACAGACAAAAATTTTAAAAACGTGTGATTCGGTTATGGTAGCGTTCAAATAACCATATGAGCTTAATATGAGGTAGTTATTTCGATATTACAGACAGACACTTCAATTTTATTTATTAGTATAGATGACCTCGAGTAGGTACATGTCCAATTCCTCAACCCTGATGCTGTAAGGAATTGCATTCTGAAATCGTAAGGATCCCACGGAATTTTTCCGTTTTGTGGACGGGTTACAGATAGGCTACTTTTTGTTCGGGAAAATCAAAGTTCCCACGAGATTTTCACAAACCTAAATACACACGGGCGAAGCCGTGGGCATCATCTAGTTTCCAATAAAATTTGTCAATACATCCTTCCCTGTCTAGTGTTTAGCACGCGCAAAAAAAATCAATCGGGAAGCCGATTTTGAGCGGGTTATTACAGGAAGTTTAAACTTTGAAGTCTTGAATTTGGGAACATTATCTATCGAAGATGCTTCTTTTTGTTTTAACTTCATTTTTAACCCCCGACGCAAAAACGACGGGGTGTTATAAGTTTGACGTGTCTGTGTGTGTGTGTGTGTGTGTGTGTGTGTGTGTGTGTGTGTGTGTCTGTCTGTTCCCCTGTGGCGCTCAAACGGGTGGACCGATTTGAATGCGGTTTTTTTTGTTTGAAAGGTGAATTAGTCGAGAGTGTTCTTAGCTATGTTTGATGAAAATCGGTCCAAGATGGCCGCCGCTACAAAATGGCGGATGATATATTTTTTCACAACTCCCTTGATATGGGTATCAAATGAAAGGGCTTGACTAGTAGAATAGCACTATTGCAAATTCAAGATGGCCGCCGCCACTAAATGGCGAATGTCGGGGGTTTTTTAAATTTTCAATTTAAACTTGTAACTTTCACAAAAAGTGCTTATATGACTCGCGCGGCGTGTTTCGTGTACCTGCTTATTATTTTTTGTGTTTTTGATTTAGTTATTATTGATGGAAGGTGTGCTAAATTGTACTTTAAATCTTTGTTAAGTAGTAACAAAGGTTTTTTTCAAAGCTGCAAATTATCATATTTAAAGTATTTTCAAATATCAGTGCTTAAATAAATGGTGAAGGTGGGAGCTTTTTTTTTTCAGCTTGGTGTGTGGCGATTTTTTTTATCCCGGCTTCCCTTTTGAAAATATCCACCCTTCGCCACTGGTATCTATGGCATGATGTACCCGACATTAGACATTAACCAATTTGTCTACCAATGCAACGAGTACAAACTCGGTGGGTTTACCGTTCAATAGAGTTGAGTTCCTTTGACCACCTTCCTGCTTTGTCATCACTCATCAGACCCTGCTCATCTGTAAAGTGTTACTACCACCCGATATACCTCATTTTCGACTTCTGCGCATTGAAGGTCAACGCTAGACTTATTTGCCGTGACTTGTATGACAGAGATCCCTACACCGGCTGGAAAAATGACTGATAATCTTAAACGGCTGAACAGATTTTCATCGACCACAGCCACGAACCATCCCAATAAACAAGTCTTCGGTTGAAAAAAAACTTGCACTCAGATCTGCTCATCAGTTTGAGCGCTACGTTGACAATATAGAGACAGATAAACAGACCCACACCCCAGACAAAGCGCTCAAACTTGTAACCCCCTTTTTGCGTCGGGACTCAAGGGTTAACAAGTGTAAATTGAAAATTTTAAAAACCCCCGACATTCGCCATTTTGTGGCGGCGGCCATCTTGGATTTGCATAGTCCTTTTCTACTAGTCAAGCCCTTTCATTTGATACCCATATTAAGGGATTTGTGAAAAAATATGTAATCCGCCATTTTGTAGCGGCGGCCATCTTGGACCAATTTTCATCAAACATAGCTAAGAACACTCTCGACTAAATCACCTTTCGAACAAAAAAAACCGCATTCAAATCGGTCCACCCGTTTGAGCGCCACAGGGGAACAGACAGACACACAAACACACACACACACACACACACACACACACACACACACACACACACACACACACACACAGACACGTCAAACTTATAACACCCCGTCGTTTTTGCGTCGGGGGTTAAAAAGACACTGCTCCCCGATTCCGAAGGAGTGCGCTACGCCAAAGTGGCATTTGATTTGTATTTATCCCCTTTATTAATTTGCTCATTACAAATTATGCAATCAAAATATTATGTTGAGCAACATCTCACAACATTTCCCAAATAAACAAGTTCAAAACTGTTCAAAGTTACAGAAAGTTTTTGTAAGTTTGTTTGTTTTATTGGAATAGGTACTTAATAATAATAATGCTTATGATTTTAGGATGTTACGGACCTTGTGGATTGTAACCTTGAATTAATAATTGAGTCGCCCACATACTTCACTGTATATTATTTGATAGATATTTTAGATAGGTAATGTGGCTAATTCTGTTGTACACAATTCTCTAAACTAAACTAAAATGACAGGTCTAAATCTATTGCTATCCTTTTCCGCAGTGAGCACTGTGAAAGAGATAGGTATTAGATAGAGAGTTATAGATTAGTATATAGATAGAGAGTGTATTTAGAGAACATATTACTTAGTTATTAGTTTCAGTCTTCCATCCCATGATTTCCATTTTTTAAAACTGTAAATAATAATATAATGGAATACCTACTTTTAATATAAGGTCACAGTGAATGATCGTCTTAAAGATCTATGAAAACTTCATCATCAGTCATCAGTTTATCACCCTACGTGTTCCATCTAACTAAATATGAGAATTGAGATCACAGCCAAAGGCAAGTTGTGTACTGTCGTGTAACATAAGGCCGATACACATTCCGCGAATTGTTGTGCTAACTGCTGAGTTAAGAAACTTGCATAACTCGGTTATGTTTATTGTCTATTTATCCAATTATTATATTTTCTAGCAAAAATTACAGCAATTAGTCAATTACTACCACCCGTTACACTTTTGTGGTTCTTTAAATATACGTCACGCTTCTACAATTTCCTGATGAAAACTACATCTGTTAAACTATTTGTCTGTTGAAAATTCCATTAACTTTCGAGCAAAAAGCAGTAAGTATATTGTCTTTGCTGTTTACAGTTTTTACATGTGTTTGTTCGTGTGCCACATTAGAACACCGCCCGCGGTATTTGTGCAAACCCTTCTCATTATAAAAGTAGGCTTTTGTCCTGCGCGCAGCGTAATGGAGCATTATACTCCGTCTAGCGTGTTCTATGACTGCGGTATCAAATTGCTTCACCTTTTTAATTACTTTTCATTTGAGACGTCAATTATGCCGCGTCCTTTTATCATTTTTAAGCTCGCAGGTAAGGGTTAAAGGTTAATAGATATAATAATATCATAAGTTCCGCTAACCTCATGCGCTATTCTTTTTTAACCCCCGCAACGCAAAAATGACGGGGTGTTATAAGTTTGACGTGTCTATATGTGTGTGTGTGTGTGTGTCTGTCTGTTCCCCTGTAGCGCTCAAACGGGTGAACCGATTTGAATGCGGGTTTTTTTTTGAAAGGTGAATAATTAGTCGAGAGTGTTGTTAGCTATGTTTGATGAAAATCTAGCTCACAGTTAAAGGTACAGATTAAAATTTAAAGGTTAGTATTTTAAGATCAGCTAACCTAGTGCGCTATTCTTTTTTTGGTGATTGAACTATAGCAAAGAAAACTTAATAGAGCTTGTAAAATGAGCACATGGAGAATTCCGAATAAAACTATATTCAGATCAGTTTGTTGAAATTATCTATTTATTTTCACGCAGCATTAGTTCAATTTACACTAGGTGCTTGATTTTTGGTTAAAAAAAGATTTTTCATCAACATAATTATTTTGATACTTACTAACTGTCGTACTCAGAGACATACTTTAAATTAGTCATTAACTAATCATCAATTTTCTAAATATATACCTACTTAATTACTTATTTAACGTATTACAGAATTCGTCCAGTCCAGAAGCTAGAGTTTAAAGTAAGATACTTACAAGTTACATAAGGATATTCCAATCCCAATAAGTGCTTTATCAATACGAAGCTAAGCCCCGTGTCGACAAGGCGACAAAACCGTGCTTGATAAATTACTTACACTTAACTACTTACAGTAAAACTTCCTCAAGAAAGCCACCTCTGTCCATCTGGCTGATCAATTTTGCCATACCCTGGTAACGTGAAAGAACCGTCTTACAAACTCTCAGCTTTTATCAAGCGACAAGCACCTTCTCATAATTTCCCACTAGCTCTCGGGTAATCATACAGTTCAGTTATTACAGTGTAGGTTGACATTTTAGTAATCTATACATCTTCTATACATATAATAAATCTATACATATAATAAAATCGTAGAATTGCCGTATCTGTACATTAAAGATTTTTGTAAAATAATAACTGGGGGGTGTTAGGGATAAGTAATGAAACATAAAAAAGCTATTTTTGAAATTTTTGTCTGTTTGTCTGTTTATCTGTTTGTCTGTTTGTCTGTATGTTTGTGCGCGCATCACGCTAAAACTACTGAATGGATTGAAGTGAAACTTGGCACGATTTAAGTTCATACTATGGAGTAACATATAGGATACTTTTTATCCCGACGGTTCAGCACGGTTCCCTTGGGAGAGGGGATGAAAGTTAAAAAGTGTACTTAACTGTAATTCATTAACGCGTGGTCTGATTTCTTTCATTCTTTTTTTGTTAGGAAGGGGATACATTAAGGATTACCGGCTTATCTCTGAAAAGCTGTATAGATTTTGATGGGACTTTTTCTGGCGGATGTTTACATTTTGATCTACCTAAACATCCGCAAGTGAAATTTTACCAGTTTTTAGCAAGGTAGGAGCTCAAAGGAGCTTAGGAAAAACAAAATGATTCCCACGGGATTTTCAAAAACCAATATCCACGCGAACGAAGTCGCGGGTGTCCGCTTGTATTAAAATAAATACTTTCTCATATTACAATGAAGCAAAGAGAACTTGATACTTAATCTGAGCAATGAAGATACTTAGGTAGTGCCACATTTCAAAAAAAAAAAACGAAAGAAAGTTATTGTGAAAACTGAATTGAAAACCAGCTTTAGAAGTTTTAAATTCCTATAATATAAGCTATCATACAGACTAGCCCGAATTTTGCCTTTGAACCTTTCATAATTAAGTAGGCAGACTTTACGCTCAGAGGAAAATCCAGCATCACAAAGTAACTTGTCAGTTTTTGATCCCGCATGATTTCTAATAAGTTGATTAGATAGCTACGCGTAATACGCGATTCCTTTGACTTTACAAGTAGCTACATGATACATGTTAATAGTTAATACCTACCTGAACTGTCTCTAGTGCGAATTAATTGTACGAGATCTTCAATTGAATCCCTTCCCCGGTGGAACACACCTGCCCCGCGCCCCTTTATCCGGGACCATCTTTGAAGCATCGTTATATTATAGTCTTCGCAAAAGCCCGAACAAACCTTTTCACAGATGTCACCGACGCGGCTTCCAACTTGTCATCCGACCGATCCGCATCTCCGTCCCGGACAAAGAAATGAAATTGAAATCGACGCACGTGTCTCCCGATCGATCTACCAACCGCCGATCCGTGTACTGCGCTACGCGACTGATCCGTCGATCGGTTCAGTTGTGTGTACGTGCCTGCTTAATTTACGGTGTTGAAGATAATAGGTGCCGTTAAATTTGCTGTAATGGTGCCCTTTTTGGAGACTTTTTACATTGTCGGTTCGGCCGCCTCGCTTGTAATGAGGTTGATTGTTGTTAATTATCTTAGATAAAGTAATTATTATGTCAAACTATAATATATTAAAACTGTAACAGATCCAATTCTGTACATTGAAGATATTTTGAAAATTTTTATTGGAGGGTAGTATCAGTTTTGGCTTCAGTATCGATTGATTATAGAGTATAATCGATACTGAAGCCAAAACTGCAATTTTTTTCACTTTGTCTGTCTGTCTGTCTGTATCTTGGCCGTGCATCACGCCGAAACTACTGAATGGATTCGAATGAAACTTGGTACGATTTGAGATCAAATTCTGAGGTAGGACATAGGATACTCTTTATCCCGAAATTCAGCACGGTTCCCTTGGGAGAGGGGAAGAAAGTTAAAACGTGTATTTAGCTCTAATTTAATAACGCGTAGTTCGATTTAACTCATTATTTTGTTGTTAGAAAGGTAGTACTTTAAGTATTGTCCCGTAAATATTTCAAGGTCATAGGTTTTTTAGTTCAGAAATGACATACATTTATTGGGTTCAAATAACTTGGGACCCGGACCTTTGAACGTACGGCTTATTTTAAACTGGTGTGCATTTAGAGTTATGTTTGTCGATCTGTTTATTTGTTCCAGCTAATTTCCGAAACGGCTGGATCGATTTTGATGGAACTTTCAATGGCAGATAGGTGATTATATGGAATAACTTAGGCTACATTTAGTTTAGGTACACAAAAGGATTATAGGATCCAATCCGATCCTATATAAAAATCTATATAACCATGTGGACGAAGTCGCGGGGGTCAGCTAGATAATATATTATTATCTTCATAGAGACTAACTTTATTTCCTCTGGATACCTACCTACCTCGTACCTTATATTTGACTATGTTTATTAATTGAAGGTATTTTCTCGGGTAGATGACCGTTCGTACAAAGAATCATTTAGGATACTTTTTGTCCGGAAATATTTAGGGTTCCTGAAAAGTATATCGGTATTCTGTGGTTTCTGCTTGAATAAAAGCCTCAATAGCGCAACGGTCGTCGTGTGTGGAATGTGGATGGATGGAAAACCGAAAGGACAAAGTTGCAAATCCCATACGTTACACTATTGTTATATTGGAGAGATACCTAATACTTAGGTACTTAACACTTATTTGCAAGGGCCAGGGGAATATTACTCACTAGCGGTCCGCCCCGGCTTCGCCCGTGGTACATAATAGCACTCAAGGATCACGTACATCAACGGTGAAAGAATTTTTGAAATCGGTCCATTAGTTTCCGAAATTAGCGCGTTCAAACAATCAAACTCTTCCGCTTTATTATATTTATTACTAACATATACAAACTAACTAACATAAACTAACTATTACATGGCTAATATTTAAAAATAAAATAAATTAAAACAAAGGACATAATATTATTATCAGGGTCAATATTATGTATAGGTATAGGTTATGGCTTTTCAGGATTTGTCAGGGCCTAACCTCTGAATCGATCTAGACGAGGCACAGAGATAATTTGCATCCCGGGGACGGACATAGGCTAATTTCTATCCCGGATAGATATGTGTAAATCCAAGCGGACGTAATCTCAGGCATTAGTTAAGTAGTTTTTAAATATTTAGATGTTTACGTGTAAATAGTAGGCGAAGAGATTTATCGATCTCGTCATGGTCTGCCTCTGCCCTTTACAGCGGTAAATTGTACACACCTCTTTCATTTTATCGTAAGTCGTATTCCACAGTCATAGAGCTTCAATTCAATCAAGGCTTTTGAAGTCACTATGGTTTTTGCCGTTGCTCGTACAGAGACATACAGCGGAGACTTTTTAATTATTTTAATATACAGTTTATTCGAATCGGTAAATTCGCTAACTTTTTATCGATAAGTGTTATAAGCTTTTGCGGTTATTGTGACCTTTCGTCTAAAACTTGTCTATAGGCTTCATGGAAATCATTAATAACAATAATTGATATAGGTAAAAGTAAAGCTTCTTTACTCTTTGGAACTTGGGTATTATGATGACTATTACTTAATTAATGGTCAGCAAGATAATGCGGTTTTGATAAACTCTGAATTGTTTTCTGTCGGCAAAGTGACCACCTGGTTGGCTGGCTTGCTTCATATGAAATGAAACGAAATGAAACGAAATGAAATGAAATGAAACGAAATGAAACTAAAGGAAACGAAACGAAACGAAAGGAAACGAAACGAAACGAAACAAAATTAAATTTGCATAAAACATGGATTTCCACTGGCTTAGCCGGCTGGAGTGAAGACTTGAATCACGAATAGAGGTGCACACCACGCCCAATTAATCTTTGCATTCCACGTGCGGATCCACCAACCCGCATTGCAGCAGCGTGGCGGGTCTATGCTCTAAATCTCTCTCTCCTGTGAGAGAGGAGGCCTATGCCCAGCTGTGGGACGTTGAAGCTTGAAGATGAAGATTCAAGATAGCTAATAGTTGGTCAGCAACTTGCCTGCGTCAATAGAAGCCAAACTGACAGCTCAACTAAAAGTATGGGATTTCGACTCTTATGCGTCTTAGATTTAACGATTATTATCAGATGTAAATGGTGTGATAACCGGTACTGACGGCTTAACACGCTCTCCGAGACACGAAGGAAACGAAAATAACTAATTCGGACCTCCAAAGTCGGTCACTCATCCAATTAGCGACTTGAGTTAATGTTGCTTAATCTGCTCAATCGACTGTTATACACTGCCGATACTGGTATGGTCACATGTCTCTCAAAGGAGAATGATCACCCCTGACCCAAACATTTACACAAAATGTAATTTATTAAAAATTATCTTACGAATATATGACAATTTGAAAATTAATAATTATTAATGCTACACTTCACGACAAAAAAATGTAATAAAAAAGGAATTAAACCGTCTTTTTAACTTCCCGTTTAAGTCTGACCGCCATTTGCATTACATTCTACGCATAGGTACATGCCCAAATAAAAAGAGGTTTGTTATTTTTTTTAAAATAATTTCATTTAAAATAGAACGGATATTAATTATTTAAATACATTATTTTATTTGTTATTTGTTGTAAATCGTACAATATATGCTTAAAGTAAATAAGTAATAATTAATATTATTATTTTTTTATAATATTGTTTTAACTTCGTTGCGTTTTGTGCAATGGAATATAATATAACTACAACCTTTTTGATTATGTGTAAAGAAACTTATTTCAAGATGTCAATATGACATGTCATTGTTTTAGTTGTGTGTGACGCTAGTGACGTCTACTCTATTTACATTTTGAATGTTTATTGTAGCACACCGGAGACCAATATTAATTTGGTTTATTGTGTTTGTATTGGATATCGTTGGACAGGTAAGGTTGGGTCGCCTAAGATCGGATGTGACATAAGAACGGATGCATCGAATTTACCGCAAATGAAGCAATATTTATCACGGGTGGCAACACAGTTTGGTCCGCCATTTTATTCTGTTTCTCCCTTCATTCCGCGAACGGCGCTGCGATAAGAAACATGCGTGCACTAGAGTTTGGAAAAAAATATGCCGTTTTTAGTGAAATTTTAGTGATCCGGTCTTTCCTCCAAAACTTTGTTTCGAAATTATGATAAGTATTTATCATTTTAATGCTTTTTAAGTTGAATTTCGCGTAGAATTAGCAAATACTCTATAGATTTGTATACTTTGTTTACGCCCAGGGCGTTTGTAAGCCTAGATCCGGACTTTCCTCCCCTTGCTGAAGATCGGACTATAATAATCCGACCTTAAGGCACTTAAAAAAAAGCAGTGGTTCTCAAAATATTTGGATCGAAATAAATTACTTACTTAAATTGATTAAAATAAATTGATACTGAATTACCGTTTTCGGAATAACAAAAAGGTAATTAGGTACGCATAATATCTTCTTATCTATGTTATTATTTACTTCCTATGTAAATGATGAATTTTTAGTTAAGCTATTATCTGTTTTGTTTTTAAGCAAGTTCACTAAGCTGACATGCTATGAAAAATGTAGTCTGGTCAACAAGATGTCCCTGATATGGCGCGGGAATTCTTCACGGAAATAAGTGCCTTCACTAAGGAATACTTGAGACATCATACACTTTAAATATAATGTATGAGTGTAAAATTTTAATGATCTATAAATACGGAAAAAGACAATTTTTCCGTTTTTCGTGCTGGATTTCAGGGACAACTTTTACTGGATGGACTCTATTCTTTTGACATCTGTGAGTTAGGTGAAATAAATTAAAATATGGATCATGTAATCATGGTACCATATAGACCACATCCATACGCTGCGGCAGGTTATACAGAAGACCGAAGAGTATAACAAGCCACTTTGCTTAGCGTTTGTGGACTATGAGAAAGCCTTTGATTCGGTGGAAACTTGGGCTGTATTGAGATCACTACAGAGATGCCGGATCGACTATCGGTATATCCAAGCGCTGAAGTGTTTGTACGAAAACGCCACCATGTCAGTCCGTATACAGGATCAGACTACAAGACCAATCCAATTGCAGCGAGGAGTGCGACAGGGAGACGTCATCTCCCCGAAGCTCTTTACCGCAGCATTGGAGGACATCTTTAAGCTTCTGAATTGGAACGAACTTGGCATCAACATCAACGGCGAGTACATCACTCACCTGCGGTTTGCCGATGATATAGTCGTGATGGCAGAGTCTCTGGAAGATCTCAATACAATGCTCAACGACCTCAGCAGGGTTTCTCAACAGGTGGGCCTAAAAATGAACATGAGTAAGACGAAAATCATGTCAAACACTCATGTCCCGCTTCACCCGATAATCGTTGAGAACTCGGCGCTCGAAATTGTAGACGAGTATTTATACCTAGGACACACAGTCCAGCTAGGTAGGTCCAATTTCGAGAAAGAAGTCAACCGCCGAATCCAACTCGGATGGGCAGCGTTCGGGAAGCTTCGCGATGTCTTCTCGTCCAAAATTCCTCAATGCCTGAAGACGAAAGTATTCGAACAGTGCGTGTTGCCAGTGATGACTTACGGATCCGAGACATGGTCGCTAACTATGGGCCTCATAAGAAAGCTCAGAGTCGCTCAGAGAGCGATGGAGAGAGCTATGCTCGGAGTTTCTCTACGCGATCAAATCAGAAATGAGGAGATCCGTAGAAGAACCAAAGTCACCGACATAGCTCAACGGGTTGCGAAACTGAAGTGGCAATGGGCGGGGCACATAGTTCGGAGAACCGATGGACGTTGGGGTCCCAAGGTGCTGGAGTGGCGACCTCGCACCGGGAAGCGCAGTGTTGGTAGACCCCCCACTAGGTGGACCGACGACATCAAACGAGTCGCAGGGAGCCGCTGGATGCAAGCGGCACAAGACCGTGGCAAGTGGAAGTCCCTTCAAGAGACCTATGTCCAGCAGTGGACGTCAATCGGTTGACAACGACGACGACGACGAATCATGGTACCATCAAGTTCTCTTTCTGTTAGAATATGATTCTATTTACTCTAATCTACTTATTTGCATGTAATAATAAATAATAACTATTATTTCAAACTAGCGGTCCGCCCCGGCTTCGCCCGTGGTACATATATAGCCTATAGCAATCAAGGATCACGTACATATCCAACGGTGAAAGAATTTTTGAAATCGGTCCAGTAGTTCCTGAGATTAGGACTAAGAATTTATTAATGGTTACTGATTAATCATGCCTACAAAATATCAGAGACGCACACTTCGAGCGACCACTTATACCGATTACCGAACATGATTTGAAAGAAGCTGTGGAAAGAGTTAAAAGTAAAGAATTTTCAAACTGTGCGGCATCCAAATTATACGGCATACCGACATCTACTCTCAACGATCGAGTTTTGGCAAATAATTATGTTTGTCCGGTCTTAAGTCATTATCTTAAGAAAGCTCCCCGGCTGAGTGTATAAAGTTTGAGAAACTCAATTTAGCTCTCGTTAGGCTGAGGAGGGAAGATCGGACTAAAAAACGCAAAAAAAAAAAGAATTACCTGTCCTAGTCACACAACGTGGAATTATACTACGACTTTGTGTTACGTTATTGTCAACTAAAGAACGGATATTTTTCTTCTGTGCACTCTAATGCTGTAGCTACAGAAGTGAAATTAAGTAGTAGTCCGAACTTAGGCTTCACACGGGTTTCTTGAAAAGTAGTCAGAAAAAATATTCTGTCACTTTGAGGCGTGTCTCACACAATCTATTCCATCTATCAAATAAAATAAAAGGTGGATCAGATAATTGCTTTTATTGCTAATAACTTCCACTAATAGTTTATTTGGAAAATAGTTGTATTAAATGAAAAAAAAAATTATTTTGCAACACGGTCAAAAATTGACTCAAAAAAGTCCGAACTTAGGCGACCCAACCTTATGTTAAGTATAGTGCGCGCCAAACAATTAATAGTTCAAATCGGCAGGAAAGATACACGGCTTTCCTTACTACTTTAACAATTATAAACTACACATAACCTAGAATCATTTTCAAACTTAAACTTAGATTTATTTAAAACTACAAGTCCTAGAGGTATTAAAATGGTGTGTTTGGTTATCAGGTATAAATCTGCAATAAATGCTGCATACAACACGTTTGTAAACGACTGGGTTACACGCCCATAGATTTTTGGGCATTCTCCTTTTGAAATATTCATACAAGATAAATATTTTTTGCTAATAGTATAAGTATCCGAAACACGTTCAAAATATTTTCATTCTCATTTTATATTTTCATTCTCATTTAATTTTTTTTTTCAAAATAAAATATGAAAACTGAGTAAACTTATGAGTCGGTTTTACTTATTAACATCTCTATGATAGGTTCTTACCAAGCGCCGCGCCGCCTTGGTAATGAAAACAGAACTGCATTGCTGGAATTAAATGTAACAATAGGTACATAGGTATATTATGTTTTAAAAATTGCAATCGATTTGATCAAATATTCTGAACAACCTGTTTCAGTCTTCTCATCAACAAAAATAATTTTACAAACCAGTAGGCTTTGCCCGCGGCTTCGCCCGCGTGAATTTCTATTTTTCACAAAACCCGAGGTAATCGTGGATTTCCGGTTGCCGTTCCCGCTCCTTTTTCCCAACTTTATACTTTCTTTCAAGGAACCCTTAGTTATTCTGTGCCTTAGCTGTAACTGTAGATTCCTATATAGCGAATTTCAAAATCCCGCGGGAACTATGGATTTTCCAGGATAAAAAGTAGCATTTGTATTATTCCAGGTTATAAGCTATGCATGTTTTAAATTTCAGCCAAATCGGCTCAATAGTTGTGGCGTGAAAGAGTAACAAACATACACACAAACTTTCGCCTTTATAAAATTTGTGATTACTTACTCGTACTTAACTCTACAGATTTAGTGAAAACTACTCAAGTTATAATTCGGGTTCAGTGTTCACGCTAAGGTAAAATGTCCGTCACGATCAAACTGGCTGCAATCTACAGTCTAGACTGACGGCAGTCTGGCGCGAGAGTTCATCGACTAGCCGAAATATTATGTACCTACTTACACTTACATTTGTAGAGATTTCATACAACGAGAACGCACGCGGCCGATAGGTACTGAAGGAATAGAGAGCGTACTGTGAGAGCGTATTTGTGTTTACGAGCACCACGGAAGAGAGAAGGCAGACGAGCACACTCGCGCACTATAATATCTCTTGCGTGTTCGGCTAGTCTCCGCCTCAACAAAGTCCCCCGCCACGTCTGTCTGTTCGCGGTAAGCTCAAGAACTGCTGAACGGATTTTCATGCAGTTTTCACCAATAGATAGAGTGATTCATGAGGAAGGTTCACGTTTATAATTTGTTAAGGTTTTGTGTAAATTGGTTGAAATATGATGGTAAAATTGTTGAAAAAGTCGGAAAAAGTCAAGCCGCCTGAGAGCTTTTATCGTAAACGCTGCCTCCCTTTGAGATATCACTACATAGTATAAAACAAAGTCGCTTTCTCTGTCCCTATGTATGCTTAAATCTTTAAAACTACGCAACGGATTTTGAAGCGGTTTTTTTAAATAGATAGAGTGATTCAAGAGGAAGGTTTATAAGTAGAAAAATTGGACCCGGTAGGTGGCGCTAATAGCGGGCAGGACGACGTCTGCCGGGTCCGCTAGTTATATTATGTAACGAAACAATGTATGGTGGGATAGTAGCGGGTGCGAAACCGGGGCGGGTTTGTAGTATTTTATATTCCTATTTAATAATAAACTGTTTTTCTATTCAAAAAACTGTTCATTCTGTAGGAACATAGAAAATTTAAATGGATTTCATTTCGGGGCTAAGTTTGCGGGACTAAGTTACAGGCTGTTGACCCGGTTCGCTGAAAGGTGGCTAGCTGTGTCTTAAGAGGTTGCGCCGAATAACATCTCCATGTAAGCTTCTGTTCTGAACATTAAAACGTAAGGTAAATAAATACCTTTGAATTACTAGACTACAATTATTCTTCATCTACATAATATTACTTACTAGCGGTCCGCCCCATCTTCGCCCGTGGTACATATATAGCCTATAGCACTCAAGGATCACGTACATATCTAACGGTGAAAGAATTTTTGAAATCGGTCCAGTAGTTCCTGAGATTAGCGCGTTCAAACAAACAAACTCTTCCGCTTTATTATATTCTAGTAGGTATAGATTTATTTCTTTCCTCTTTTTACTTATTTATTTGGTGTCTAGGGCCTAGTAGTCATTGAACAGCCAGTGCTGTTTCCTTTTATTACATATCTACGTATTAGGTACGTATAAATGAAAACAGAAAATAGGTATATATACTATATACAAAAGTTAGCTTGAATTAAGGTTCTTTAAACGTAGAAACCATTTACTTACTGGGATATAAAATACATCACCATGGATTAAAGTTTTTTCAATCCGCAGGAACCATTTATCCCATTGTGGGATGTAAAAAGTGGGATGTATACGATGTGGGATATACATATACGAGTATGTAAAGATCTAAATTATTTTTTCAAGATCGTCCAGATTGCTTCAGCGTTTAAGCGGATGCCTTTTTACAAACAAACAGACAGGTTATTTAACAAGCTATAATTTAAAAATTAAAAAAACCCGACTGCCATGCTAAAAACGAACTAAAAAATTAATAAACTACCACCGTACCACTTACAGTGTAGTTGTTATTTATTTTGTTTTTCATGATTTGTCACTCCAAATTGATTTAAAACATATAGATTGTATACATTTTCGTACTCGCCTTTTAAAGCCCTTTATTTTGATACCCCACTCGAGGGTCTTGAAGAAAAAAATTTTTTTCAGCCCGCACATTAAAGTGCATAAAATCCGGCATTTTGATTTTTTATGAATTTCATGTACCCAGTAACATTTGCGCCGTCAAGACAAATCTAATGACGTATAATTTATCAAAATAGGTTTAGCCGTTAAGTAGTTACGAACTGACATAGGAAACGGTAATTTTCTACGATTTATCACTCCAAATTGTTTCCAAATATATAAATTTATACATTTTCGTATTTGCCTTTTGAATCCCTTTATTTTGATACCCCACTCGAGGGTCTTGAAGAAAAAATTTTTTTTCAGCTCGCACATTAAAGCGCATAAAGTCCGCCATTTTGATTTTTTTTTAAATTTAGGTACCCTATAACACTCGCGCCATTGAGACAAATCTAATGACGTATCATTTATCAAAATCCGTTGAGCCGTTGATTAGTTACACGCGGACATAGGAATGGACATACATACACACAGGTGAAACACATAACCCAGTCGGGTAAAAAATCATCTAAATTAATAAAAATCTCTAAATGATCTTTATTTATATTTGAGCTCAGATCATTAGCCGTAAAATCATTTAACACCGTTCAACATTTTTATCAAAGTATCACTGGGATAATCTTTGATCACATAAACGAGACCCTCGTTTCGAGAGCTGTAAATATTATCTAAATCTAGACAGTGCGACCTTTATGTAGATCATGGAAAAACGGAAATAAATCGTTTTAGAAGGTTCTTGTAACATTTCTTTTGAAAAAAGTAATATTATGTACACTCATTAAGTAGATATAACAGGTTACACCTTGTAAGGGAACCGCTTTTGGAAACGAAGATAGGTAATAGTAGTGATGATTTCTCACAAGATCTTACCTTAAAAAAAAAACGCGAAAAAAAATAATTAAAATATTTCATATATTTTTTAAAAGTTCGCAATGTAAAACAATCAGATGACGCTAAACTAACGTTGGGTAAATCCTACTAATATAATGAGAAAGTGTGGATGTTTGGATGTTTGATGGATGTTTGGATGTTTGGATGTTTGGATGTTTGGATGTTTAGATGTTTAGATGTTTGGATGTTTGTTACTCAATCACGCCGCAACTACAGAACCGATTTGGCTGAAATTTTGAATGGAGATAGATTATGCCCTGATTTAAAACATAGCATTTAAAAGATTTTTTATCCTAGAAAAATGCACAGTTCCCACGGAATTTTGAAAAACCCGAAATCTATAGCTACAGCTATAGGTAGATTACTATAGCAAACTTCCTTGATAGTAGGTATAAAGGTTGGAAAAGGGAACGGGAATCGGAAATCCACGATTCCCTCGGGATTTGTTTAAAACCGAAATTCACGCGGGCGAAGCCGCGGGCATTCTGTAGTAGCAAATAAGTAGTAATAACTTATAGCGATCCCTTTATACCCAGTATACAGAAACATAGTCACTCATTATACACGTACTCACGCATTTCACACTCATTAGGTATATTATACACACAAGCATACCTCTCGATCAATGCAATTAAGACTTTTTGGAATCCTCTCGCCCATAATATATTTGGAATGATTAGGCAGGCAACTATAATAAAATAGATGGATAGCATTACATTTTCGATAAGCAAATATAAATAATGACATTTCTAGTCTTATCTTCTGGGTTCGATTTCAGGTTTATCCACTTTACACTGTTGTCGAAGCAACGTCCAAATTGGGTGTAATACCAGCTAGTAGTCGATACTCGATACACTATCGAGTTTCATTTAGAAAACAAAAGAAATACTTCTCTACTTACTTTATAAATATATTGTAGGTATATTTAAAAACAAAATTGTAACTAGATGAATTCTGTACATCATTTACCTACTTATTTGAAAATTTTCCAATATAGTATTTTTTAATTTTTGTCTGTCTGTCTGTGCACGTATCACACTAAAACTACTGAACGGATTTTAATGCAATTCGGTATGTTTTGTAGGCACGCTCTCGATACCTATTTATACCTGTTATTTGGCAAATATCATTGTACATATCTATAGATACTAATAAAATAAGATACTAAAATGTATACTAATAAATAAAATTGAAGTGTCTGTAATTTCAAAATAACCACCTCATATTAAGCGCATACGGTTATTTGAACTGTACCATAACCGAATCACACGTTTTTAAAATTTTTGTCTGTCTGTATGTCTGTCTGTTTGAACGGGCTAATCTTCGGAACGGCTGAACCGATTTTGACTGGACTTTCACATACAAGTAGAGAATTAATCAGGGAGTAACATAGGCTACTTTTTTAACCGACTTTCAAAAAAGAAGGAGTTGTGTTTTTCTACCTATGAGAAACATCAGAATCGATAGAGAAACATTGCGACCCTGTTTTATAAAAAAATTGGATTCCAACTCCTCAATCCTGATGATGTAGGGGACCTGATCCCCAAAACTAATGGGATTTAGAAACTTTGGGGTACTGTTTTATAATATTATATTAAAATAAATTATAAATTGATATTGGGGGTACCAATTAAAGAGGTACATATGGAGGCTTTGATTATCCACATGCCCAGATTGAGCATGTAACTCACGAGCGCGCCCTAAAAAATGTACACTTAAATTGGTAGGATCGCTCTCACCTACTTCAGTGTCACTTAATAAACTACGCAGTAAACAGCTCCCGAAAAATAAAAAAATATGCCGGTTTGTGCGGTGAAATTATGTCGTAATTATCCTTCACAACAAAATAAGAGGTCGAAGATCTCATATCATCAGTAAGTTTTTACATTTGCGTATGTTTTTTTGAGAAAATAGGATTTTTAATTTCGATGTTTTATAGGTACGTCGAACTGGCCGGTGATACCAGCTCAGCATTGTGGTATTTTGCACATTATTGTGAAATTTGCACATTATTGTGCAAAAATATATTATTGTATGTTATACGTGTGTGAACATTAATAATTATTAATAAAATCAATTTGTTGCCAGTAGTAAGGTAATTTGCCACAAATATAGGGAAGTCCCGGAATATAGTAAATATTTATTATTAATATTATACTTACTGAATTTTGACCTTCAATAATTTTTTTAAATAATAATTATTCTAAATAATTATGATTATAAATATAAATTATATAAATAAAAATTAAAAATAAATTTTCTAATTAGTTTATAATTATTATTAATACTTAATGTAGATTTCCAACGGATCCAATACTAAGACATCGCTGGACAGCTGTCATCAGAAGGACACGACATGACGACTGTTGGAAACGTATTATAAAAGTATTTGACTAAATCAAGAAATAATTTTTATTTAGTATCTAGTGTTACGAATTTGCAGCACCACCTACCGGGTCCAATTGTAGATACAAACTATCTTCTTACCCACACAAACACACACCAAAAATTCCATCAGAATCGGTCCAGCCGATATTTAAATAATGAAGTAGATACCTACCTAATGAATATTCTGTAATCAAGTAATTACTAATGCTGTTTCCATGGCAAACTATTGATTTACATTAAACAAACAGTTTTACACACACGTAGATTAAAGATAAATAATTAATAAAAACAAAATTTTATCCTACACCATACTTGATTTATCTATAAAAATTGTGCAATTGTCCAAATAACCGGTATCCCTAGGCGCGCACACATTTGCGATTCGAGGTTGTATCGTACACGGCGCGATTACCGAGGTCACGCACACATTGGCAGTAGTCGCGGCCGTCTTGACGAGTAATAATATTTCGCGTTACTCCCTCTTGGGAACTCTTTGTATGGAGGATATCCTCAACCCTGATGCTGTAAGGAATTGCATTCCGAAATCGTGGGGATCGCACGTGATTTTTCCGTTTTGGGGACGGATTACTACAGATAAGCTACTTTTTGTTCAGGAAAATCAAAAGTTCCCACGGGATTTTTAAAAACCTAAATCCACACGGGCGAAGCCGTGGGCATCATGTATAGTCTATAGTAATAAATAAAGCGGAAGAGTTTGTTTGTTTGAACGCGCTAATCTCAGGAACTACTTACTAGACCGATTTCAAAATTCTTTCACCGTTGGATATGTAAGTGATCCTTGAGTGCTATAGGTTATAATATATGTACCACGGGCGAAGCCGGGGCGGACCGCTATTATATAATAACGAGTACGTACATAATATCTTTGAGCCAGTTTAACTGGGTTAAACACAGTTCCCAGATCTATACATCAGTTTATGTAGTATTATTTATAATATATACCCCATAATATCATTACCTACCTACTTAATTATTATATGTATCATAAGTAGGTACTTACTAAAGAAGTATGTCAATTTTATTTCACCGGTACCTTGGGAGTTCCTGGCAGAGTGCAAAGTCTATTACGTGTTGATTCAGGCCTTTGTTACGAGACTTTGCCGGTAATTCTCTTAATGTTAGTGCTCCGAACAAAGTAATGATCTTAGTTAATTAAGTCATACGCCAAGTCTATTATACCAAGATGCTTTAATCTTCACTTGTTTCAATTTGGGTACCTACCAGTATCTTATTTGGACTGAAAACTGTAATGGCAGGTAAACAGTTGAATGTTATTGTTAAATCTAACCAGTCATATTGTGTAATAATTATTATGATATAGCGTTAGTCATTTAACTAAGTTGAATTAATATTATAGTTCTTAATTTTGTAAATCATAGCAAAGCAAATTTTTCGTTCTTTGCATGCTACATTTTTTAAATTAATTCCTCCTTCAATCAATCATCATGATAAATCGTTAGCTATGTAATATTTATGTTTATTAATAAATAGAATCTAAGGTCGGAATCGAATGGGTACTTAATTTAAAATTTTGAATATTGTTATAAAATATAATATGCGTATTTAGGGTATTTTCATCAATTTCCAAAAAAATAAAAGGGATAAGTTTAATAGAACGTAAAAAAGCTATTTTTGAAATTTTTGTCTGTTTGTCTGTATGTTTGTGCGCGCATCACGCGAAAACTACTGAATGGGTCGAAATGAAATTTTGCATGATTTAAGTTTATACTACGGAGTAACATATAGGATACTTTTTATCCCGAAATTCAGCACGGTTCCCTTGGGAGAGGGGATGAAAGTCAAAATGTGTACTTAGCTGTAATTCACCGATTTCATTCATTCTTTTTTAGTTAGAAAGGAGATACTTTTAAGATTACCGACTAATCTCTGAAAGGCTGGATCGATTTTGATGGGACTTTCACTGGCGGATGTTTACATTTGATCTATCTAAACATCCGCCAGTGAACCTTTTTTTAACAAGGTACCTATGAGCTCAAAGGCGCTTAGGACAAACAAAATAATTCCCACGGGATTTTTAAAAACCAATATCCAAGTCGCGGGTATCCGCTTGTACGAAATAAGTGCAATAAATTGTCTATATCTTAAACTTGTCTATTTCGGCGATAGGTATCTAAGTTTGTGCGTAAATAAATACGCGGTAAAAACTCCTAACTAATTTAAGGTCGTTTTAACGCAATTTATTTTATGGTTGATTGAGAGATTTTGTTTCTTCTACTTGTAGCAATAAAGACTTACCCAATATAAACTTTATCTAATTTTCTAAAATAAAGTTTCTTTAAAAAAAAAGTTATTTTGAATTAAGTTTTTAAAAATATTTATTCTTAGATATCTTTTCCAGGGCAAAAATATTTTCTACTTACAAGATTTTTTTTTGCCTTCAGCCGTGAGATCACGGCAAGTTTTTCAAAATCAAAAATCTGAGAATTTAGGCTGAGGTCTACCTATAGAGTCCCTACCTATTTTTCTAATTTACCAAAAGTAGGTAATTAAGACAGTAACTGAATATTTTGTATTAATTTGATCAAGTACATTAGATAAGGTATCTAATTAAATTTAATCAATGTTTGGGAAGGCACTGGCCCTTAAGATACAGGTTTTCCTAGTTTAGGGTTCATGATTCCAATGAATATACTGTAAAGAGTTTAATTAATAATACATATAATAAAATCGTAGAATTGCCGTATCTGTACATTAAAGATTTTTGCAAAATAATAACTGGGGGGTGTTAGGGATAAGTAATGGAACATAAAAAAGCTATTTTTGAAATTTTTGTCTGTTTGTCTGTTTGTCTGTTTATCTGTTTGTCTGTTTGTCTGTATGTTTGTGCGCGCATCACGCAAAAACTACTGAATGGATTGAAATGAAACTCGGCATACTTTAAGTTCATACTACGGAGTAACATATAGGATACTTTTTATCCCGAAATTCAGCACGGTACCCTTGGGAGAGGGGATGAAATTCAAAATGTGTACTTAGCTGTAATTCGTTAACGGGTGGTCCGATTTCATTCATTCCTTTTTTGTTAGAAAGGAAATACTTCAAAGATTACTGGCTAATCTCTGAAAGGCTGGACCGATTTTGATGGGACTTTCACTGGTGGATGTTTACATTTTGATCTACCTAAACATCCGCCAGTGAACTTTTAACAGTTTTTAGCAAGATATGAGCTCAAAAGGGCTTAGGAAAGACAAAATGATTCTCACGGGAGTTTTAAAAATCAATATCCACGCGAACGAAGTCGCGGGTTTCCACTTGTAAAGATTATAATTATTATTAAAAAAAGAGGTTTTACAATAAACAGACAAACTGTAACAATTTCATAACAGTACATGTTCCAGAATCGATCCTTATACCCGTGAAAGTGGAAGCAGACACGCCGACCGCTGCGCCAATGTGCGCCGGGCGCCGCCACGGCTTATTGATTTTCATAAGGCCAGCTATGAACTCGTAATTCATATTACTTACCGTGAGTATATTTATATTTGCCTTGAAAACTCTTGAAACCTCGCAACTTATGTTCAATTTTGATGCGTGTTTTTACCCTAAACCTAATATGTAAACCAAATATGGAAGTAATGAATTATCTAATATCACTTCATGAATTTTACCTACGTATTTCATTCTTAAATTATTAGGCGATTAACTGAATCAAATCTAGTTTTATGCAATTTATTGAATTGCAGACTGAACGCAATAAAAATCTTTACAATTCCTTGAAAATTGATTTACCCACTAAGAAGTCTAAGCCATATAAAATCGTAAAATTTGTGGAAGTTGAAGCTCAATAGGTACCTCTGTTCCGATTTCTGAAGACGGCAGTGTAATTTCTGCTCAATGGAAATAAAATCGGCTTATTATACATTGACTTCATACAAATACCTGCTAAAAGTAGAGCACTGGTTCTCAAACTTTTTTCTCGTTGCCCACGCCTGAGAGAATAAGCCCACAATATAATGTTTAGTTGTCAAGGGAAAAATTTAGATTTGATGTTAGTTTATTTAATATTGAAGTTTAAAAATGTTTTAAATATTTTCAATTAAATATTATCACTTTATATTAAATATCGTTAGTTAAATCAATTTTTTTTTTCAATAGCCTTAAAGGACACGTTCTTGTTTAAATTAAAGCAATGAGGTTCATTCAAATTTCATTAGAGGTCGACACGGAATCTTGCTCGATTCGTAAAGATGTCTCGTTATTTTTTGTCGCCTTATAAGTTGTTGTACCTCGATTTCTTGTGGAGGCAGGTGTTGAATACGTTATGGAATTTTATTTTTATCATACGATAACCTTCGAAAATGCTAAGACATAATTAATACACCAATTCATTTACTTGTAATATGACTGTTTCTATGTATTATAGCATCTCTGTGTTTTGTCTGTGAATTGCGGCTATATATTATATTACTTAGAATACAAGTAATTAATATAAATTTTTATTCCCTTTCAATAATACGTATATGTCACGTATTTTGTAGTAGGTAGGTACTATAACAACTTTTTAAATTAATTAGACTTCAAAAATAAACTCATGACTGTAAGTATTTGTTTAATAATTTTTAAATTATTTTTTTGTAAAAAAGTATTATTTTTTAATATAAAAAGAGCTTTTTTACATCTGATACTTAAGTGTAAAAGCGTTGTAAACGGCTCGTTGTCGCTGACGAGTCGTGTCGGTGGCTGTAAATAGTTATCAAGTCATTGACACCGCGAAACCAAAATGACATTGACAACTAAAAATAATGTTTTCAGCAGTTTGATGCTGTTGTACGTTGTTCGACGTACAATAACTATTTGTGGCTGTGGTTAATAAACACTTATTAATTTCTATTAATAATTCGACTAATAATAACGATGTCATTGTATGACAAATGACTAGTATGTGCAATGACATCGATGGTGCAATGTGACCAAAATAGCTTGAAGATGGGTCATCTAATTTAAAATAAATTCAATCTTCACTATGTTTATTCATAAAATTAGATTATTATTTCTTATTAATCAATAGAGACCTGCACAGTTGATATTGACACCCGCCTATCATTAGCTAGGAAAAAGTTTCTTACATATTTTAGGAATTTCATAAACTTGCTTGCATGTATTTTTATTTATTTTGTAGTTATATACCGATAGTTGCTGCCATAGTAAAACTTATTTCTGATCATGAAAACTCGTAAATTTTTTCTGAATTTCTTGATATTTGAAATGCTTTAAGCATTCTGATTTATTTTAATTACATTTACAAATATTTAACCTGTCCAGTTTAATCTTTTATTCTTGTTCAACGACCGATCAATGGCAGGTCATTACTGTTATAAATGTTAATACATCTTGTCACTAATAAATGGCACGGTCACTTTACATGGATTGCCTTTTTAGCTAAAGCCGAATAAAAAATAGTATTGTGTCCTACGCGTGCTGAATATAAAGTATCCCCAAATAATAACTATGAGGTTTTTATCGTGGATTGAAGTTTTATCGATGACTAGCTACTAACGCTTGCACATATACTGTACATTCGTATAATATTGATTTTATTTTTATATTTTGTCTTCCTTACCATATAAGGTTTTCTCTAATTTCATATAATATGTATGAGCGAATTTAAAAGGTTATGAGTTATGAGTGACATAGCCTGCTTAGGAGACCTTTTACAATATTGATAGAGTCCTGGCGTTAAACTTGTTGGGTTCTATTATCTATACCATAGATAATAGCATACTCAATAGCTAATGTTTTTAAAGTCTACTAGGGTAGGTACATTAACATGTGAAACATAAGTCTAGGATTGTCTAGGATTTACGTTGTTAACGCTGTTAACGGTATCTGTTCCCTGCCACTACAAATCTACTTTGTAAACTATACTAAGTGACTTTTTATAATACCTACAGTCCACTTAAGATCATAAAATAATTTTGTATGTTGTTTTTGTTTTAGGCAAGAATGTTTTTCCCGACTACGGTAAACCCAAAAGGGTTATGATTTTAGCAGTCTATATATGTGTATATGAATGTATGTATGTATGTATGTTTGTGGCCTATTTTTGTATGAGATTCTGTGTGTACCGCTACCAGTCTACCACCGTAGCGACTAGCGACTAAACTGCTGAACCGATTTTAATGAATGAGGTGTCTATTGATTCGTTGTTATGGTCCGGGTGACATTAAATTATTAAGCGTAGTCGGATTTTAGTTTACGAAATGTATACTAGTTATTTCAACGATTTCATAGTGGGTAATTTATTTATTTATCATTCATAGTTATTGAATATGCATTGCAAAAAATTATCAGCCTGATAACCTATTCTAATAGATTATACAAAATATTAGGTAGGTACATAATGCAAAATAAAAATACAGGAATATACTTAGATCAAGCTAAATATAAAGGATAAATAAAATATAAAGTAGAAATAAAATATAAAGTGAAGTGCTAACAATCCATTTCTGAGACTGAAACAACCCTAAAATATTATTCAGATAACAATTTAAGTGGGTAGTTAGCCATAAAGCCGTTTGGTTAATAACCGTAAAAAGTTGATGGAACTGTCACTACATTTTTTCAATAATCAAGGACTGGGCAGTGCGATGTGTGTGTATTTTGAATAAAACAACTTAATTTCAATCTTGCAAACGAATGATAAAGTTTATATTGTAACAAAATGTAGCCGCCTAAGAACGAGGCGTATCGGTGCCACAGCTGTTCGTGTATATTCGACAATCCTCGGCAGTCTACGTGCAACGTCTTTGTTCTCGTTGAGTTGTAATAGTCGTCACCACTGTTTCTTTTTCCCAACATGAATGTAAACAAACCATCCATTCGGTAGAAACTTGAGTGATGAGATTATGAGCTATAAATTAGTGAGTTATTACCTACCTACTGAGTTATAATAATTTTTAGTTGAACGGATTTGACTTACTAATAGAAAGGGTTATGTGATTATTAACAATTAGGTATTTACACATGCAGAGGTGCGGACTGCGGACACAAGTAACATACCTACTTTGAAACATAAAATACACTTCGTTCGCGGGGTGGTGTCCCCATTAAAATCTTTCAGCTTATCTGTATTGTGTGTAAGTAATTAATAATTGCTATGGTTACATTGAACTATTTGGATAAGTAGCTTGAATTTTAGTGTAACATTGTACCTAGGTACCTTCCTTTCCTACTTCCTAAAAATGGTGAGTAGGTTAAGGTTAAGTTCAATATTAGCGGTATGATGCCTAAAGTTTATAATTTTTTTTAGCGATGGCACAATAATTTTTTCAAGAGAATAAGTAGGTAAGATCTTGGTAAGATCCAAGAAAGCAAGAAGTAACTGCGAATGAAATTATGGATTGTCTAACAACCAAGAATTGATGCGCCTTATACACGAACGCATTTTAGAACGGGAATAAAAAGGAGGAGGATGCATAAATGGCATCGGATCACGCAAAAAATTCTTCATGTTATCTACGTTAAACATCCAAAGGTTACATAAAGATTAGAAGGTCAAAACCCAAAATATTTGCATTTTAAAAGTTAAATGCCGGAAACCAAACTCGTTTTAATTTTTCATAGAAAGACCTATCATGACTTTGAGCTAATATTTTATCCGAAATAAAATAAATTAAAAACACTTGAAATGAAACACATAGGTAATTAATTACATTTTGTCAGACTTTAGTCTACCTATTATATAAAGTTACTCTAGTTGTTAGGGTAAGCAATGAATAACACAATAACATTTATAATAAGTACCTATTATAACTTTTAAATGGAAAAAAATGAAAAAAAGAGTTTATCTGTCTAATCTTAATCATTCATAATTTTTAAACTTCTTAAGAGGATCACATGTGTTTTCCATCACCATTTATTGCTTAAAAAATTTCACTGGGAAGGTTTACATGTATAACTCATTCATTCACAAGCATCGTTCCCACCCGTGTGAAGCCGGGACAAGTCTTTTATAAATCAGTTTGTATTTGTACATATAGATAATAGATATGTATAATTATAGATACCTAATGACTTGGTTTGATTTATTTTTGTAAAAGGTGCAAATGTCGCAAGTGCGCATTATATGACTCGAGTTACGTAGGAGTATAATATATATACTTAAGCATTAGCGCATATCATGTAATCTCTCTTACCATGTAATTCGTACAAAATAATGTGGGTCACCTAATTCTACAACGAGGTCTTAATAGCTGTAAACTAGTGTAGCTTATTTGTAGATTTACAATGATGATTTGCTGGAGCCCAGGGCTACCTACTCTATGATAGTGAAAGCGTGAAATCAGTTTTGTGACGGAAAATTTGACCTTTCTTCATACAAGACTTCATAATACAAGAATAATTTGACGACACTTTTTGCAGAATGGTGAAACTATTTGAATGTCATAGCTAATAAGGAGCCTTGAATTTGGGCGTTGTCTTTAGGATCCCCTTTAAATATTCAATCGTTCCTCAAACTTATCCAAGAAAAAAATGTCAGTAATTGATTTAGAAAGCCAAATAACAAGAAGAAGAACAAAAAGACTTAAACTCTAGGCTATGGAATAAGATACTGCAGAACCGTGAAGTCGAGACTCATTTGTGTGTGTGAATCTATACATATAACGTGGTCCATATTGAGAGAGCTGCGCATGTGTGAGTCGATTGTACCCTTTTGAGGCGTATAATACTTTTACTGACATCATTCCTTGCGTAAATGTGTTGCATCTATTTTTTTCTAATTGGTTGATCGATTTTGAAATACCAGAATAAAAGCAATTGTCATGTTGTATTTTATTAAATAACTAGCGGTCCGCCCCGGCTTCGCCCGTGGTACATGGGCGAAGCACATAATAGCATAATAGCCTATAGCACTCAGGGATCACATACATATCCAACGGTGAAAGAACTTTTGAAATTGGTCTAGTAGTACCTGAAATTAGCATGTTCAAACAAACAAACTCTTCAGCTTTATAATATTAAGTATTATATTAGTATAGATTACAAGTTACTGATACATGACAGGCGACAGCGTTGCCAATTGATTCATTTAACTATACTCGTACTTACCTACATAATATTTTATTTATCTTCTTCGTCCCTAAAATACACAAGATCTGCTTATTATTTTATGAACCATACTTACCGAAATACGGTAAAAAGGTAAACGCTAAATCGCTAACTACCAAACTCACCTGATGGTCATTCATCCAGTTACGGGCTTGGGTCAAACTTGCTTAACAAGCACCGTCGATTCATTTCCGCGGTCGCAACTAGCAGGTAGTAGTGTATTATCTATGGTCGCAACTAAGTCACACCAGACAGTACATTATAACATGTAATAAATATTTACGCATTTATTGAAGTCGGTACATGTACGTATTATACCGCGCTTGGGTCAATACCAGCTCTCAGTCTCAGGGGGTGAAATCCGAGCGGGGATCGTTTGACATCCCCGAGCCCTCAATTTGTTTTGCTATTTTTCTTAATTAAACCCGTAAAGTGCTATGTTAAACCTACTAATATTATAATATTGTTACATTTACATAACGTGGGAAACGTCGCATATTTTGGAAACCTATGGTTTTCCTCACCGCAATTAGGTAGGTACTTACTGCCTTTTTTTTTTTTTTTTTTTTTTTTTTGACGCTGGGAAATGCATTTACGCACACCCTCCGGAAGCCTTACAGCGAACTGCAATGCTTCCGGAAGGTAGTGTGGGACTCAGGCAGGCCAAGAAGTGGCCAGAATACCCACTAAAACCCAGCGATGTTCCTCCGTGTCGCCTGGTGGCTGGGTTACGGGTACACTTGCGCAATCATCCGCGACCCAGCCGGCGCCGTCCGCCGAGGCAGACCCTCCACCGGGGGACCTAAAGGCCCCCTAACACCGTCTGAGGCGCACCAGGAACATAGTGGTGCGCCTCCCGACCCGAGGCGTCTCAACGGGCGACGGATACGCCATTCCATCACCCGGAGTTCCCCGCCAGAGGCAACCCTCAAGAGGGCCACACCCGCAGGCGACCCTCAAGAGGTTCACCCCTCGTGTAATTTTTATAGAGGTTTTCTTCCTCGCGGCCCCTCGCTCAGTGCGTGGGGCCCCCGGTTCCGCTCAGTGCGGATTACGGGTTGCCCGACGGTGGCCGAAGCCAGCGCCCACCGGCCACAAAGACCAGCGGACCCGCCGCGCAGGGCGTTTCCACCCCCTCCTGTAATTTTTTAACGAGGTTTTCTTCCTCACGGCCCGAAAGCCTCCCCCCCAATTGTCGCCGCCCGGAGTCTCCACAGTCCACTCTGATGAACAGAGAAGTACCAGGATCCTCCAAGCGGCAACCCCCTGCTGGTTTTGGTCCGCGCCGGGTTTCCCCGGTACCTCCCATATCTGGGAGGCGTTCCCCCATCCGCCACCGGGGGGACGCGCCCGATGGGGGACCAGCAACCCCACACGGGAGGTACTTACTGCCTATTATAAAACTGTTTTAGTCTTATTTAATATTTTTTTTAGCAATCATGGGCAACACTGCACTCTTTGGGAACCTTTGATTTTTACTTTTTTTTTTTTTTACTTTACAATCAAAACTACTACTATTAAAATTATCATTAGCATTCATTTTTTTACTACATATACCCGAGCTTCGTTATTTAAATTATGTTAATTTTTTTTTTCAATTTTAGCAATGCTTATGTTACCAATATTTGTATAGGAACAAAACTGATCCAATTGTTCTGTTCTCGCCGCATACCCTTATTAGTATGCACCTGTATTGTTGAAAAACATTGCAACAGCAACTGCGTATTGTTTGTCTCGGCAATTTTCCAAACAAACAACATTGGTTCGAAGAGAGTTCAAGTTATTAAATATTCTCAATCACACGTTTAAATTATTTCATAGTTTTATTTTTTATGTAAAATAATTCCTGGGAATTTTTTTCATATTTTAATTAAAACGTTTAAGAGTTACTGAGAGGCCACACTTAAATTGTGGGTAAGAAGTAAGAACATATTATTATTATGTTTTTAACCCCCGACGCAAAAACGACGGGATGTTATAAGTTTGACGTGTCTGTGTGTATGTGTGTGTCTGACTGTTCCCCTGTAGCACTCAAACGGGTGAACCGATTTGAATGCGCTTTTTTTTGTTTGAAAGGTGAATTAGTCGAGGGTGATGTTAGCTATGTTTGATGAAAATCGATCCAAGATGGCCGCCGCTACAAAATGGCGGATTTACATATTTTTTCACAACTCCCTTAATATGGGTATCAAATGAAAGGGCTTGTCTAGTAGAATAGCATTATGCATATCCAAGATGGCTGCCGCCACAAAATGGCGAATGTCGGGGGTTTTTAAAATTTTTAATTTATACTTGTATTTGTATGGAGCGAATCAGCGAACACTCACATAGGTAGGTACTCTATGCCAAACTCTATGCATACAGTGTTAACTCTCTATAGAGTTAATAAACGCTATTAAAAATAATCCGCTTGTGAAAGTTGTTTACAATAAAGTCCGTGCCGAAAACGTTATAGGCGCTGGGCCTGGGATATTAAATCAAGTTTGTGAAAAATAAGATTAAAATAAAAAACTTATTTATCTAACTAACCCACTTCTAATGGTTAAACAATAGCATCTAGCTTTTTACAGTGAGCCTCCATATTCGAAGATTTTCATAACATTAATAGTAAAATAGATAATAGATATGTACATATCTATATTTAATTAATAATATTACCGTTATCGTCATAATTATCAACCCATTACCGGCCCAGTACAGGGCACCGGGTCTCCTCTCAGAATGAGAAGGATTTAGGCCGTAGTCCACTAGCACAATAACATTTATAATAAGTACCTATTATAACTTTTAAATGGAAAAAAATGAAAAAAAGAGTTTATCTGTCTAATCTTAATCATTCATAATTTTTAAACTTCTTAAGAGGATCACATGTGTTTTCCATCACCATTTATTGCTTAAAAAATTTCACTGGGAAGGTTTACATGTATAACTCATTCATTCACAAGCATTGTTCCCACCCGTGTGAAGCCGGGACAAGTCTTTTATAAATCAGTTTGTATTTGTACATATAGATAATAGATATGTATAATTATAGATACCTAATGACTTGGTTTGATTTATTTTTGTAAAAGGTGCAAATGTCGCAAGTGCGCATTATATGACTCGAGTTACGTAGGAGTATAATATATATACTTAAGCATTAGCGCATATCATGTAATCTCTCTTACCATGTAATTCGTACAAAATAATGTGGGTCACCTAATTCTACAACGAGGTCTTAATAGCTGTAAACTAGTGTAGCTTATTTGTAGATTTACAATGATGATTTGCTGGAGCCCAGGGCTACCTACTCTATGATAGTGAAAGCGTGAAATCAGTTTTGTGACGGAAAATTTGACCTTTCTTCATACAAGACTTCATAATACAAGAATAATTTGACGACACTTTTTGCAGAATGGTGAAACTATTTGAATGTCATAGCTAATAAGGAGCCTTGAATTTGGGCGTTGTCTTTAGGATCCCCTTTAAATATTCAATCGTTCCTCAAACTTATCCAAGAAAAAAATGTCAGTAATTGATTTAGAAAGCCAAATAACAAGAAGAAGAACAAAAAGACTTAAACTCTAGGCTATGGAATAAGATACTGCAGAACCGTGAAGTCGAGACTCATTTGTGTGTGTGAATCTATACATATAACGTGGTCCATATTGAGAGAGCTGCGCATGTGTGAGTCGATTGTACCCTTTTGAGGCGTATAATACTTTTACTGACATCATTCCTTGCGTAAATGTGTTGCATCTATTTTTTTCTAATTGGTTGATCGATTTTGAAATACCAGAATAAAAGCAATTGTCATGTTGTATTTTATTAATAACTAGCGGTCCGCCCCGGCTTCGCCCGTGGTACATGGGCGAAGCACATAATAGCATAATAGCCTATAGCACTCAGGGATCACATACATATCCAACGGTGAAAGAACTTTTGAAATTGGTCTAGTAGTACCTGAAATTAGCATGTTCAAACAAACAAACTCTTCAGCTTTATAATATTAAGTATTATATTAGTATAGATTACAAGTTACTGATACATGACAGGCGACAGCGTTGCCAATTGATTCATTTAACTATACTCGTACTTACCTACATAATATTTTATTTATCTTCTTCGTCCCTAAAATACACAAGATCTGCTTATTATTTTATGAACCATACTTACCGAAATACGGTAAAAAGGTAAACGCTAAATCGCTAACTACCAAACTCACCTGATGGTCATTCATCCAGTTACGGGCTTGGGTCAAACTTGCTTAACAAGCACCGTCGATTCATTTCCGCGGTCGCAACTAGCAGGTAGTAGTGTATTATCTATGGTCGCAACTAAGTCACACCAGACAGTACATTATAACATGTAATAAATATTTACGCATTTATTGAAGTCGGTACATGTACGTATTATACCGCGCTTGGGTCAATACCAGCTCTCAGTCTCAGGGGGTGAAATCCGAGCGGGGATCGTTTGACATCCCCGAGCCCTCAATTTGTTTTGCTATTTTTCTTAATTAAACCCGTAAAGTGCTATGTTAAACCTACTAATATTATAATATTGTTACATTTACATAACGTGGGAAACGTCGCATATTTTGGAAACCTATGGTTTTCCTCACCGCAATTAGGTAGGTACTTACTGCCTATTATAAAACTGTTTTAGTCTTATTTAATATTTTTTTTAGCAATCATGGGCAACACTGCACTCTTTGGGAACCTTTGATTTTTACTTTTTTTTTACTTTACAATCAAAACTACTACTATTAAAATTATCATTAGCATTCATTTTTTTACTACATATACCCGAGCTTCGTTATTTAAATTATGTTAATTTTTTTTTTCAATTTTAGCAATGCTTATGTTACCAATATTTGTATAGGAACAAAACTGATCCAATTGTTCTGTTCTCGCCGCATACCCTTATTAGTATGCACCTGTATTGTTGAAAAACATTGCAACAGCAACTGCGTATTGTTTGTCTCGGCAATTTTCCAAACAAACAACATTGGTTCGAAGAGAGTTCAAGTTATTAAATATTCTCAATCACACGTTTAAATTATTTCATAGTTTTATTTTTTATGTAAAATAATTCCTGGGAATTTTTTTCATATTTTAATTAAAACGTTTAAGAGTTACTGAGAGGCCACACTCAAATTGTGGGTAAGAAGTAAGAACATATTATTATTATGTTTTTAACCCCCGACGCAAAAACGACGGGATGTTATAAGTTTGACGTGTCTGTGTGTATGTGTGTGTCTGACTGTTCCCCTGTAGCACTCAAACGGGTGAACCGATTTGAATGCGCTTTTTTTTGTTTGAAAGGTGAATTAGTCGAGGGTGTTGTTAGCTATGTTTGATGAAAATCGATCCAAGATGGCCGCCGCTACAAAATGGCGGATTTACATATTTTTTCACAACTCCCTTAAAATGGGTATCAAATGAAAGGGCTTGATTAGTAGAATAGCATTGTGCAAATCCAAGATGGCTGCCGCCACAAAATGGCGAATGTCGGGGTTTTTTTAATTTTTAATTTATACTTGTATTTGTATGGAGCGAACACTCACATAGGTAGGTACTCTATGCCAAACTCTATGCATACAGTGTTAACTCTCTATAGAGTTAATAAACGCTATTAAAAATAATCCGCTTGTGAAAGTTGTTTACAATAAAGTCCGTGCCGAAAACGTTATAGGCGCTGGGCCTGGGATATTAAATCAAGTTTGTGAAAAATAAGGTTAAAATAAAAAACTTATTTATCTAACCGACTTCTAATGGTTAATTAAACAATAGCATCTAGCTTTTTACAGTGAGCCTCCATATTCGAAGATTTTCATAACATTTATAGTAAAATAGATAATATATCTATTATCTATATTTAATTAATAATATTATCGTTATCGTCATCATTATCAACCCATTACCGGCCCAGTACAGGGCACCGGGTCTCCTCTCAGAATGAGAAGGATTTAGGCCGTAGTCCACTATAGCTGGCCAAGTGCGGATTCCGCGCCTTTGAGAACATTGTGGAGAATCTTCAGAGTGGTGATAGTGTTTAAGACTTTGATCCAGTGTTTAAGACTTCGGGAGGACCGAGTTTGACCGGTCTCTGACCTCGACCTCGACCTCTAACTTTTCTGAGTAATGTGCGTTTTAAGCAGTTAAATATTACTTGCTTCAACGGTGAAGGAAAACATCGTGAGGAAACCTGCACGCTCGGAGAGTTCTCAATGAACAAGTATAAATTAAAAATTTAAAAAAAAACCCGACATTCACCATTTTGTGGCGCGGGACTACTTTGATAAGGGAGTTGTGAAAAAATATGTAATCCGCCATTTTGTAGCGGCGGCCATCTTGGATCGATTTTCATCAAACATAGCTAACAACACTCTCGACTAATTCACCTTGCAAACAAAAAAACCTCATTCAAATCGGTTCACCCGTTTGAGCACTACAGGGGAACAGACAGACACACACACACACATACACACACACACAGAGACACATCAAACTTATAACACCCCGTCGTTTTTGCGTCGGGGGTTAATAATGATGAATATTAAACGTGTTATAAATTTCACATTCACGTGTGTGTACTTGTAGGGTATGTATTCAGCGCGATAACAAGCAATCAAACGTAACTGTTATCTCCCAACGTCAGAACGACCAGTTCGCGATAAGCAGGAGATAAGCCGAGGGAAAATATTGTCAAACTATCGTTTTGTTTCGGCTTAAAAAATGTTTATCGGGCGTTGTCATTGTTTGCGGAGGGTTTTTATGCTGAATTCTTCAAAGGATGACGCCTAAAAACTTTGGTGATTCTATTATTAAAATGAACAAATGATTTGTTAGATAAAATATGAATAATGTGACTGGTATCTTTACTTTTCAAGTACTTAGTAAGTAATTTTTTGCTGTGTTCTCTTCACTGCGTTATTATAACGTTAATTTGTGCAAAATTATTTAACGTTAATTATCGTATCAAATTAAAGACATTTGATACGATAATTTAGTTAAAGTATGCCTCCTCGTTGTTGCATTGTTTAATGACGTACGAAATTACCTCGTTTGCCCTAAATAAGATGTTTCAAGGGTCACTCATAATTTCAATACAATTATTTTACTACATAGGTATTTCGTTGATAGTAAGATGGTAGACCGTACCTATAGATGGGTAATGAATAGATAGATCTATACTTGGCTTAGTTTTAGATCTACAAAAATTATTAAAAAACAAACACGATAATCACTATCAGCGTATTAAGTTTTTACGGAGAAGCAAGTGGCATGTTTTTAGTAGACGCTTGTTCTAGGTTCAATATAGGCACGGTTTATCCAGGCAAAAGCAACGTAGGTACATAGTGTATGTAAAAGGGCGTGGACCGTTGCGATTTCGCTTTAGTAAGTTGGTACTTAATGCTACACTAAACTAATAGTAGGTAGGTATTTATAAAAATATGTATTTTGATCTTGAATTATTTGTAGGAATACCGATTGTCGATTATCAAACAAGCTATAATTTAAAAATTAAAAAAACCCGACTGCCATGCTATAAAACGAACTAAAAAACCACCACTGTACCACTTACATACTTCGTACTGGCCTTTTAAAGCCCTTTATTTTGATACCCCACTCGAGGGTCTTGAAGAATTTTTTTTCAGCTCGCACCACAAAGCGCATAAAGTCCGCCATTTTGATTTTTTTTAATATACCTAGGTACCCATTGACACTCGCGTCATCGATACAAATCTAATGACGTATCATTTATCAAAATCCGTTGAGCCGTTGATTAGTTACAAGCGGACATAGGAATGGACATACATACACACAGGTGAAACACATATACATATACCCAGTCGGGTAAAAAAAAATGATCGCTACAGTGTGGCGATCGCATTCAGCTCTGATTGGCTCATACTCTCGCTATTGGCTAGAATGCATTGTTGCAGCATAAATTCAGCCAATCACCACGGTTGAGATTGTACCAACGATTGATACAGTTCTTAGACAATCAAATGGCAGGTGTTTTGACTCAAGAATTAAATCTTGACGATCTTCAGTCGAGATTGAACGATTAATAGTTGAAGTCAATTGCGCCCTAATCAAGTTAATATTGCCAATAGGCTTAGCTGAGTGTAATTAATTAATTAATTAATATAGAATATATCTGAGAGGAGAGGCTATCAAATAATACTAATCTCTGCTTCAACATAAAACGAATTTGTGTGGGTGATCTTAAATGTTTCACATTTTTTCATCAATAAAATTGAAAGTCTACATCAGCCATAGATAAAAGAAAAACGTATATTTCAGTGTATCAATTAAATGATGGTAATAATAATCTAGATCTCTTTTCTATCTCTCACGTATTTCTTTATTTTGACTTCCTATTAATAAATAGAAGGAGGTTTTCAACTTGAGGCATATCATTTGTACAATTTAATAAAAGATCTATCATATACTTCTTGTAAATGACGAGCTTTTACACGTACGTAGTTACCTAATCTTATAGCTTTATGTCTTCTTTAATTCGCCTTTTTCGCCTGATGAACTCATGTTTTCAAAATATCAAAAGAATAATTTATTATCTCTTACCCTTGCAGAAGATTGCTAAATAAAATTTTCTAAAGGACAGGCTAAAATTAGTATCTACGTTTGGTCAATGGATTTAACCTCCGACATTTTTTACTATCTAAATGTTGTCCATGTTATCAGGGTTGTGGGTGGGTAGGAACGATCTAAATGTCAGCAGCTTTCTGTAGCGATCTACTCATAGTAGGTAAGAGTTTCTACGCTAGAAAACTTTTCTTCTTTTTCATGAGCGTCGATTAATTATTACGAGTATTTAATTAGCTTACCAACGAACTGTAATATTTATATAGAGGATCATCATGTGCATATTGCACACCCTATATAAACCTATATTAAGTATTGTGACGGGATGATAACACGAACGATTGCGACAATCGCAATGTGATAATCGTCACTGCAGTATTACCATGTGGTTTTCCGTGTTACCATAGACGTTACGGCCGCAAGTTAACGCACGTGTACGCTTCGGTTTGTTTAAATATAAAGGAGTCTCGAGTCTTGAGCCATCATCTCTATTAAAAGCATCGATTTAACGAGCGGAATGAGATCGTACCGGACCGTAAATATGGGTCGGATCTCTACGCTCGTGTATACATGTCCCGCCCACTGTATCTACGACTTCTACGAGTCCATAATATTATTATGTGTACAAGCTAAATATCATGCATGCAAACTTGAAGTTTAGCAGGTAGGATCTCTATATATGGCAACCGCTAAGAAAGGATTATACTAAGTAACCCTGAGTGTTTTTTTAGTAAAATTCCTTTAACACCTTCAAATACTCAACCGTCATTATTCAGGTGCTTCTCATCACCTCTAGCTACAAAGTTCAACCACTCTGCGCTTCTCAACACCTCTAGCCACAAAACACGACCACTCTGCGCTTCTCAACACCTCTAGCCACAAAACACGACCACTCTGCGCTTCTTAACACCTCTAGCCACAAAGCACGACCACTCTGCGCTTCTCAACACCTCTAGCCACAAAGCACGACCACTCTGCGCTTCTCAACACCTCGAGCCACAAAGCACGACCACTCTGCGCTTCTCAACACCTCTAGCCACAAAACACGACCACTCTGCGCTTCTCAACACCTCTAGCCACAAAACACGACCACTCTGCGCTTCTCAACACTTCTAGCCACAAAGCACGACCACTCTGCGCTTCTCAACACCTCTAGCCACAAAACACGACCACTCTGCGCTTCTCAACACCTCTAGCCACAAAGCACGACCACTCTGTGCTTTTCAACACCTCTAGCCACAAAGCATGACCAATCTGAGCTTCTCATCACCTCTAGCCACAAAACATGACTACTCTGAGCTTCTCCGCACTTCTAATCACTGACCACTCTGAGCTTCTCATCACCTCTAGTCATGAAGCATGACCATACTGCCCTTTTCATCTTCTCATCACATCTAGCCACAAAGCACTTTCACTATCTCTACTATCTGGCTCCAACGGCCATCGCTCCTACGATAATGCGTGGCCTGCTCCTGCCTATTGCAGTCACCTTGATTCTCCTGCAGATGTTATCTTCAGGGAAACTCCTAACATCCCTCTTGCTATGGCATGCTTAGCGACTTTAAAGGCCACTTTTCACTGTCCACGTCTCAGCGCTATACATATTATAGGTAACAATGGAAAGAACACTGGTTGACTTTCGTCTTCAGACATTGAGGTATTGACGACGGAAGATTTGACTCGATTTTCCAAAAGTTGACCAGCCCAGCCGTATTCTTCTGTTAGCTTCCTCTTCGACATTGTTTCTACCCAGCAGTTGGATGATCTGGTCGAGGTAGTTGTACCAAGAAACATTTTCCGTGCTACCATTTTCGTTGATTACCTACCGGACAACATATTGAACAGTCATAAACATTTATCAAAATCATCAGACAGATGGTATGAAATGTTTCTGTATTCGTCCTTCATGCGTTCGCGTAATGTTCATTTGATTGAGCTAAAACTTATCACAGGAATTGCTTTTATCCTGAACTTGAAGACGAACACAGGATATTTTTCATCCCGAAAAAGGGTTTCCCCGTGATCGAAACAACGCTATCAGTGATTCCTCAGGTACAAATTACAATCTAAGTATACATATAATAAAATCGTAGACTTGCCGTATATCTGTACATTAAAGATTTTTGCAAAATAATAACTGGTGGATGTTAGGTATAAGTAATAGAACGTAAAAAAGCTATTTTTAAAATTTTTGTCTGTTTGCTTATCTGTTTTTCTGTTTGTCTGTATATGTTTGTGCGCGCATCACGCTAAAACTACTGAATGGATTGAAATGAAACTTGGCATGATTTGAGTTCATACTACGGAGTAACATATAGGGTAGTTTTTATCTCGAAATTCAGCACGGTTCCCTTGGGAGAGGGGACGAAAGTCAAAATGTGTATGTACTTGGCTGTAATTCATTAACGCGTGGTCCGATTTCATTCATTCTTTTTTTGTTAGAAAGTAGATAGTTATACTTTAAAGATTAGTGGCTAATCTCTTAAAAGGCTGGATCGATTTTGATGGGACTTCACTGGCGAATGTTTACATTCCGATCTACCTAAATATCCGCCAGTGAACTTTTAACAGTTTTTAGCAAGATATGAAGCTCAAAGGAGCTTAGGAAAAACAAAATGATTCCCACGGGATTTTCAAAAACCAATATCCACGCGAACGAGGTCGGGTATCCGCTTGTTATATAATTAATACCTAGAGACGGAATGATATACGTATGTCTGTGAATACGAAGGCTGGTAAACTAAACTTGCTCTGAGTTCTGACCCAAAGCAGGTAATGAATAACAATAGGTGCTGTACTGTGACCGTGAACAGATACCACTTCGAGCCGTCGTTCGTTCCGTTACTTGATTTGAACAGTTTTGTACAAGCAGTGTCGAAACTTTTAACTTAGGCATTTATTTAAATGGATACGACGAAAAACGACGGGGTGTTATAAGTTTGACGTGTCTGTGTGTGTATGTGTGTGTGTGTGTGTGTGTCTGTCTGTTCGCCTGTGGCGCTCAAACAGGTGGACCGATTTCCATGCGGTTTTTTTGTTTGAAAGGTGAATTAGTCGAGAGTCATGTTCTTAGCTATGTTTGATGAAAATCGGTCCAAGATGGCACTCACAACACAACTGACTCACAACTCACTCAATATGGGTATCAAATGAAAGGGCTTGACTAGTAGAATAGCACTATTGCGAATCCAAGATGGCCGCCGCCACAAAATGGCGAATGTCGGGGGTTTTTTAAATTTTAAATTTATACTTGTTTAGGTTCTGGATTTGGTACTTGGTTGAGTACGGCCCACAGTTTTATTACAACTGTGGGTTTAGTGTAAGTTTTCAAGTTAACAGTATGGACAGCAAAGGAACGGAAAACATCCGTCACTTTCCGGTCCCATACAAAATGATAGATTTATGTACGTTAACTTAAAAACTTACACTATAGTATAGACCCTCCAATTTTAAATTTAATCTTAAACAGTTTAATCTTAAGGTACTTAAACAGATGATGAATCATGACGTTTTCTTAAGAGCCCTCTCCATGGCATCGACAAATCGTTGGTGAGTGGAGTCTAAAACAGTGATTTCTGCATTTAGAGAGCGAGACGTCTTCAGTAAAGAAGAGTACTAAAAATATATACATAAATAAATAATTAATTAATTAAATAAATAAATTTTGCTTGAGATTTAACATGATTTTTAGTGAAAAACGGCAAAGTAAAAAGATGCAAATCTAGGTTTGGTATTTCGCCTATTTTAGCAAATATTTGGCAATTTTTTACATGAACTAAAGACATTTGTAATTATTATGAAGTAACCTATGATAAGATTTCAGTCGTTTTTCAATTTTCTAGTTTCTTATATAGTTTATTTACGCACGAAGTTGCCCCAAAATTTGCCCAAAAATAGTGATTTTTCAAGCGTCATAACTTTCAAAATAAATATAATTTTACTAATATTTTTATTTTATGGCATAGATAATGGAGATATAAATTGATATCTGGCTTAACTTTAGACCTATTGCGACAAATATTAGAATAATAGGCGTAATACGTTTGTATGGAGAAGCGCGTGAATAAGAGCGGCCTTAAAACTCTAAAGCAGTGGCGGATTAGATGTCAACAGCGCTCTAGGCAGCACCTCATCGGCAATATACAATCAATACTTCAATGTTTGGGTAAATTGTTTCAAGTACCTATTCTTTATTCCTTAGAACCTTTGGGTGTTCCTTCCTCTGGCGCCCCTTTGTACTCTCGCGCCCCTAGGCATGTGCCTAGTTTGCCTAATGGATAATCCGCTACTGCTCTAAAGTTACGCTCAGACTGCATAAACTTGAATAGTCACAACTCACACTGGACTCAGCTCGACTAGGTACTAAGTATACCTACTACGTAGACTAAACCGTAGCTAGCTGACAAGTGAATTAGATAGAAAAAAAAAGATCAATGAAACTGTCGGCGCTCTGGCGGGTCATACATTTAGAGTTTGTACGGAGAGTAATAATAGATTCATAGAGCGGAGTTAAGGTGTATATTTACGAAAGATACAAGTGAACCGTTGTCACCACAAAACTAAAGATTATCCATGACACTATTTAACCCGAATACAGAAGGATGTTGGCGCGAGGCTCAATAATCGCTCAAGACTTTCACCTTCGGCGCGCGGCCGCGCAAGGCCGCCGCCCGCCCGCGCCCCGTGCCCACCAGCCCACTTCCGCGCCGCGCGCCTCTCGCCGCCCGCCACGCGACCGCGACAGCGCGGGACCGACGAGCAGTGTTGCCACTTGCCACTTGCCATATACTTAGTCTGTTCGTTTTCTTACGGTCGCCTTTTGTGTCTAGCCGCCTCCGCCGCGCGGTGTTTTGCCAAAGACACCGCCGTGACTTCAAAGCATGCCGCGCGGAGTGTACAGGCACAAGGGGTTTTGGCGTTTTATACCTACTCATATTTTTTCATTAAAATTCTCTTTCCTTTTTATATTTTTTTATATCCGTATTTTATTACAATATAACCATTAGGGTGACCTCATTCCTAACAAAAAAAATTTTTTTCTTTAATTTCACGGGGCACTACATAATTTGATTATATACCTTATGAAAGTAATTCAGTATTTTTTTCAACTTTTTTAAATGACTTTTAAGGGTCGCTACTAAGATTTGAATTTTAAATAAAAACTGGAAATCTCTACATTTGTTGGATTCTTTTATTCATAAATCAGGACATGAAAATACAAAATTATTGTTGTTCTCATAAATTAAGATATTAGGTAAGTAATTTTATTTGGATCATTTATTTTAATGTTTTGTCTAAAAGTTTTGTTTATTTATTTTTTTAAACTTTTTCTGTTCACTGAACCAACTAAACTCTGGGGTCCGTTTTGTCGCAGTGCTTATAAAAGCTACTTGTTTTTTTCTGCAGTCATAATATTTAAAGCATCATGATAAGCAATAAATCTTGTAATTTTTTTGCCAGTTTTGTTATTTTTTCTTTAATGCTCTTGAACGTTTTTCCTTGTTTTCTTTAATTTTTTAGATTCTGCCAGTCTCTGAAGAATTTTTCAATTTTACTGATGATATATTTTTTTAAAATGAATATTATCCCACAAATTTATGACTTCGCATGCCGTCAAAGTCGCATATTCACGAATGGTTTCCTTTTTTACATTTTTCTAGTAAAAAAACAAACGTAATCCTTCACCAATGGATGGCAACCTTGAATGGTTTAATTCAGTTAGTAATTGACCGATAAACCAAATGTTAGTTTGATTTCTAGTAGCTATACTGCGTCCGCTACTTGTAGACGCCATTGCAAGTTGAAATATGTTTATATGCCTTTTACAAAAAAAAAACGCGTGCGCTCTCGTTAATGACTAATTAGACTGAAGTGCGGGGCGGGCTAAATCTCGACTTACAGAAGAAAGAGGTACAGAAGAGGGGTCGAGGGAAGAGGGGAAGAGGAGTGGTTATCTATGCGAGTTTCCCTTGTAGTTAAAATGTGATAAAAACACTTAAATGAAACCATCACTTTAGCGGCCATACAACGGTTTTCGTTAAACTTTGACACCTGGTAGCGACCTCTAAATCGTAAGAAAAAATTAAAAGAAAAATATCTATTTCATATTTAGATGTACATAATCGAATGACAATGTGCCCCGGTGATAATTCAAAAGTCGAAAAATAAGGACCACCCTAATAACCATAAACATAAAATATAATATTCTCATGAATACGGGTCTTCTCTCAAAATGAGAAGGATTTTAACCATAGTCTAGCACGCTGGACACGTGCGGATTGGCAGACTATTCGGAGATTCTGTTAGAATAGAAAAAAAATTACAAACAGAAAAAAAGTAATAAAAATAAAAGCAGAATACTAAGAGCACCTGCGCCTGTACCGACACTAAGTTACCGAACGAACTATACCTAGGCTGAGATCTATAGGCGTCGTCCTAATTGGCTAATGATCGTACGATCGATACGATCGATTTCCTCGTACGATCGAATCAAGCATATGAATCCCCGAGACCCTCGTCCTATATCGTCGTATCGTATCGCGGTCAGTACGATCGAATGATATGCAGCAACGCTAATCTAGTGCCAAAACCCACTTGTGCGGCAAGTCGCGCGCGGCCAACCCGCGAGTCGTTGCGCGCGATTTTAATGTCTAAACTCTAAAACTTAGACCTATTTCTACTCGTGTGCTTAGACTCTAAGTAAACTAGGTATGTAATACTAACTAAAGAAATCACAGAAATAAGGATTTTGCAAAACCGACTAGGGCGGCACTAAGGCCGCGCGCGACTAGCCGCGCAAGTGGGTTTTGGTACAGGCTAAAGCGTACTTTGACTTTGCTCAGCATTTAAGTACTTTCACAACAGAACGGAACCCGCTATATGTTCCATGTCTTTTGCCTCGCGACTGTAACCTCGTAAGAATAAGACTCGTAATCTCTACAATCCGTTACCTGACTTTTGCGATCCAATTTACGTAACTTTAACAATGTCACAACAAACTGTAATATGTATAAAAGTCGTCGTAACTAGATCAGTGGATCACAACAAGTAAAGTACTTACCTAATTAAAAAAAAAAACAAAAACTCGACTGTATTAAAGAATAAAGAATATTTCTGCAAGTAAATTAATATTAAACAAAAACTGGTAGAGATCCTACTTACACAACTTTCATACCGTGTAATTCTTAAACAGATATATGGCTGTAAAATATAGTCACCTTAAATTTGAAATATCTATTCAGTAGTAGTACAGAGTACAGACGGTAGGTACATTTTGTTTTTCTAGTCTCTACCGCCATTTCAAGATGGAACCTTTATTATTTCCGGGATAAAAAGTAACCTTGATCTCTTCTAATATAATCTTCTGCATGCCTGCGAAAGTCCCGTCAAAATAGGTTCGATTACAAAAAAATTAAAAAGAACATTTGCTTTGGTTTTGCCATCCTCATAATATGAGCATAATAAGTGCCAATTATTTCGAAATCACAAACAGACTTACAATTTTATTTATTTGTATCGATTTAAATCAAAATACTTAAGTATACTGTTTTCATGTAGGCTTCCCTTAATCCTTCCTTAATCCTTGCTGGGCTGCTGGCGTTTATGACATAGATTAGGTATTAGAAATAAATTAATGCGTATTATGTTCAAGATTCTAGATTCTTCCACCGGTTCAGAAAGCAGATTGTAGCCGGCAAGAAAAAATCACCTTTTACTTTGTTCAATTAATGATAAAAGAATTGAGATTTCGGAGTTTGCCGCTATTGCGAAACTTGTGCGAAACGTTATTCGGTTGTTGCGAATTTGCGATCTGATATTTTAATTACGCAATAAAGTGTCACAACACAATTTCGCTCAATGTGAAAATGTCAGGATTAAAGAAATTACCGACAGTACATCGACAATATAACAATTCATAGATTGAATGAAGAATGTATAATATGAATATATTATATTATGTATGTATACGAATATGAATTATGAAGTAGGTGTTAGCTTTTGACCGCGACTTCGTCCGGTGTGGTCCGGTGTAGAGTTTTTTTAATCCCTCGGGAATCAATTGTTTTTCCGGGACAAAACAAATACTTTTCACATTCATAATATTAGTCGGAAAGTAGGGATATTGGTTAATTATTGATTATTGAATTTATAAAAGGTAGATAATGTATTATTACGGATTAGTATCAAAAACCAAAATGTTAATGGGAATGGAACACTCTGTCCTACGAATTGCTTCTTATCCTGGAATAGAATACATCTATCTCAAGGTATTGAGAGCGGAAATCGCGGCGGGAGAGGCGTGGAGGTGTTATGAGATGAGCGGATCGCGACTCGGCCGACATTTGCGTTTATTGCTCGTAAAAGACCGTTGACTCGTTAATTTTCATATGTTTCAACTAATTAAAACGATCTTTGTCTACCAAGGATTTAAATATCCGCTATTATGGAAAGGCAAACTGTCCTGGCCATAGCCAAGTTCAGAAAACGGAATACACGAGAATTTTGCCACGCCATAAGTACTCGTGCCATTATTGTTTTTGATCGAAAACCACTGACAGCATCGCAGCCGATGCTGTCAGTGATGCAGTGTAATATAGCACTATTACACTGCCGCTCACCGCTGCCACTGCCGCTCTCCGCTGCCGCTTAGGGCTGCCGCTCAGTGGTGCCACAGTGAAAGCAGCGGCCAGCAGCAACATACGTATATATATATATATATATATTTTTTTTTAATAATATTAAATAATAAATATGCAGTTGATTACAATTTCCAAAGGCATCATAAAATTTTCTACATATACCATAGTTTATTATTAAACTTTAAAATTAGAATGTTTGCTCACGTCGAGGCCAACCTGGATTAAGTGACATCTCTCTCGGTACATTTTTAATCACTGTCGTCTGTCGTAGTGATTAAAAATGTCTATCTTCCTCGTAGTTTTGCTAAAAATCAGTAGCAGCTTAAGAGCGCTCTAGCCCAGAGTTTCAACAGTGCGAGTATTTCAATGATTTACAAACAGGACATAATAGTTAATATCCAAGTGCAAGATGATGAGGACGCAAGTGCACGGTGTTTCAACAATGTAAATGAAAAACATTTTAAATTATTCCTCAAAATTTGACCTAAAACAGAGATCTTTGAAGAGTCATACGTACTGATTAAAGTAACTTTCAAAACAAAAACAATTTTAATAAGTATATTGTTAGCAGTAAGGCATATATAATTCGGATATAAATCAGTATACCACTGAGTTTCACATCTGGAACTTAAAAAAATAGACTTATCAACGCAATACGTCATCGTTTGTATCAAAAAGCGCACGACAGACTTATACCTAATAAGTTTCAAGCCACCGCCGTGTGACGTTGAAAGATTTGAAAACTGTTTCTTGTATGATTAAAATTTCACCGAGAATGCATCGTGCATACAACAATAGATTTTAATTTGAATAAGAGCCAAGCAGCGGCAAGCAGCTGCCGACCCTCGGACCGCCAATGTCCGATCATGCGTGACGACTGACGGCTCACCGCAGTACCAATACCTCTAGTTAGGTACTCGATATAATAACCTTCTTAATAGACACTCACGTTTGTCAATTTCTTAGCATAAACTAAGGGTATATTGGGGCTAATTCTGTTTTACACAATTCCTAAACTAAACTATAAGTTGACAGATCCAAATCCATTGCTATCTCTTTCATTCTGAAAGACTGAACTCCCTGCGGAAAAGGATAGCATTATTTTTAAACCTGTCATTAACAATTTAGTATGGTTTAGATATTGTTACAATAGAAAAGACACAATAATAGGCTTGTACGTAGCATGTATTTTGATTTCTTAGTTCAAATTAATGAACTTTCACATAAGATTGGATGTTGTTTTCTTTGCTTCAATTGCAACTTCTCTGAAGTTGTCGAAAGAAGAAGACGACGTATGGTGTACCAACTAGGTACTAAGTTTTCAACCGTTATGCAACGTTTATTAATAAGATGGTGGTTAGACTTATATTCTGTAATTGCAGTTTAATCAGCGGACTGACGAATATCATGACTTGTTGTCTCTTTGTGTCCATACTGCAAATGAATATCTGAGTGTTACTTTTTAACTTAAAAACTTATACTGAAAATAGTGTAACTTTTCAAATTAACGTTAACTAGGTATGTCTGTGAATCTGTCATTTAATATTTCAAATTAAGTAACTTTTGGGACTTCTGCATGATATTAAATCACCAAACTAAATAGCAGATTTCAGCCTCTGATCTTAATGAAATGCCATAAAAAATAAAAAAAGATTCCAAAAAAAGAACATTGGATACCGAATAAAATGCTCGAAACAAAGGAATGGCGCCAAGACGAACTAATCTCGGTAACAATGCTCCTAAATCTTAAATTCCTCTCTTTCTAGTAGTGTATTGTTGGTTCTAAAGTCAACTTATTTCGGAAATTTGAGAATAAGAAAATGGAAAATTTTGGTAGATTTATGGATCTTTGTTCACACTGTGTTTTAAATAATTCATCTTTTCTATTTAATATTTTTTTCAACACACTTGCTCATAAAGTAGCTCTACGTTCACCGCAATTAGGCAGATAATTACACCTATTATTCAAACTGTGACTTTTGTTTTACTATTATTCACAAGTGAATTATAGAGTTTTATTTTTAATTTATTGGTTGAGTTGGTTCCTTTGTTCTTAAAAAAGTTTCGATACAAAAAAGGTCGTATTCAATAGTACAAATAAGTTAATATACCTTTTGCTTGCTCATTTCATGCAACTTCGTATTTAAATAGATAATTTCAACTTGTACGTGTTTAATAAATAAAACTTTCACTCAAATATAACTTTTGTTTTTTCTGTAATAAAGAAAACTTGAAATTCCCCATTTTGTACGTGGCTAAAACGCTATCCGCGAAAAGCCAAATAAAACAAACCTCATTCTATAGTCTATGGTCGATTGCCATTTTAAGAAGCGCGCGCATAGGAAAACTGATAAATTTTTCCCGCCATTGCAAAATGCCATAGAAAACAAACCTCATTCTATATAGTCTATGGCCGATCGCACTTATATGTGTGCGCGCATAGGAAAACTGATTAATTTTTCCCGCCATTGTGAGAAAATTTTCATAACTCGTTTTCACTGTTGAAATTACAGTTATTTATTAATTAAACTTAAAATATCTACAAGTACTAATTATGAAGAAAATGATTTATGTTGTACACCGCCCGATATATGTGAAGCCCTTAAAGTTATGGAAAGTTACCTACCTGAAATATCCAAGGAAAAATATCTATTTTAGTGTTATTTTCTTCGCAAGTGTGTTGAAAAACGTCGTATGATACACGTGTGTATTGATGATTACCGTCCTCGGCTATCTTAAAACCCTCACCTAACGGCTTGGGTCTCAATATCGCCTCAGCGGTAATCACCAACATTACACACTTATACCATAATGTACTATAATACATCTCAAATTTCCCGTCATTAATTATTATTTACGAGTACATATATCTTTATTAAAAGAATTTAGATGATCAAATATACACACAAAATATTTCTAAAAATAGATTCCCAATCGTCGCATGCGAACTAATTTTTTAATGAGACTTTGACAACCGACACCATACTGCAAATTGTAGGGGTGATATTCGTTCGTTCGTTCGTTTCAACCAATGGATGTCCACTGCTGGACATAGGTCTCTTGCAAGGATCGCCACAGCACACGATCTTGTGCCGCATGTTTCCAGCGGCTGCCAGCGACTCGCTTGAGATCGTCTGTCCATCGAGTGGGGGGTCTATCTGCGCTTCGTTTACTGGTGCGAGGTCGCCATTCAAGCACCTTGGGACCCCAACGTCCATCGGTTCTTCGAGCAATGTGATATTCAAGGTAATGCAATGCAAAATTCAGATAAAGAAACCTTGTATTATTACATGTTACATACAGTAGGGACATGTGCCTGGTGATTATGACAGTGGATATCACTTGATTGTGCTAGTTAAGCAACATAGATACAAGTCTGTAAGTGGACGATTGACGGGCTTTGGAGGTCTGAATCGGTATTTTCGCTTCCTCCGTGACTCGGAGTGCACGTTGTCTTCGGTTACGGTTATTATTACTTATCTGGTATTAAATGTTAAATAATATGGTATATTTATCTGGTATTAAATATTAATCGTTAAACTTAAGAGTCAAAATCTTCTCTTAGTCATGTCGGAAGAACTTGAGAGCCCATCGCATTATCATCCCAAGAAATCACCTATGTAGTAAGTACTTATTATGTGATTCATGGAAAGGGTTTAATAGTCACAATCACGAAACAGAAAAAACTGTTCCGTGATCACAATCCTCAGCAATCTGGAGTAGGTAGCTATATTAGGCAAAGAGGTCACTCAAAGATAACTCATCAAAAGTGAGCAAAAAGCTTATAAGTCTCTAGAAATTGTGGGGGTGTGATTCAAAAAAAGGTCACTCGCTATAAATATGTATGATTAAAGGCGATGGATTACAGTAAATATAATGAGGTATCCTTTCCAAAGGGCCGTGCGGCTCGTGTAGGGACCGGGGTGGTTCCCTGCGCCATCTAGCTTCCAAACGTTTCTGAACTTTACTCGAAACTAGGGTTGACACCTTTTCTTTGAGAAAATAAAATGACCAATACTGGGATACTTTGGCGCATAAAAGAAGTCACACAAAAGACCCACGATCGCTCCCGAGGGCGCCGCATACAAATGAAGTTTTGGTTCTTATTTTAATGTTAACTAATCAAAGTCAATGAAATATGTACACACGCTCTTAAAAACTAATGGTTTGTTTTTAAATTCTCTGGCTTGTTAGATTTCCGTAAAATATTTTAGTTACTTATACAAAGTTACATGCGCTCAAAGATTATAGGTGCTCACATAATATATTCTGATTAGTTATTGGTTAAAGAGTCAGTTAACGCTTTCTTAGTAAATTAGTACATTAGTATAAACAAATATCAGGTCGTTTAGAGATTTAATAATAATAATTAGTTAATGACTTATTAGATCCATTGAAAATCGAATCAAATACTGTATGCATTCAATGTTATCGTAATGCTGATCTTTTAGTGTGCGTACTCCCAGCGGAATGTTGTCGAATTTCTTGATTTTAAGTATGCAGATATTTAGTGTGTTAGGACGTGTAAATGTGTGTGATAGTTTCAAATTTGTGCGTCCAACCGTTTTTGAAAAATTCGCCAAAAACACTTTCCGCCAGGAGAACGTTCTCCCAGCGGCATGTTTTTTTTCCAACGTGCGCACGAAAAAAAAAATTAGTGCAATAATTAGTGCGTAGCTACAGGTAAATGTGTGTGTGTCAATGGAATTTGTGTGTCTCAAGACTCCGGAGATATTCAAGATTCCGCTGGGGGAACGTTTCGCTGTTTGCTAGATCTCGTAAACGGCTACGCGTGTAGATGTGATTTATTGTACACATGTTGCTATGAATTTGTGTGTAATGTTTGTGAAAATAGAATTAGAAAAAATATTGCCGTTCAGAAATTATGTGTATTAAAGTGAAATCCGGTTATTAGGTCCTAGCACTTCGTATAGGAGTTCTGAAGTTTAATTTCCAACACTAATTTGTTCTTTATGACTGTTTACAATGCCTTGTTAAGTTTCATTGGTCTACAGTAGGTAATACTTAAGTTATGATCAAATATTACTATGACTTTGCCACTATTTTGTTCAACATTCGATTGGACGAGTTTTCTATGGATTGGCGAATGAAAATGTGTTCCGATAATTAGTGTGTCGGTTCATTTATCTATGTGCAACGTTTTAACTTAATACGCTTAATAATAAAAGAGATATAATTAAAAAACCAGAAAGAAACGAAACGCAGACACAAACCGACCAAGTTTGAATGGTAACAAAAAAGCGGCCTTGTCATATATGGTGCTAACTTACCGAAAGTGACATCATAATAACGTTATTGGTATTGTACAATCGCGTACACAATAATTAGTGAAAATTTTATTTATTTATTTTATTTATTAGGTTCACAAACAGTCACTTACAATATATTTTTAAATCTATACCAATTTCAAGACATATGCATGCAAAATGTAGGGACCACATACAGCGTTTCCAAAATTTACCAGTCACCACATACGATTTAGAAAAAATCAACAAAATATAAAAATAAAAAAAAATCAGCCAAGTGCGAGTCGGGCCTCGCTCTTTCAGGGTTCCGTACATAATTATGAACAATATAATATTTTGGGTCTAAGAAATATTTAATTTCCGAGCTAGACATCGCAACAAACCGTGAAAGAAAAACCCAAAAAAATGTTCGTTTATTTTGGTCACAGCTTATAAACTATTTAATAAATCGTTGTTTTCAGTATTTGTTGTTTAAATAGAGCATATAGTACATAATATACTGAAATATCATATTCCCAACTAGTTTAGTTTTTGAGATAGCCCCCGTCACAAAAATGGTCTAAAACTGACAACTTTGATGGCCTCCCATTCCCTTATTTTTTGAGATAAAAATTAAAAAAATATATATTTGTACTCTACTTAATGAGCTCTAAACAATGATACCCCACAAGCTAGGGTAAAGAAAAGAATTTTTTTTTCGGCTCCTTTTTCATGTATGGGAGCCCCCCTGAAAAATAATTTAATTCAATTTCTAATTCAATATTTGATTTTGGGTTAACATTTTACACTAAATACCAAAATTTCAGGTTTGTAACTCATTTCGTCTGCGAGCTAGAGACCTGTGACCGGCGGACAGACGGACAGACAGACAGACAGACAGACAGCCGAGTGACATTAATAGGGCTCCGTTTTTTACCCTTCGGGTACGGAACCCTAAAAATGTACAAAGAAATTTTTCAAAAGTTAAATTATTATCTTAAACTATGCAGCTACTTAAACTAATACTACGAGAGGTACAAATATAGTTGAACAACTCATTTCCTACCGACTGAAAATTTTAACAATAATAGTTTTCTCCTAACCCATGACAGCTCCAAACGTCAGCTGCTTCGATAGTGGTGGAGCTCACACTTCACAGCACGTAAAACTGATTAGAAAAAAAGAAAACTTATTGATACTTTAATTTTTTTAATTGTCAAATGAACATTCTTACACATTAATACTGGGTACAGGGTATAAAGGGATCGCTCTCGAAAATTTAGCGCTATTATATTATACTACTTGAACGCAATCCAATACCAATAACCATTTGTCTTATACTTGTAGTATTAGTGGTTTAGTATTTAATATTTTTCAAACCCGCAATGTATATCGTGCAAAATGCATTGCAAATTTTATAGGAAATGTTTTAATTTTTTTTGGGTTGTGATTTTACAACATACAAAATGTCATCGTGATACGAAACAAGAAAAAGTTCGTAAACTAAAACCCGACTACGCTTAATAATTTAATGCGAAAGCGTGGGGCAAGCAGCTAGTAGCGCCATCTGTTATGTCTATCCGAAACTATAATTTTATTATCTAGAAAACCACGCGAAGGTCACTTCTCGATTTTTTTCGTAAATAAAATGTAGCCTATGTCACCCGGACCATAACAACAAATCAATAGACACCTCATTCATAAAAATCGGTCCAGTAGTTTAGGCGCTACAGTGGTACACAGAATCTCATACGAAAATCGGCCACATACATACATACTTACATACATACATAGACTGCTAAAATCATAACCCTTCCTCTTGGCTTTGCCGTAGTCGGGTAAAAAAGCGGCCAAGTACGAGTCAGACTTGCGCACCATGGGTAAAAGTATTTAACGTAAGTAATTATTTTAACACAAATCCCTTCTTAATGAACTGCAAAACAAATTTTGTTTGTAGAGATTTATTGTTAATATTACTTATTTTTAACCCCCGACGCAAAAACGACGGGATGTTATAAGTTTGACGTGTCTCTGTGTGTGTGTGTGTTTGTCTGTTCCCCTGTAGCGCTCAAACGGATGAACCGATTTGAACGCGGTTTTTTATTTGTTTGAAATGTGAATTAGTCGAGAGTGTTGTTAGCTATGTTTGATGAAAATCAATCCAAGATGGCCGCCGCTACAAAATGGCGGATTATATTTTTTTTTCACAACTTCGTTAATATGGGTATCAAATGAAAGGGCTTGACTAGTAAAAAAGTAATATGCAAATCCAAGATGGCCAGTGGCCACGACCACAAAATGCCGAATGTCGGGTTTTTTTTTAATTTTTAATTTATACTTGTTTACTTTGTAATCTATGTAGCCTTAATATTTATTTCTACATTAACTGTATGTACATATAATACTATTTTGAACGCTTTTGATTACTAATAAATAAATAAATATCAAAAAACTATGATACTTAGAGCGTTGGCTTTATTTTTCATCCCATTGGCCCCTTGTAACACAAATAACTATTGCTGTTTTTTTGTATGCGAAAAAAATGCTGACTGTTGCTGGATGCATATAAATCGAGTTCAGATGGAATAACTGAATAGTTACCTATACCTATGCTAATTCTTATATCACAGATTTAGCACATAAGTATTATACACCTAAATATTATTATTATTAAGATATATATAGACTAATAAAAATATAAGTTAAGAACTGTGTTCGCGATTGTACAAAATCACTAAAAATATTAAAATGATATAGTATCAATTTCGGTAGGTTAGCACCATATATGACAAGGCCGCTTTTTTGTTACCATTCAAACTTGGTCGGTTTATATCTACATTACGTTTTTTTGTGGTTTTTTAATTATATCTCTTTAATTATTAAGCGTATTAAGTTAAAATTTTGTAAATAGATAGTTGAACCGACACACTAATTCTCGGAACACATTTTCATTCGCCAATCCATAGAAAACTCGTCCAATCGAATGTTGAACAAAATAGTGGCAAAGTCATAGTAATATTTGATCATAACTTAAGTATTACCTACTGTAGACCAATGAAACTTAACAAGGCATTGTAAACAGTCATAAAGAACAAATTAGTGTTGGAAATTAAACTTCAGAACTCCTATTCGAAGTGCTAGGACCTAATAACCGGATTTCACTTTAATACACATAATTTCTGAACGGCAATATTTTTTCTAATTCTATTTTCACAAACATTACACACAAATTCATAGCAACATGTGTACAAAAAATCACATCTACACGCGTAGCCGTTTACGAGATCTAGCAAACAGCGAAACGTTCCCCCAGCGGAATCTTGAATATCTCCGGAGTCTTGAGACACACAAATTCCATTTACACACACACATTTACCTGTAGCTACGCACTAATTATTGCACTAATTTTTTTTTTCGTGCGCACGTTGGAAAAAAAACATGCCGCTGGGAGAACGTTCTCCTGGCGGAAAGTGTTTTTGGCGAATTTTTCAAAAACGGTTGGACGCACAAATTTGAAACTATCACACACATTTACACGTCCTAACACACTAAATATCTGCATACTTAAAATCAAGAAATTCGACAACATTCCGCTGGGAGTACGCACACGATCTTTTAAAGTAAGTGTAATGATTACTAAAACAATCTAATTTCTAAAATAATGTTAACTTATGAAGAAATATATCTATTCATTTAAAAATTATATCAAGCTTCAAGCCTCATTCTAAAAAAAGCGATTACTGGAACGTGATTACGATTTCTTTCATGCAGGTGTGGAATAGGTGTCTTTATTGATAGATCACACAAATGATCGTGATGAAAGAACGTGTAATGATCTATTACGACGAGACCTAAACAGTAAGTGACAAATTGACCCTTGAGGAATAAAGTACTACGTTTTTTAAATCTTGATTTCTAAGTATCACTTGGTGCTATATTCAATTTTTCACTTGAAACTGATCTGAGTTCTGTTAAGAGGCCTAAGAAGTAAGTGACCCTTGGGCCTTGAGGAGTAGCTAAATTTTTTAATTCTTCTTGATTTCTAAGCTTCGCTTTGTGTGTTCAATTTTTCACTTGAAACATAACCCCGGAGGCAACCCTATTCGAAAGCCAACATCGCGCACTCCTATTCCAGCACCGCCAGTTTGGCGCGCGAAGCCCAACGCTACACTCGTGTGGACGGTCCCTCACTCCAGTTATGTAGTGCGCTTCTGTTTGGACAAGTGTGAAGTCGATTGTTTCTTGTGTTACACTGTTGGGGTCGGCATTATGTTTGAATTAGGCGCCTTTATAAACACTTGAGTGGACTTTACAACTTTTCGGACTTGGTGCAACTAACTGTGCAACATCACTTTTTTGTTCTGTATCGGATTGGATTGGAACGTTTTCTTTGTAATCGAAAAGGTAAATCTGTCACTCATTATTATTTTTAAATGGTACTTAATATAAGTTTGTCAACCCTAATCTTTTTTTGTAGTGTACAGTTCAGTGCGAATCTGCTTGCGCAAAAAGTTTATATACTTAGTACTTATAGCAGCATAATGTAAGAATTGATTTACATTAAATGTTTTATGGTTGTACCTATATAATATGTAATTACTAATTACATAAGTAATCACATATAAAGCGTTCAAACATATAATTTATTATATTAAAAACACAAAACCCCTTTTTGAATAGGTACTTTAAAAAGCTTTGGAATCTAGGATATTTCATTTATATAAAAAAGTTGTAAAATCTTGAAAGGTCAATCACTAGTCTCGCTTTCTGAGCGTTACCGAACGCCTACTCTTGACTTAAGCCCTTTAGATATTAATAACAGGTGAAATTAACAAATTAGCACAAATGAATTGCTTTACGTATGAGTTCATAAATTATGATTAAATTAATAATAATAATTACTTAATACGGTCTATATGATATACTACCTCTATACGTAACAAATACTGCAAAGTGAGATGCAAAAATCTTGAAAACTGTTTATCAAGTTATCAACATATTTTTTGAATCATGCTTTCTAGTTTGCTATTTTTAAAAAAGGTATATAATATAGGTACCTAACTATCTTTTTCGAACTTTTTCGAAGCTTTTTAGGGATGAAGCTTTTTTCAGTGCCCTCGTTACTTTAAAAAAGTAAAAGTAGTTATAACTTACATTACAAAAATATGATCACTATAATTTAAGACGAAGACGTGGATAACCCATCTTTGTTGAGGTCATTGACAATAAGGTATAAAAAAGTTTTTTTTAATACCACCACTGTCTGTCAATTTCTACCTGACCATACTTTGTTCGAAAATCGAACAAAGTAGCGTTCTCTTTCACTCATGGGCGTATGGAAGCGTGAGGTTAAAATCCCTATTCTGAGATCGGAATAGTGATTTCAAATGCGTCAACGGTAAGGTTAGGATGAATGATGACGAAAAAATGTTCATTATGCGCGTTACATAGACATACCAGCCTCTTAGAGCAAGCGTGCACCACGATATTACTTTTGATTGCGACACGATTTTTAAATCGTCCTGTAAAATATCACTCGATATATTTTTTCAGTGTATGTTTTTCACTGTCATTATAAGTAAGTGTGCCCATAGCGACCCGTCGCATTTTTGCGACTATTATCGCATGATAAGTCGTACGCGCTAGCCCCATAAGACGAAACGATCATTGGATTGCATAGTATTTAGTAATGCACAATGATCGCGTTTGTTAGTTAATAGTACGGTATCTAGTCGTGTGGAATTCTTTGACTCGTGTGCTAATAGTGCGAGATTGTCACTTTATCATATTATTCTTATTTTCTTATTTCTTACCCATGACGGAACGGAAACATGTATAGGTTATAGGTACCTAAATGGGTTTGGCGTTTGTTTGTTTATGCGTTTTATTTGTTAACACTCCTGAAAAACTACTAGGTCGATTTTAATGCAGTTTTATAGCATTAAGTAAATACTTATCACTTCTGGGCAGGTTCTTAGATAGGTAAGTATGTTTTACGACAAATAGGCCACTGGGAAGCGCTGCAATTTGGGTTTGTAATTAATTTTTTTTTACAATTTTTCTGAATAACTTCTGCGGCGATTTCGTTGCGGTTGTTTACATTACACTGGCATTACATTAATCTCAGGTTCTTAGTTTTAAGGTAGGTAAGTATGCTGCAGTTTGTCGAGGGTTTAAAAAATATATATATTTTGTTACAAAATCTATATAATATATATCGATCTAATTGGGTGATTGTTGCCTACATTTAATTTCAAAAGTATTTGCAAGAACGAGAAAATTTTAAATTACTCAGTGAGTTTTGTTTTAATAGGTAGGTACCTACCTAAGTTGGTAGTTAGGACTAAGGACCTATCAAATTAAAACTAAAATATTTTATGCCAATTTGAAGGATTATTCTGTTTAGTTATCGCATTAAAGCATCGTGCTTGTAATGAATTAATCATTAAAAAACTGTAATTACTCCATCATAATTAAATGAAGGTACTTAGTAGGTTACTACTTAGGTTACTAATGAACTATAATAATTCTACGACATTTAAATTGGTTCTAGGTATGTAGGAAGGTGACCTGTTTAGTAATTAAAAATATTTGCAACTCAAATAGGTAGGTACCCACTACCCAGATAGGTAGAAAGAGAGCTAAATGATAAAGAAAATTGCAAAGTTGCACTCAATAACCAGCTTTATGCTGTCTATGTTTTTAATTAAAAGGAGAACAAAAAGATATATTAACAATTAGTAGTTATTCTTATTATCTTTTTTAATAGCCTTTTTATTTATCTAAGAAATTACCTTATTAGTTTAAAGTTAATTTACTACCTACCTTGACACTACCTTAACTTAGTTTTTATTGATTCTTATCTTTTGATTGATTTATTGACTTGTTTAATAATTCCAGCATAGCATTTTGTAATCTTTTTTGATGCCTAATAGGTAATAATATACCTACTAGGTAATATTAGATATTAGATATAATTATTATTTATATTAGATAATGTAATAATCTATGAGGTCTGCATCTCTAATGTACATACCGGTCCATTCTCTTGGTAGGTAGGTAGGTAGGTATAATTAATTCATGTCTGTGATCATAAGGTCAGTTTATAGTAACACTTACAAAGTTACAATAATTAATAAGTAAGTTATTAAGTATTAGTTTTTAACCCCCGACGCAAAAACGACGAAGTTTGACGTGTCTCTCTGTGTGTGTGTGTGTGTGTGTGTGTGTGTGTGTGTGTGTGTGTGTGTGTGTGTGTGTGTGTGTGTGTGTGTGTGTGTGTGTGTGTGTGTGTGTGTGTGTGTGTGTGTGTGTGTGTGTGTGTGTGTGTGTGTGTGTGTGTGTGTGTGTGTGTGTGTGTGTGTGTGTGTGTGTGTGTGTGTGTGTGTGTGTGTGTGTGTGTGTGTGTGTGTGTGTGTGTGTGTGTGTGTGTGTGTGTGTGTGTGTGTGTGTGTGTGTGTGTGTGTGTGTGTGTGTGTGTGTGTGTGTGTGTGTGTGTGTGTGTGTGTGTGTGTGTGTGTGTGTGTGTGTGTGTGTGTGTGTGTGTGTGTGTGTGTGTGTGTGTGTGTGTGTGTGTGTGTGTGTGTGTGTGTGTGTGTGTGTGTGTGTGTGTGTGTGTGTGTGTGTGTGTGTGTGTGTGTGTGTGTGTGTGTGTGTGTGTGTGTGTGTGTGTGTGTGTGTGTGTGTGTGTGTGTGTGTGTGTGTGTGTGTGTGTGTGTGTGTGTGTGTGTGTGTGTGTGTGTGTGTGTGTGTGTGTGTGTGTGTGTGTGTGTGTGTGTGTGTGTGTGTGTGTGTGTGTGTGTGTGTGTGTGTGTGTGTGTGTGTGTGTGTGTGTGTGTGTGTGTGTGTGTGTGTGTGTGTGTGTGTGTGTGTGTGTGTGTGTGTGTGTGTGTGTGTGTGTGTGTGTGTGTGTGTGTGTGTGTGTGTGTGTGTGTGTGTGTGTGTGTGTGTGTGTGTGTGTGTGTGTGTGTGTGTGTGTGTGTGTGTGTGTGTGTGTGTGTGTGTGTGTGTGTGTGTGTGTGTGTGTGTGTGTGTGTGTGTGTGTGTGTGTGTGTGTGTGTGTGTGTGTGTGTGTGTGTGTGTGTGTGTGTGTGTGTGTGTGTGTGTGTGTGTGTGTGTGTGTGTGTGTGTGTGTGTGTGTGTGTGTGTGTGTGTGTGTGTGTGTGTGTGTGTGTGTGTGTGTGTGTGTGTGTGTGTGTGTGTGTGTGTGTGTGTTTGTGTGTGTGTGTGTGTGTCTGTGTGTGTGTCTGTGTCTGTGTCTGTCTGTGTCTGTCTGTGTCTGTCTGTGTCTGTCTGTGTCTGTCTGTGTCTGTGTCTGTGTCTGTCTGTGTCTGTCTGTGTCTGTCTGTGTCTGTCTGTGTCTGTGTGTGTCTGTGTGTGTCTGTGTGTGTCTGTGTGTGTCTGTGTGTGTGTGTGTGTGTGTGTGTGTGTGTGTGTGTGTGTGTGTGTGTGTGTGTGTGTGTGTGTGTGTGTGTGTGTGTGTGTGTGTGTGTGTGTGTGTGTGTGTGTCTGTCTGTTCCCCTGTGGCGCTCAAACGGGTGGACCGATTTGAATGCGGTTTTTTTTGTTTGAAAGGTGAATTAGTCGAGAGTGTTCTTAGCTATGTTTGATGAAAATGAAAATCGGTCCAAGATAGCCGCCGCTACAAAATGGCGGGTGATATATTTTTTCACAACTCCCTTGATATGGGTATCAAATGAAAGGGCTTGACTAGTAGAATAGCACTATTGCAAATTCAAGATGGCCGCCGCCACTAAATGGCGAATGTCGGGGGTTTTTTAAATTTTCAATTTACACTTGTTATTTATATTTTACGATTATTTATTTATTTACCTATCGCAACAACTACAGTAACAGAGAAGGATTTCAAAATCATAAAGTCCTTTTTTCCTTAATAGTGCAGAGATACGTAACCACAAGGAAACTGTTTTTCCGTTTCCTACAAGTGATTTTTCCACGGAAATCGCTTTAAGTATCTCCAGGTGCGAGGAGTAAGAAAATTATATTTGTTTCACTCGCTCTAAAACAATAGGCACGCGCCGAATTGAAAAAACCTGTTTGGACCTCCTTCTTTTTGGAAGTCGGTTAAAAAAGGGATGAGTGAAATTGGACGCGATAAGTCGTTAAGTAGGAATCTGCACGAAATACTTAACTTAATCACAGATTACTTACTATTAACTTGTAAACTTACCCGGGCGCGCCGCCACACACAGACAAACATTTGAACACAGGTTTGCTTACCTGCCAGACAGATTGCAAATATTATGTTCGCTTCATTTGAATTGAACTTTAAACGCTTTGATGTGCTGTCAAAAAACCGATACCGAATGGCAAAGTGCAACTGTGTTCAACTTTGAACAAATACCAAAGAACCCCGCCACACATGCGAAAAACAAGTGTTCAAATGTTTGTGCTATATGTGGCGCCAGGGTTAAATAAATATAGATTATTTAATGGTACAGAAGGTTGGTTTAACAAAAAGCGACTCTTGATTGGACGCAGCTCGCAGTATAGTGCAGTTTAGCTTGCACAGTTTGGAAGTGCTTAAACTTTATATTCACCTACAAAGTACCTCGCCTTCTGTCGCGTAATATTTTATATATACACATTACACACTGCCCGTCTGTCGCCGATCTTATAAGTTTTTTCTTATTGGAAGTTGGAACTTGGCTTGACACACGGCCGTGTGTCTTGATCTCATCTAACAAAGATTAGACAAAGGAATTCGCACTGGTTTAACGTTACGCTCCTATTTAGAAATTTTTTGCTAAACATATTTCGCTCTAGAGTCTAGAGATGTAAGTCGTTTTCAATTCACTTCGACAAGGTTCCATCCCATTCTGAAGGTGTAAGACAATATCTACAGATACAATAATAATTGAATGTTTTTCATACAATTTGTATACATTCGTTATCAAAAGAGCTCTAGATAGCGTTGTTCAGTGGTAACAGAATATCACGGCCTTGTACGTACCGCGGCCGATCGGGGCGTGGTCAATTATACACCGATCTACGAATATACATATAATACGAGCTGATGATACCCGCAACATCGTCCGTGTGAATTTTGGTTTTTCACAAATCCCGAGGGAATCGTGGATTTCCGGTTCCCGTTCCCGCTCCCTTTTCCAACCTTTACCAGACAGACACACAAACAGACAGACAAACACACAGACATACACACAAAGCTTCGCTTTTATAATATTAGTGTGATAAATCTCATACAAACTTCCAACCCCTATTTAACCCCCTTAGGGGTTGAATTTCCAAAAATCCTCTCTTAGCGGAGGCCTACGTCATAATAGCTATCTGCATGCCTTTCATCCCGATCAGTGGTTTGAGCTGTGCGTTGATAGATCAGTCAGTCAGTCAGCCAATCAGTCACCTTTTTCTTTTATATATTTAGAAGACTAGCGACCCGTCCCGGCTTCGCACGGGTAGTTTACCCGCTACTATCCCATACATACATTGTTATATATCAAAGAAGTAGCGTTTTCGATGAAAGCTCCCAGGCAGCTTGACTTTTTCCGATACTTTCAACAATAATTATCGTCGTATTTCAACCAATTAGAATTAACACAAAAACTTAACAAATTATACACCTGAACCGTCCTCATGAACCACTCTGTCTATTGGTGGAAAGTGCATAAAAATCCGGTCAGTAGTTTTTGAGTTTATCGCGAACAGACAGACAGACGCGGGAGGGACTTTATTTCAAAATATCCAGTGATTATAGGAATACATTAAACAATACTCAATACACAGATTACACTCAGAGATAGGTACTTACGTCTACATTAAGAAACGAAAATTAGTCTCACTTTAGACATGTGAATCGTTTATAGTCCGTTCGGTAACTTAGTGTCGCGTCGGTACAGGCGCAGGTGCTCTTAGTATAATTCTGCTTTTATTTTTATTACTTTTTTCTGTTTGTAATTTTTTTATATTCTAACAGAATCTCCGAATAGTCTGCCAATCCGCACTTGGCCAGCGTGGTAGACTATGCTTAAAATCCTTCTCATTTTGAGAGAAGATCCGTGTTCATGAGAATATTATATTTTATGTTTATGGTTATATTGTAATAAAATACGAATATAAAAAAATATAAAAAGGAAAGAGAATATTAATGAAAAAATATGAGTAGGTATAAAACGCCAAAATCCCTTGTGCCTGTACACGCCGCGCGGCATGCTTTGAAGTCACGGCGGTGTCTTTGGCAAAACACCGCGCGGCAGAGGCGGCGAGACACAAAAGGCGACCGTAAGAAAACGAACAGACTATACGCCAACGCGGGTTTGGGAAGAGGACGAGATCTTTTCATTAGAACTTAGGAGTAGCGGTTTCGTATATAGAAATTGTCCTAAAGACAAAAAGAAAGCTCAACCGCAGCTCAACCGATTTTGACAACCGATGACGGACATGGCCTATCTATCCCGGAAAATCAATGAGTTCCCAAGTGATTTCAAAAACCCAAATCCACGTGATACGAATTTGCGTGCGTCAGCTAGACATAAAGAAAACTCACTCTCACTATTTACATTAGTTACTTTGAAATTTATTTTTAACCCCCGACGCAAAAACGACGGGGTGTTATAAGTTTGACGTGTCTGTGTGTGTGTGTGAGTGTGTGTGTGTCTGTCTGTTCCCCTGTGGCGCTCAAACGTGTGGACCGATTTAAATGCGGTTTTTTTTTGTTTGAAAGGTGAATTTGTCGAGAGTGTTGTTAGCTATATTTGATGAAAATCGGTCCAAGATGGCCACCGCTACAAGATGGCGGATAACGTATTTTTTCACAACCCCCTCAATAGGGGTATCAAATGAAAGAGCTTGACTAGTAAAATAGCATTATGTAAATTTAAAATGGCCGCCACCACAAAATGGCGAATTTCGGGGGTTTTTAAATTCTTGATTTATACTTGTAACGCTCGAATACGATACGCGATCTCACTGGTAAGTGAAAGTGATAAAGTTAACTTCACAACTACCACTCCGTACATTCATAAAGGCTCTGCTTACCTTTTTGTTAATTAAAGCGTGATTAATTTAGTAAGTTCCTGCTTATTTTTTTTTATTGATTCTGATTGACTTATTTACCAGCTCCACCATAAGCTTTTGTGACCACTCCTTAGAGGCATTTAGACGTGTGCGCCGCGCCGACCCGCCGCCGCCGCCGTCATTTTTTGGACGCCGCCGCCGCCGATCTGCGTATCGGCGTAAAATCGGCGCGAGTTCTAAATGTTTTAGAACTCCCTCCAACTTCATTCACCCTCTTCTATACCAAATAACCTAACGATTACACCACTCATATTCCATATTTCTATACAATAATATACAAAAAAAAATACGATCGATATGAAGTTATACCTTCCTATTCATAATAAAACTTAACTAACTACCTTACTACCTACTTACCTAACTAAAAAACTTACTACCAAAATAAATATCCATTTATTTTGGCTTTCCGAGAATCTTCTCGCAAGGGATTTATGTTTGTCGATTTGTAGATCACTCATGCCTTTCGATAGTGTATCTAACGAGGGGTTAGAAGACTCATTAGAATAGAATATAATAGAAATGTTTTTTATTCAAATAAACTTTTACCTACTTTTGAATCGTCAATTGAATCTACCACTGGTATCAATCTATTGACGAAATATGAGGTCAATAATTATAGAAAAGAAGATAATACCGACTCGAGCCACTATCTCTAGAGAAGCCTTAAACTGATTTATTATACGACTCCATGAACACACACGTGAGGTGTGTCAGAAGATTCCAGGTTCGAATCCTGGCAGGGTCGCCATGAGGTGAGGTGAGGTGCGGGCGAGGGGAGTAATCCAAGAAAACGCGATACGGGTTTAATGAGACTGCCACAATATTCAACATACTTAATACTTACTTACTAAGTTACTACGTACAATACTTCACATACTTCACACGTAACAAGATATTATATTCGCAAAAATTCAGACCTATGCAGTTCTCACAACAGACCTTTAGTCCAGTAACTTTGAACTCGTCTGTCCATCGAGTGGGGGGTCTACCTATGCTTCGTTTACTGGTGCGAGGTCGCCATTCAAGTACCTTGGGACCCAACGTCCATCGGTTCTTCGAGCAATGTGCCCCGCCCTTTGCTACTTCAGTTTCGCGACTCGTTGAGCTATGTCAGTAACTCTGGTTCTCCTGCGGATCTCCTCATTTCTAATTTGATCCCGCAGGGATACTCGGAACATAGCTCTCTCCATCGCCCGCTGAGTGACCCTGAACCTTCTTATGAGGCCCATTGTTAGCGACCATGTCTCAGATCCGTAAGTCATCACTGGCAACACGAGACACTGAGGGATATTGGACGAAAATACATCTCGAAGTTTCCCGAACGTTGCCCAGACGAGTTGGATTCGACAGTTGATCTCTTTCTCAAAATTGGATCTACCTAGCTGGACCGTGTGTCCTAGGTATATAGTATGTACTAGTCTACAATTTCGAGTGCCGAGTTCTCAACGATTACCGGATAGAGCGGAACATGAGCATTAGACATGACCTTCGTCTTACTCATGTTCATTTTTAGGCCCACCTGTTGAGAAACTCTGCTGAGATCATTGAGCATTGTACTAAGGTCTTCCAGAGTATCTGCCATCACGACTATATCATCGGCAAACCGTAGGTGAGTGATGTACTCACCGTTTATGTTGATGCCAAGTCCGTTCCAGTCCAGAAGCTTAAAGACCTCTTCCAACGCAGCGGTAAATATCTTCGGGAAGATAACATCTCCCTGACGGATTAGCCTCGTAATCTGGTCCTGTATACGGACTGACATATGTAGTGGCGTTTTCGTACAAACACTTCAACGCTAGCAAAGTGGTCGGTTATAGTCTTCAGTCTTCTGTATAATCTGCCGCAGCGTATGAATGTGGTCTATGGTACTGAAGTCTTTTCGGAACCCGGTCTGTTCGGGAGGCTGAAAGTCATCGAACCTACAAGCGAGACGATTCGTAATGACTCTCGAGAACAACTTATAGACATGGCTCAGCAGCGAGATGGGTCTATAATTCTTCAACAGGGTATTATCGCCCTTTTTGAAGAAAAGAACCACCATGCCTCTGTGCCATGCCTCTGGCATTATGCCCTCGTCGATGACGGAATTGAACAGTCGCTGAAAGACTTTAAGAACTGGTTTTCTACCTGCTTTCAGGAGTTCCGCTGTGATTCCGTCATCACCTGGCTCCTTGTCCTTAATTTGTTTGAGTACCTAGTAGAATAAAATTGCTATAATTTAAGACCAGAACCAGCTCTGTAGATACATTACTTACTGAGATGCTCGTGACTTCGCCCGCGTATATTCTTAATGTCATACAAACTTCCATCTCCTATTAAACCAACTTGGGGGTAGTTTTTCCAAAATTTCTTAAACACGTAATTCTTCATTTTTAACCGAAAATCGAAGTACCAATTTTCATGGATATAACTTCATAAATGACGTGAAAACGTGACGGGGTCTCATTTAAATTTTCATCCCCTATTTAACGTACTTGGGGATAGAATTTCCAAAAATCCTGAAATATATTTTATTTTTATTTTTTATCGCAAGCCTAAATACCAATTTTCATGGATATAACTTAAAAAAATGATAGACTTCCATACAAACTTTTATCCCCTATTTAACCCCCTTAGGGGTAGAATTTCCAATAATCCTTTTTTAGTGGGCCCCTACATCACAATTATAATTATTTATATATTTATCATAATTAGAAGTTATTGTAAACATCCTTAAAATGTAGGTACTATCAAAAACTAGTCCTTTACGGTTCGCCAAAATTGCAAAAATCTGAACGCTAGGTACCCCATACTTGCAAACGTTAAAATTACTGGACTATTTGGCAAGTTGTTGTTATTGCAAAAGTTTTATTTAATTGTACCTATCTGATTTTCAGTAAAAATAATTCTACAAGTTAGACAGTTTTATTAAAATTATCCGCGCCGAATTTACGCCGAAAACACGCCGCCGCCGCCGATTTTTGACCGGCGTGCGCCGCCGGAGATTTTAGCATCGGCGCACACGTCTAGAGGCATTAAGGCTCTGCTTACCTTTTTGTTAATTATAGCATGGTAGTGCAGTATGCTCGTACCTACTAAGTTTTTAGTTATAAGCGAAAACAATACTTATTGCTTTATGACTCACTTATCTTGCTGATCTTACGGGTTAACTGCGTTTTGATCATTTCGAGTATAGTACAAAAAAACTTTATCAAAATTGACCCAGTAGTTTTTTAGAATTTTCAAGAAAATTGTTACATTAGAAACATACTAACTACCGTTCATACGCATTTACCGTCTCCGTTCCATCGTGGGTAAAAACGAATTTTACGCAAAAGTATTTTATTACAGCATACTTAAGTTATTGAGTGCATTACTCTTATTGCTCTATTCATAAGGTTCATTTTCCGATAGCAATTTGCATACTATACGCAGTCAATAATTTCCGAGAGCGTCGACGGCACACCACCGGCTCTGTGATATAAAAGCACTGAGCCGTGTCCATTGTCTACTGCGGCCTATAAAGTTTATGCGCGTTTAAACATAACGAGAAATGTATGTTTGGCATTGTGGAGCTATTCGATTAGATGCTGTGAGAAATTGTTTGCTAATAGAGGCCAAAGTACTTTGTTTGGTTTGACTGAACAACGTTGAAAGCTGAAATTATTATAAAAAGTTGATTGGATTATAGTTTTGACGCTCTTTCTGGCGTTTAGTCTTACAAAGACTTTGAACTGTGCTTTGAAGGACTTTGCTCACACATCTAAACACATTGTTGAACAAGTTTTATGGACTAAGGGTCGGACAGACTTTGCAAATATTAAGTATGTTCGCTTCATTTGAATTTGAACTTTACACGCTTTGACGTGCGTTCAAAAAACTGGTACTGAATGGCAAAATGCAAATGTGTGTTCATACTTTGAACAAATACCAAAGACATGTGTTCAAGCAAGTGTTCAAATAAGTGTTTAAATGTATAGCTATGTGTGATGCCGGGGTTTATGTTAAGGCCACACCTGTGGTCCACACGCTTGTGACAAACAAGGGCTAGGTTGCATTTGCATTTGGTGTTTGTTGTTTGTCAGAAGTGTGTGGATCACAGGTGTGGACATAGCATTATAAATGGGAAACCCTTAACCGTCAACCGATAGATGTCCTCCGCTGGACAAAGGTCTCTTGTAGGGACTTCCACACGACGCGGTCTTGTGCCGCTTGTATCCAGCGGCTCTCTGTTCTCTCTTTTGATGTCGTCGTTTCCCAGACAGTCAGACGTAGGACTAGATATTATATACAGGGTTAAATAAAAAATACCAGAAAGCTCTCGGCACGTAATTGTTATCATTAAAACTAACAACTTTTGTTGCTGCTTGCAGCTCGCGCACCGAGCGCAACACTAGTTTAAATAAAGGGTGTTCATTTTTAGACCCCTTATTTCGTACGTTAAGATACGTAGTACGTACATAATGTATACTTACCTACTAGATATCGTATATTCAATAGATATAAAGTTACATCATGTGTTGGCAAGGGTTGTCTGTCTATAAACAGTCAAATGGCTTCCTCCTTGCTTTTTGGTAAAACACCGATCCGAGCTTCGGCTAGGGTTGCCAGTTGCCACCCGCCAAAGAACATAATATATACCTACAAAAAGTTTATTTGGATCCTTAATATATAAATGCGAAAATGTGTTTGTTTAAGAATCCATACTTATCCATAATATCGATACCATGAAATTTCAATTGTCGTAAAGGACAGTCATGTCCATGTCCTCTTTACGACAATTGAAATTTCTGGTATCGATATGTTTAAGAATTATGGGATTAAGGAAAATTACTTTAAAGATATAAAACATAGTTACAGGGTTGCAGAAGACACCCACACGATTAACTCATGGAAAGTTTTGAATGAAAATGCCAAAGGTATCTCGACCCACATGCAAGGTGGCAGTCAAATGTACCTACGTATGAATTTAATGTCACTGATCATGATTGTCCGCCGGAAATTTCCGTTGCCTAAGGCTAGTCCATTCTTATCGCTTTAGATTTACACCATAGGTGAAATTAAATACAATAAAATAACATAAATTGACACCAATTTAGAACATTATGAGCTCTAGGTGTTCCAATATACGAGTATATAAGAATGCAACGACCCTTTTTTGGTCACATTTCCTATTTAATTTGTGTATAATTAATTTGAGAGTAGCTCTACTAATCAATTCTGAAGTAAGACTTAATAAATTCTGACGACCTCCCTGGCGCAGTTATGAGCGTTGTGGTCTTATATTAAGTGAGAGGACTCGGGTTCGATTTCCGGCAGTGGCAATTAGGGATTTTATAATTTCTAAATTGTTTCTGGTCTGATTGGTGGGAGGCTTCAGCCGTAACCATCCTATCAGTGGCGTAGCGTACCTTGGCGGGGCCCCGTATAAAAATTTGTTTGGGGGCCCTTATGAAGGGTAAGGATTTCTCACAAAAGAAAAAAATGTTTGCATAAAATTAAAAGCAATATTTATTCATCATAATTATTTATCTGTCACTTTTTTTCTAAAATTTTTACAAACAATTCAAATTAAATATATACTCTCCTTGCCTTTTTTTCGGCAAACTGATTTATTAAATCATTTATAGCTGATGATGACTTTAGTTTTTCTAAAAATTCTGCCTCTATGGACAACTTTTTGGACAACATTTTTTGACTTTTGTCATTTCTGAAATAAACAAAAATTTGGGAAGTTTTTGTTAATTTTTGCTTACGCACGTCGCGGGGACCCCGTGGCTTGGGGGCCCCGTATAATTGATACGGCATATACGGCGGTAGCTACGCCCCTGCATCCTATCAGCAAAACCGTGCCCTCAAACGATTTAGCGTTCCGGTACGATGCCGCGTAGAAACCGATCAAGGGTATGGTTTTAATGTAAACCGCCATACCTCTTCCAAGATAACCCGCTTCCACCCTAGACTGCGTCGTCACGAATAAAGTGGTTTCGTCATGAAACTGTAAAATACGGCTTTTTACCACGCGGGCCCGGAGTTTGTGACGTCACAGCAGCTGAATCAAATGAAATAAATAATCAACGCAATCAAATTAAATAATCACATTTCTGAAAAAAAAAAAAAACTTTAGACGGAAGAGTGTACTTTGATCTTCATTTAAATCTCGATCATTTATTTTTAAAGACATAAAAATACAAGTTTTTCTTGTACATTTTTTTAACCGACCCGTATTTATAGCCCGTATATGTATGTGTTCACGATTATTTCAAAAAGCAATGTAGGAGAACGATTTTGAGGATTTTTTATAGATCACGTTATCTCTAGTTAAAATTGATGATAATATGATATCTGTAGTTAAAATTGATGAACAGACCAATTCATCAAGGTCAATACAGTCTGCGGGATAGTACGGTAAGTACCCAGACCAATGACGATAGAAAGAGCTATGCTCGGAGTATGCCTGCGGGATCTAATCAGAAACGAGGAGATCCGTGAAAACCGGATTTATCGACATGGCTCGCGAAACTGAAGTGGTCCAAGCGCGGAGCACAGCACGAAGAAGTGATAGATGTTGGGGTCCCAAGGTTCTGCAGGGCTATTCTGTAAAGCCATTTTCGAATTATAGCGAGTGAATTCGAGATGAGTTTGCTAATTTGTATTTTGTAAAACTCGATAGTACTGCAGGGCTATTCTGTAAAGCCATTTTCGAATTATCGAGAGTGAATTCGAGATGAGTTTGCTAATTTGTACTCTGTAAAACTCGATAGTACAGCAGGGCTATTCTGTAAAGCCATTTTCGAATTATCTCACTTATCTATACTTATTATCTCACGAATCACTCAAACTCACTTCACTTCGCAAGTGCGTTGCAGATGTTTACAGAATATCAAACCAAGGTGAAGTGAGTTTGCTTTCGAAGCGAGTTATCTCACTTGAGTGAGCTTCGATATCGAGATGGTATTTTAGAGAATAGCCCTACTGATGTTTACAGAATATCAAACCAAGGTGAAGTGAGTTTGCTTTCGAAGTGAGCTAATGCGAGCTAATTCACTTGAGTGAGCTTCGATATCGAGATGGTATTTTAGAGAATAGCCCTACTGTAATGCCCCCTAGGTCGACGAACGATCTCAAGAAAGTCACTGGCAGCCGCTGGAAATTCGCGTTCTGTGGTAATCCTTGTAAAGTTGGGATTTACATACGTCCATGATACGTTACATCTATCCTTTGAGACAGCTACAAAATGTTGAAAATTTTGCGGGACGACAAGTTTCAGTAAACCGCTCCATTACATTATCACTTTTATTTAAGTATATAAATCATTAAGGACAAGTCTGGTGAGAAGCAAAAAAACACGAAGTATTCGCTTGTATTGTTGTTACTTGTTATATTGCGTTGTTGTTTTTTGTATCATTTTATGAACTGCCGCGGCCATTACCGCGGACGCCGCGCGAGCGGTCCCGTTCCGCGCCTACATAACGCGCTCACATGAATAGATATCCATACAGAGAGGAAACTCATAATGTCGCGACCACATACTCGCACAACAAGCAGACAAGCAATAACGACTACGACGACCTCACTAGCGCAGTGGTTTCATAAGCGGGAGGTCCCGGGTTCGATTCTCGGCAAGGGCAATTTAGGATTTTATAATTTCTAAATTGTATCTGGTCTAGTCTGGTGGGAGGTTACCACCCTACCGACAAAACCGATTTAGCGTTCCGGTACGATGTTGCGTAGAAACCGGTCGCTGATATGGGATTAATAAAAACTGGCATACCTCTTCCAAGTTAGCCCGCTTCCACCTTAGACTGCATCGTCACTTACCATCGGGTGAGATCCCAGTCAAGGGCTCACTTGTAGATGAATAAAAACAACAACACACAAGCGGTGACTCACACAGGACCACCAACGGTTCACGGTCGCTCCGCGTCTCACGCTACTGGCTACTTGGCTCAGTTGTATGGCAAAGCGCTATGTGTGAGTGTAGCTACAGCGGGCCGCTTGTATGAAGCTTCCTCTCTGTAGGGATATCTACTCATGTGCCGCGGCCGCGACGCGATCAATCACACGCGCGAGACCTCTATCTCGAGAGAGTGCTACTTACTCCTAACTACATGACAATTATATCATTGTAACTCGCAGGTATCACAGATAGAAATGAATGTAAATTGGCATTGATGAATTATTGGACTGGTGGTTAGCAGCTTAGGTATAACGCGTGTAAGAGACCCCGCAGACACACAATTTCGAGTTGGCCGACTATCGAACAACTAAATCGCGAAAATTCACAATTTAATCGGCCAACTTTTAAATTGGACGTGATCGTAAGGGAATTTCGTTCTCATACAATCGTCGTCCAATTATTTAGTTGGACGATTTAGTTGGTTATAATGTGCGGGGTGTCATAAGTCACTGTGCTTATCAGTAGGTATACTCTGCGATTTAGTTGGCCAACTTGAAATTGTATGTCTGCGGGGTCTCGGAGAACGTTATCGGAAACGAAGACGGGTAATCTTGTCAGTAGTGATGATTACTGAATACTGACAATATACCATAATAAACAAGTGTAAATTAAAAATCAAAAAACGCATTCAAATCGGTCCATCCACGGTAGAAATAAATGTAAATTGTCTTTGATAAATAATTTATTGAACTGGTTGCATACCTAAAGCAGGTTAGATAATATTATTAGTACCGCTGACTAAGTTTGTAACTATAACCATGCAAAATTTTCAGTCGGTCGATCCGTTGCTCCGTTGCTGCGCGATTGAAGGACAAACCAACAAACAAACAAACAAAAGTTTTCGCATTTAAATAGTATGGATTTATTAACTAGTTCTATAGGCTCTTACGAAAGATTTTAGTCTGTTATTTTCCTAAGAACAAGGTAAGTTACATTAACATTACATTTCTAAAAGAAGTTAAACGCGCTACACTTGGAATTTCCTCTATAATATTATGTACTTGTACATCATTTATATTATAATATGTATTAAGACGAGTCTCTATGTAGGTTTCAACGATATAGTTGACCGTGCGCCTTCAATTTTTCACCTGTAATCTATAAATTTTGATTTCCATGATAATAAAATATCAATAAATATATTTTTAACCCCCGACGCAAAAACGACAGGATGTTATAAGTTTCACGTGTCTGTGTGTGTGTGTGTCTGTCTGTCTGTCTGTTCCCCTGTAGCGTTTAAACGGGTGGACCGATTTGAATGCGGTTTTTTTGTTTGAAAGGTGAATTAGTCGAGAGTGCTGTTAGCTATGTTTGATGAAAATCGATCCAAGATGGCCGCCGCTACAAAATGGCGGATGACAATTTTTTTCACAACTCCCTTAATATGGGTATCAAATGAAAGGGCTTTACTAGTAGAATAGCACTATTGCAAATCCAAGATGGCCGTCACCACAAAATGGCGAATGTCGGGGGTTTTTAAATTTTTAATTTATACTTGTATTTCTCAAACGATCGAATTCGGAAGCCGCTGTTGTCCAAATGAGAACCGATAACTGCACCTTCAAAACTTTACCAAAAACTGCGTATCGAAAAACTGTTAATATTTAATGCAATATGAACCCGAAGACTGTTATTTTAAAGTCGTAATTCAATACTTCGAATATTTATTTTACAACATTTCTCGCGCTGGCTGTTTCGAATGCTGAATGTATTGACGAACTCAAACCTTAAAATAAGCCATTTTAGGTCCATTTTACTACGAAGTCATTGTGTTTCGATCAGTAGTATTTAGTAAAGTTTTCGAGCTGTGCAAAGTGAGACTAAGCATACTGAGTATAACACGCGGCACGTACATTGAACACTGAAGGAAAGTGGAGGGGGTAAGCTATTGTATTACGTGCGTGACAGTTCCCATACGCAGCTATCCCCTCCACGTTTCCTTCAGTGTTCAATGTACGTGCCGCGGGTTATACTTACGGCTCGATTCTACAGAATTCGGACGCAAGGGTCGTTCGGTCGTTGCGCCGAACGAAAACCAGAACAATCTGAACCCAATACGATCCGCGCTATATTATAATATAATACAACCTGTTAGGGTTACCATCCTAACGGGTATTATACTGCCGATATAAAAATATACAGTAACCAACAAGATATGATAGTTTGACCTAAATCGTACCGCCGAATCCTTCTATCTATAATTGAAGGGCTTAAATCTAAATCTAAAGTGCCTCGTTGGTCTAGTGGTTAGCATATTCGACCGCAGAATAGAATAGAATAGAATAGAATAGAATAGAATAGAAAAGTTTTTTATTCAAATAAACTTTTACAAGTGCTTTTGAATCGTCAACTGAATCTACCACAGGTTCGGAATGCAGTTCCAGCCGAGAAGAACCTGCAAGAAACTCGGCGGTTGCTCTTTTTTAAAAATAACATTATAACAATTATTATTATTAATGTACATGATTGAAATGCCGTCTCGCGCATTGCTGGAACGAGTTAAATCCAAGCTTTTTTATCGTTTATATAATCTTCAATTGTATAATAAGCTTTTTTTATGAGCATACTTTTAATAAAGTTCTTAAACTTGTGTAAAGGCAAGTCTAAGACATATTTTCTATTCAGATAAACTTTTACAAGTGCTTTTGAATCGACAAATGAATCTACCACTGGTTCGGAATGGTGCTTACAATTCTACACGTTAAGAAGGGCAGACAAAAGTAGCCCCATTTCCGACGGCGGCACCCGTTCACGAGCATGACGCATGATCCAGCCATTGCTTCGCTCAACCATATTTGAGGGAACGTAACAACCCGCACCACACGACACCACCACAGAAATGTTTAAAGAGAGCGTGACATACTTAGGCTACCCATGATTAAAGCATCGAATTGAACACCAATAATCGAATACTCCTCAAGTTATAATAGCGTATAAAGCGAATAAATTAAATCCATGCTTTTTTATCTATAATATAATAAAACTGTAACAGATCCAATTCTGTACATTGAAGATATTTTGAAAATTTTTATTGGAGGGCACTCTATTATCGATACTGAAGCCAAAACTGCAATTTGTTTCATTTTTGTCTGTCTGTCTGTCTGTCTGTCTGTCTGTCTGTCTGTCTGTCTGTCTGTCTGTATCTTGGCCGCGCATCACGCCGAAACTACTGAATGGATTCGAATGAAACTTGGTACGATATGAGTTTATACTCCGAGGTAGGACATAGGATACTTTTTATCCCGAAATTCAGCACGGTTCCCTTGGGAGAGGGGAAGAAAGTTAAAACGTGTATTTAGCTCTAATTCAATAACGGGTACTTCGATTTAACTCATTCTTTTTTTGTTAGAAAGGTAGTACTTTAAGTATTGTCCCGTAAATATTTCAAGGTCATAGGTTTTTTAGTTCAGAAATGACAGACATTTATTGGGTTCAAATAACTTGGGACCCGGATGTTTGAACGTACGGCTTATTTTAAACTGGTGTGCATTTAGAGTTATGTTTGTCGATTTGTCTATTTGTTCCAGCTAATTTCTGAAACGGCTGGATCGATTTTGATGGAACTTTCAATGGCAGACAACTGATGTTATATGGAGTAACTTAGCCTACATATAGTTTAGGTACAAAAAAGGATTATGGGATCCAATCCGATCCTACATAAAAACCTATATAACCACGCGGACGAAGTCGCGGGGGTCAGCTAGTCATTTATATAATCTTCAATTGTATAATATGCTTTTTTCATGAGCACACTTTTAATAGAATTCTTAAACTTGTGTAAAGGCAAATCTAAGATTTGTTGTGGAATTTTGTTATAGAACATTACGCCCATTCCCACAAACGACCTTTGGACCTTTTTGAGGCGTAATCGAGGAATCACGAGTCTATTTCTATTTCTTAATTGCCTATCGTGTAATTCACACTTTTTATTGTAACTGTGAATGTTTTGCTTAACAAAAATTATGTTGTTATAAATATATTGAGAAGCTACTGTAAGAATGACCGCAGATCACGAGGTCCCGGGTTCGATTCCCGGGTCGAGCAAATAATTATTAGATTTTGGATTTTTCTGTCGAGAAATTCTCAGTGCCAGCCCGGAATTGAAAGCTGGCGGTGTTTCACCCCCGTGCCTCGGAGAGCACGTTAAGCAGTCGGTACCGGTTATTATCACTATCATGTGATAATAGCCCGCCAACCCGCATTGGAGCAGCACGGCGTGTAAGCTCTAAATACCTCTCTCCTATGAGAGAGGAGCCTGTGCCCAGCAGTGGGACGTTAAAAAGGCGGTTATGGTGGTGATGGTTAGTCAAGTAGGTAGGTACTTATTGCACTTTCTTAAACACTTATTAAGCTAGCCAATTCAACATAATATAATATTATAGTATAAATTATAATAGTTACATTAAAATAAATACAGAGTGTAAAACAGTGATATTATGTTTCACAAGACCGGTTTAGTGAAATCAAGAGACTACGCGCGATAATATAGGTACCTACCTACTTAGCTACACGAGAAGATAAAACTAAGTGATGTATGTATGTATGTATGTGTTCAGGTATATAATAACGTATAATTTATATGTTGTTACATTCGTAACTTCAGTTAATTATATGGAAATGTCTAGTCTATAATACTTATTATACCTATATTATGTTCGTTAAATAGTACGTTTTAATGAAGGCTCAGTAGGGGGCAGTGTTTTTTTTTTATAAATTGTACTAACTAGCCTTTCAATAGAGGCTAGTTAATACAAAGATCCTGAGTTTTAGCAAAAATGTGTGTGTAAATTTATAGTTTATACAATCACGTGAACCGGTACTAACGTGTACCCGGTATTAAAGGACGGCACCTGATACAACTGGCTGCAAAATGAGCAAAAAATCAAATCCTAAAATAAATCCTTTTAACAATAAACTATTCGACAATAATTATAATTAAAAAAAATATGTCTGTATTGGAAATTGTAATCATAATATCTATAAAAATAAAAAAATAAACAAATATTAGTGAATATTTATTAATGAACATTACAATATCGTCGTCGTCGTCTCAACCAATAGACGTCCACTGCTGGACATAGGTCTCTTGCAAGGATCGCCACAGAACACGATCTTGTGCCGCCTGACTCCAGCGGCTGCCAGCGACTCGCTTGAGATCGTCGACGATTACAATATGACCTAATATAAACCTGTCGAGTTTACTACAGAAAACTTAAACTGCAAAAATATCAAAAAAAAAAAAGCTCTATCTACTTACATAATTATTTTTACGAGCAAACTTGTATTTTAGGTACGAAACGCCGTCACCTCAATATTTGAAGAAACCTTTTAAATATTAAACGGTTACTTTTGACGGTTGCTGAACGAAAAAATTACGTAATTAAAAAAACTAAAAACCCGACTGCGTAAAACAAACTAGTTCTGGTAACTGAAAAGCAAAAAACAAGCTTTGTACTTTATAAACTAGAATTTGATAAGATCATAAACATAATTAATGTTAGAAAATGTATGGCAGGCGGGGGCGAACTAATAGTCCTGAGTAGTTGGCTAAGTAATGCCCCCGCCTGCCATACATTTTCTAACATTAATTATGTTTATGATCTTATCAAATTCTAGTTTATAAAGTACAAAGCTTGTTTTTTGCTTTTCAGTTACCAGAACTAGTTTGTTTTACGCAGTCGGGTTTTTAGTTTTTTTAATTACGTAATTTATTTCTTGGTTTTTAGTGCAAAACTATGAAAAATTTTTAGATGCATATTTTTACAAGAGACAGGCCTGTGTCACTCCGCGTGTAGGTAATAGCGCGTTTAAGACCACTATTAGCGCCATCTGTTGAACACTAGAAACTTTAATAAGGTCCTTCATAATATTATTGTGTTATTTTAGTGTTTGGCGATTTAAGGTTAAATTATTAGTGGTACAATAATTGATGGGAAGGGGGGAGGTGTAGGGGGGATTATGTGGAATGTGGTAGAGTGGAGTGGGAAGGGATCTTAAATAAATTACCACCAATTTACTCACAGTTTAGTTGTTATTTATTTTGTTTTCTATGATTTGTCACTCCAAACTGATTACAAACACATAGATTGTATATATTTTTGTATTTGCCTTTTAAAGCCCTTTATTTTGATACCCCACTCGAGGGTCTTGAGGAAAAAAATTTTTTTCAGCTCGCACATTAGAGTGCATAAAATCCGCCATTTTGAATTTTTATTAATTTTATGTACACAGTAACATTTGCGCTGTTAAGACAAATCCAATGACGTATCATTTATCAAAATAAGTTGAGTCGTTGAGTAGTTACGAACTGACATAGGAAACGGTCATTTTCTGTGATTTATCACTCCAACTTATTTTCAAATATATAATTGTATACATTTTTGTATTTGCCTTTTAAATCCCTTCATTTTGATACCCCACTCGAGGGTCTTGAGGAAAAAATTTTTTTTCAGCTCGCACATTAAAGCGCATAAAGTCCGCCATTTTAATTTTTTTTTTAATTTAGGTACCCTATAACACTCGCGTCATGAAGACAAATCTAATGACGTATCATTTATCAAAATCCGTTGAGCCGTTTATTAGTTACACGCGGACATAGGAATGGACATACATACACACAGGTGAAACACATAACCCAGTCGGGTAAAAAGCCAAGAACTCGTAAAATTATTGACGTATTTGTATTTTATGTAAAAACTTATTTGTAAGAAGTAATTGTAATGTATTTATTTATTTATTTATTTAATACTTTATTGTACACCAAAAAAACATAAATTAAACAAAAGAAACATTTTAAAAGAAATAGGTACAATTTGCGGCCTTATCGCTTAGATGTAATTGTAGATAAGTAATTGTAATGTAAGTAGGTAATTGTAAAATCTCTACGTAAAGATTTTCGAGATACGGTATGAGCAAAAAACCGAAAAAAGGGACCCAAAATTCAAAATGGCTGCTGGTTCCGCACCGTCTCCCCACCCTTTGGGGTTTTTGGATATGTTCAAGAGGAAGGCCCAAAGAACACTTTTGGCCAATTATCAAAACTATAAGAGTTTTATTTTTATTTTCCTAGATTGACTGGGCTAATGTATAGAAAACCTGTTGCACGCGTGGCGAATCATTTTAACAGTAAAAATACCAGATCATTGCGAAACTACGAACAATGGGTAACAATGGCAGTAATGAGAAAAGTTATTGATGAAATACAATATACTCGTAACATACCTGTTATCTATATACATTATACATACAATATACATATAATATCAATGTTGTTATACTGTTCCTACTACCATCTCAGTGTTGAGGATTTTATAGATAATTTCATTATTGTCAAAGCGTAATTAAAATGATGGTTTCTTTCGGATGCCTATGAATAAATAATTATTATCAATAACTTTTTAATAAATAAGTATAGTAAAATAATAACGTATTAAGTAAATAAGTAAATTATTATTTATGTTGTGCTGTAAGTATTTTTTTATTTTGTTGTTGGGGGTTAAAATATTTAACTTCTTACTAAAGAGTAACAAGTCACAATTTTGATATTTTGGGTTTTCCTTGAATTCATTATTATGCCGGTTAAAAAAATTATCGATAGAAAAATAAATATTAACAAATGTTACGAGGTTTGAAGAATCCCTAAAGGTTTATAAAAAAAAACTGTTTTGAAATACCAAATTGCTATTTACAATTCATATCGCGCTCTACTTCGTAAAGAAACGTAAGGAAGTACATCCCTGGAGAAATTCAGGGGTAGTTTTAATATTCTAATCTTACCAAAAAACAAGAATTCAACATTTTCTTCCAACAAATCTTAATTATACGATTCAACTTAACACTGAAAATTTTCTACTTAATTATACACCTGTTTTTTACTCGTGCCATTTTTGTTTCTTTCATCGTCTCAAGCGTATGAATTAAGACTCACTTTCCGAACCACAAAATGCCGACACAATTTCAACTACCGAATTCAAACTGTTCTACTTATAAAAATACTCTTAAGGCGTTTAGCCCTTTGACGACCAAGGGACATATTTGTCCCCAAAACTAATTTCACTCCTACAAAAAAACCAGGAACCATAGATTATTATTTTAATTAATAATATATTTTTAAGGGTACTTTTAATAATTTGATCATCGAATTCAATTCCTGTGTGTTAGCTTACATAGTAAATTTAGTACCGCTATTAGCAGTTCATTATGTTGCAAGTTCATCATTTTTAAAAAATCGTAACTATAATTAAACTTGTTTATCTAGTTATTATTTTGTGAAAATTTTATTATCTGGTAAGTAATAACTATTTTAAATTTGCACCAAATGATTATCTAACTTATTTATTTTGTTAGCTCATAAAAATAAAAAGGGACACTGGCGTCCCTATGGGCGATAACGGTAATAATCTTTCAGAAAACGTCTAATATTTTTATCGCATCTACATACATTTTGTATATTATTTTGGCAGATTATGGTGCGCAAGGGATATAGAAGTTTTGAACTTAGCGAAAATTAGGTCCATCAAATCTTGTTGGCTGATAATAGTGATGACAAAGATGCGTTACTACTTGACAAAGACAATGCAAAGTTTTTGTCGCAGGATGATGATGAAGGGCTCCAAAATGTTAAGATTGAGGATTCATCGATTTCGGAACCTTCTACCTACATCGCAAACAGCTAAACTTTCTAAGTCGACACCTTCAAGACCAACAGCTGCAAGTCGCATAATACAAACTCATAGGCCTCGACCAACAGTTTCATGTTTTTCATAATGTGGAGTACGATTTTGGAAAAGTACAAATCTGTAAAGGACGTGCTTCATTGATACCTTTAGATATTTTTTATTCCGTAGGTAATTTCGAAGTTTTGCGTCAAATTGTAGTATCAGAGACAGATATGCTCAACAAAACGGCTGAAAATTTATGATCGGAAACGACGAAATGAATTTTTTTTCATTTTATTTCATTTCTTGGTAATAATTTGGTTAAATAGGTTATCATATTTTGCCGTCAATTAGTCTATTGGTCTACTGCCCTTGAACTACAAATAGCATGCTAGCTATAGCATGGATTTCATCAGTAACTTGTCTGTGACATAATGAGCTATACCGTTGACTGTAACTACTGCAGCAAAAAGGTCTCAGAAACGGTCAACGACTCTTTCATATATCAGGGAAACATCCAATACTAGAAAAAGATCTGTAAATTGTGCTAAAAATAAAATAAAAAATCGCACGAACAAACATGTGACATTCATTTGTGTAACACAACTCAAAGAAATTGCTTCGCTGATTATCATAATTAATATATACCTATGTTGTAGAAAATTAAGATTTATAACAATAAATACATTGTTTTCTCATAAAATGCCAAAAAATGCCGTAAATAGTAAAGCGAACCAATAAAAATAAGATGATTTCTGAATCATAGTTTTGGGTAAAAAGTTACCTTTGTCGCCCACAGGGACACATGTGTCCCAAAGAATTCCAAAAAAACTAATATAATTTTTTTATTTTTTACTTTTTAATATGTTTACTAGACCGCAAATAATCCATAATTTATAACTAAAAACTTAAAATCACTTCTGGAAACCTTATGGTCCTGAAAGGGTTAGAACACCTCCGTTGGTGAACCATAGACGCGAAGTAGGTACGCCATGACTTGTCCATTTGTACGAAAAGCGAAACTGTCTGTTCAATGGCAGAGATTTGAATTCTCATTTCCACGTGATTCCGATGATGTACTCAATGATGATGATAATGATGATGATGTAATCTCTGCATCAGAACAGGCGGTTTCGCTTCAATTTGTCATAATATGTAACGAAGGCTTCGCTATTTTTATTTCGCGGCAGTGCTCTGCTACGGGTCAAATATATATCGTCTACTATGCTTCACAAATATTGTTTGGTGTGGTGTAAAACACTACTTGGCTTGATATTTGAAAACAAAAAACTTGGTATTGAAATGATCTCTTTGCCTAATTTTCTATAAAACAAGTTTTCTAGAATATATAGACAATTATGAAACCTTTCGTAAATTTCGATGCGTTTTCGTATTTTTTGTTTATCATGCTCGCTATGTTGGATTTGCTCAAATATGTGATATACTTATGTCATATCCAGATCAGTTGTAAAAATGTGGAAGTTATCATTCCTATTAGACTACTAGACTCTCTTTCAGAACTACAAAACGTCAGTCAACTACCGAATTCAAACTGTTTTTAAAAGATCTACTAATAACGACTTGTGGGTGTAAAAAAATGCCATTTGGCTTGATGCTAGCGCTCGTGTGCGACAGAGAAAAGAAAGTGCAGGTAGCGGGTAACCTCGAGGCGAGTGGAGCAAGATTTATTAGATCGTAACTTTAGGGGTCGGCGGCACGCCGCGCCGCGGCTGTCGCGCGCTTTCGTCTCGGAATCAAAAAAGTAAAAACATTTCAACATTCGAGACACATTTTTATTTAAGCTTTGTGTGATACGCTGCTGTTGAATGGATTATTTAGTTATTTATTGTTCTATTAACTGTGTCGCGTCGTGGTACTGTTACAATATCTAATTATATAACGTTATCACTTGAACTTATACCTACTTTGTGCTGTACTTTTAGAATGTTATACTTTTAGATACTTTAGCACTAAAATTAACATACAGTTTAAGTTGAATTATCTCTATATCTATTGAATTAGTAAGTGTCCTTAAAATTTACAAAAAGTCAATTATTGAATTTGCTTATTTCAATGCAATCACATCATGATATTTTCAGTAAATTTCACGTTAATTTCTTACACATTTTGTTCGAATTTCATAATATGATTACCTTATTTTAGCTATTCAACGTTTTATGAAATATATCGTGTCATGGTTACGTTATTGTTTTATTTGTTTTAAACATTTTGTGGATATAAATTATAAATGTTGGATTTTCTTGCATGTCACTACTCACTAGAATCATTTGATCTAGTTCACTCCTCTTTAGTCAGTCCCTTTCATTTGTCGTCAATTCAATCAATATTTCTCATACACTCATTTCGTTATACATCATGTGATTCAATATGTATCCCATCCAAATTTTTTAGATTATCATTGTTACTTTGGGTAACATTTTATTGTAATAACTTTTATAATGGTTGGAGCGCAACGACAAGTATTACGTAAGAGTTGTATTTTGTTTAGTTACTAGGTCATAACGTGAACGAGTGAGTACTTGAGAACTTTGTCGAACCTCGAGCGACCGAACAGCACGAAGATTGTCGTCCTCAAGAGCGCTTTTGATATTTTTCCCTGAGCATTCTTCAGTTTATTGTCAAAGATTCAGATTTTTCCTATCGCTCGTCGGATGGCTGACCTCATACTGTCTCGGGTTTTCCTCTTGCGTTTCGGTGTGATGTGTTAATGGAACTAAATTGACGCAACAAATTGTGTTTTACAATTGACCGCTTCATTTCATTGATCTAATATAATTTACCATAATACTGTAATACTACAGTGTTCTTCGTTTCAGATATTATACTAAGTAGATCTTTATCGTTATATTTAACTAATTAACTATTATTATACTAGTACTTTTCTACTCTACATCTAACGTCAAAAGAGAATTCATAATGGTTTTCCTCATGAATTTAAAATGCGCGAGTGAATTTGCTTATGATAGTCTAGACTCTATCTACAGATCCGGTTTCTCGGTCGATCTCACCAAAAGCGGTTCGTTCGAGTGGCTAATTTGGTTGTTTTCGGGACCCGAGGAATCGAGTGCTCCCAAACGGATTTTACTGATTAGTTTGTTGCTTGTCGATAGAAGCTTTTGTGTCGTAAACAAATAGATCGAGTCATGGCAGTCAACAGCGTCTACATGACGGTTCATAGCGTACGTCACCCGCTTCCCCTGCGCGTACGTAGCTCCGTGCTCGGTGACGCAATTGGCTTTTTCAATGTCTTATCTACAGTGAGGTATACTGTCATTCGCCGAGTGATCGTCGAGCTGCGCGCGCGCCTCTCCCGCGCGGTTCAGTTTCGCTCACTTGTTTGTGTTGCCTTTATACTTGCTCACCGTCGAGGACGAGTGACGAATTGCGCTCTTTCAGTGCTCGTGTTTTGGAACTTTTTGTGCTGTTTAACGAGTCGCTAATCGTCAATTACTCGATCGTTCGCCATGTACATGTCTGGATTTTTCATTTTCTCCCCTGAACTGTCGGCGAGGTAGGTGTTAATTAAGAATATTTATAGGTCATCGTATTATATTTAAAGCTCGTGTAATTTAGTTCCTTGCTCGTTTCGTATGATCGCGATCGGACCGATGTCGGATTATATCGAGTGTTATTCTTATTGGCCCGTTTAGGCATCGAGGCATTGTTCTTTGACCTAGTACTCGCGTCGGCCGGGTTTATTATTAAATGGTATGCGTTCCGCGATACGTTTTAATAAACATATATGGGTAGGACAACTTTTACATTTTAGGAGCCTCGATTTCAAGTTCGGTTGATGACATTTAGAAGATTGCCGCCTCGTGAATATAAATTCGGACGTCTCATAAAAGATCTCCGATAAGCCTACTCGGATGTAGGCGTGCTAATTGCGAGTGTATTAATGTATCGATTTGATTGTTTCAGAATGACACCGCAGGAGGAGCGAGAGAACTCTCGCGGAGCCGAGATCGCGGACACGTTCGAGGACGACATGTTCGGCCCGCCGCGCACCGAGCCCGCCGCCCGGCCCAAGCTGTCCATGATCTCCGCGCGCCTCCGCGCCAACGAGGAGCGCAAGCGGGTCATCGAGATCTGCTCGCAGAAGCTGGAGAACATCGAGGACCCCGCCCGCGACCTGCGCCGCTCCGTGTGCATCAACAACACCTACTGCCGGCTCAGCGAGGAGGCGCGCCGCGAGAAGGAGGCGAGGAAGCGCCGCGCGCGCGAGGAGTGCGACGACTCGTGGATAGGGAAGAAGGCGCGGCGCGCGGTCGAGGACGAGTGCCTCGCGCTGCTGGACGCGATCCCCGAGCTGGGGGACGCGAACCTCGGGTGCGCGCAGCTCGCGAGGCACATGCAGGAGCCGCGGCAGGACGCGCTGCTGCCCGCCGGCCTGCTCACCGTGCTGGACTCGTGACCGCGCCGCCCCGCGCACCTCAACTCCTCGCTGTGATGCCAGCGCCCCGAGTGAACACTCGCGACCGCCGACCGAGACACCGGCCGCGGTCCACCGCCTCGCGACCCGACCGCCGCGCTGATGGAAATCCCCGTCACCCCGGAGCGGACGGACGACGTTTAGCCAATTATTTGTTGTTTAAGAGAAGTACGTACTTACTTTATTAGCCGTGTTTTATTATTTAGTGAAAGTTGGTCAGGTGCCGCCGGCGGGTGCGGTCCGATCCGATCAGTGTTCGGCGATAGCGTCCCGCGTCGGAGGACCTGTGTTCTAGCAGACGTGACGATGTGCGACGGAGGCCGGAGGTGACGCGAGGACGCTCGTCGGTTTGCGTTGGGAGACGTAGATTTTAAGCCATAATTAATATTGCATTATTGTACTATAAATAATTATATGAATCGTGATTAAGGTATAGTGCAAAACAACTGGGAACGGTAGCGAACAAAGTGACGATAGCGTCCGATTAGAGCAGCTCGCTTTGTTTAATTTTTTTTGTGTGTGTGTTTGTGGCGAACTGAGAATACGCGTCGGCGAGCTCTACGACGAAAAGATAACGTGCAATGTAGAACAACAGTATTTCGCATCCGATAAAATTTGAAAGTAAAAGCCGGAGCGCGAGCGAGACGGCAGCCGCTAAGCACGTTAAGAAATACTCGGTGCACAGTGGGCAATCGAATGTTACGTATCGCCGTATTATATGCTCGTAACAAAAGAAAAAACCTTATAAGTGATGACGTGGAGCCGTCGTCGTCGGCACTCGGCCGCAGATGAGCGTATGTGACCTTACTCGAGTATTAGATAGGCGAGGCCAAGCGTTGGCCCAACTACCGAACATTTGTTCAAAAGTGCATTTCAATAAGTCTGATTTTCTCATCGACTTCAATCGGTTTATATATGTATGTTTTAGTTCGTAGGTTTATATTTCGTTTTTATGTTACCTTATCTCACAATTTACGCAGCGTTACCATTTTGATTTATAATTGGTTGGAATAATATTATGCGGACCATTGTAGGTAGCTAGGTGCCTACTTGTCGTTATTTAGCGAATACATTTTAAATGTGTGTTGTGTCATTGTTAATTTATTTTAGAATGATTTTAGTTCGAAGTGTAGGTACCTAATCGAATGGTGAAGTAGGTTGTGCAATTACGCGTAGATATACTTAGGTACCTACTACGCTTCGTATGCGTTGTGCAATTGAATGAGGTTGGGAAGTTATTTTATTGAGATCTTAATTGTCGCAAAATATATTGGTTGTGGCCCGTTTCGCCCCTCTGAATAGTAAATAGGTACCTGGAGGAGGGCGGGGGTGAGTGCGGCAGTGGGGGTGAAGTGGGGGGTGGAGGGGCGAAGGGGGCCGGGTAGAGGGGAGTAGGGCGCTCCGTTCCCAGCACCTCCTGTGATATTAGCCTAGCCTGTATGTCGTATTGTATTTTGTGCTAGTTTCCCCATCCGACTTTTTTTTGGCCTTAACGCTATGTATAAAGAAAACGCTTATAATTATGAAATTGATTCCTTTTATACATTATTATATGTATTGGCCATTTTATAGGGATTACCCGGTTTTTCGAGTCGTATACCCGACCGTAGTGCGTTTAGATGTTTTTGTCACTTTATGTATTACAAAGGAAATAATTATGTAGGTTTCATTTTTTTTGTATGGCGTTTGTATGTTGATAAGAATTATTGTGTATTGTACAATTAAGTGCTTATACCATTTCGCCGCCGGATGACTTCCGGCCTTTGATGCAACTAATACGGTTGAACGGGACTTATTATGCAGAAATAGGTATTCAGAAAGATGATTTCCATAAGTTATATCGCTGTCCCTTTCTGCTAACGGTAATGGTCACGTGAAAGAGGGGGACAGATGTGGAGCACAGCCGTTGCCTTCGAGTCCTTTCTGAATACGCGTCCTAAATCATGTTGACTAGTTGTTAAACCAGAGACTACCAAATGTATTTTTAAAAGGATATTGTGAAGCGCACATAATTATATTAAATGTATTTTTCTTTTTGTTATTTCACAATTTAGGAGAAGTTTGTAAAAAAATTAATGCAGATAAATTGCATAAGAAAAATATGTATCTTAATTGTTGTTTTATAGATCATGTAATAATATCGCCTCTTTTCATCATCATCATGATCAACCCATTACCGGCTCACTACAGAGCACGGGTCTCCTCTCAGAGAGAGAAGGGTTTTGGCCATAGTCTACCACGCTGGCCAAGCGGATTGGCAAACTTCACACACCTTTGAGAACGTTATGAAGAACTCTCAGGCATGCAGGTTTCCTCACGATGTTTTCCTTCACCGTTAAAGCAAGTGATATTTAAATACTTAAAACGCACATAACTCCGAAAAGTTAGAGGTGCGTGCCCCGGGATCGAACCCACGACCTCCGATTAGAAGTCGGTCGTCCTAACCACTAGGCTATCACAGCTTTTTAGGGTTCCGTAGTAAACAAGGAACCCTTATAGTTTCGCCATGTCCGTCCGTCTGTCCGTCTGTCCGTCTGTCCGTCTGTCCGTCTGTCCGTCTGTCCGTCCGTCCTCGGTTAATCTCAGAGACTATTAGTGCTAGAAATCCGTAATTTGGCATGAGTATAAATATTAATCACGCCGACAAAGTGGTGAAATAAAATTTTGATAAATATTTTTTTTTAGGGTAGCTCCCCTACATGTAAAGTGGGGATGAATATTTTTTTTCTCGTCTACCCCATAGTGTGGGGTATCGTTGAATAGGTCTTTTAAAAATACTGTGGGTGTGGGAACATCATTTTTCGATTTCTAGATCCGTTTGTAAAATATGATGTTTTAAAGTGCAAATTTTTATTAGAGTCAAGTGTCCCCCCCCTCTATCAGCCAAATGGCAGTATATAGGAACTTGAAAAAATTCACAGCAGTAGGGTATATAATCAATTTTAAAGGAAAACTATCACGGCTAAGTAGGGTTCACAGGTTAAGGAGTTATATCTGTTTTTCGAGGATTGTGACTACGGAACCCTACACTGCGCGTGGCCCGCCACGCACTTGACCGGTTTTTTTCGCCTCTTTTACTTCTCTAAAATTTCGAATAGCGCTATTAGATTGTAGAGTCCCAAATGTTTAACTTAAAAAAAAAGATTACATTCCAGAATCAGTTTCCATAGATACTTTTTGTATTTCTACCCTACTACGCATAATTTTGCCGGTAGGATATACAGGATGTTTTTTTAATGCGAATTTTGTTAGTTCCTGACCTGATATAATTTGTATAAAAATCTTCGTATAAGTACCTATAGTTTTTATTTTCTTTAGATTCGACTCCTATGATTCCTAGACCAAATACTTCCATTTAATAAATACTTAAGTAGTTAAAGTTTTCGCCTCACTGGCAGCTCTCAAAATAACATCCTGTGTTGGTAACAACTAGGATTAAGGTTCAAAATGGCGGAAAACGATTGTTACGTTACATAAAATCTCGATCCTCAACGGTAAAATTATGTGAAAATGTTTATAATCTAAAAGCGCTTTATTTTCCTAGGAAAATAGTCCAATTATTACTTAAAAAATATAGTTATATGCTTTGTAATAAGTGTTAGTTAGGAAAGTCTTACGAAAATGATTTTATAAGGATTTTTTAATTTTGGTCACAATTAATACCTACCCTTTTTTGATTTTTTATTTTATGTTTATGGAGTACATGGTTTCTATTATGTTGACGCCCTCAAATTATGAAATGTTTTGTAAAAAGATTATGCGTTTATATTTTTTACTGAAAGATATAATTGTACAATAAAAAGTCATACTCATTAATCCTACTGTTTTTAGTTTTCAATCCTAAATTAAACCCACGAAAATTGAAAAATGACAGAGATAGATAGATACTTAGATCATTTATCAAAATTTCAGATTTATTTTATTTTGACGAAGAATATTTACTACTTAAAGTAACTATCTAAGTAGTTCTTTTGAAATTCTGTTGACGACATTTCTGTTCCATTTATTGTTAGACCGTATAGGTATTAGGTACCATAATGTGGTTCACACGACTATAAAAAAGTCTTATTTCCTTAAATGAATGAGCAATTGGATAGTTACGAAAATTCCAAAAAAAAAAACAGATCTACTTACTAATAGTCTTGAAGCAGATACTTACTTGAAAGGAATTAACAATATTTTGAAAATTGTTCTGTCTGCTGTTCATAATAATTATGTTGTAGCCAGAGCTCAAACTAAATTAACAAAAGATAGTCCCTGCACAGGCATAGGTAGGGAGGGAATCATTCATTATACAAGCAGAAAATTAGAATTTTTATCACGGATATACCTACATTAGGGATATAATTATATTAAGTGATCCACCCTTGAAGAAATTTGGCAAATAGATAGCTCGAATCCTGGAGAGACGTATCTACATAGGATTCTTTTTATTCCGAGGAAACAAAGAGTTCCCACGGGATTAATAAACAAACACTCATACAGCCCCGCACACTGGACCCCTAGTGGCGACGACTAGTGGTCGCCACGAGTCGCGGAAGAGATTTTTCATACATTTTCTTGTGGCTCGAACGCGGCCACTCGAGCGGCCGTATGGTGCGGTGGTACCCTATAAAATGTATGAAAAATCTTTTCCGCGACTTGTGGCCGGCTACTAGTCGTCGCCACTAGGCCCAGTGTGCGGGGGCTAATAGAGTAATAAATAAAGTAATAATAAAAAGTACCAGGGCACCATAACTACGCAGTATGTATGACTATATTATCAGAGATTATTCAATTATTTTGGAAGGTCAGGTAAATATATTTTCGAGCTCTGTTACGATTCTCGGGATCCGTCACCTACTTTGTTCAGTTTCTGCTAATGTCAGGGATGACTAAGCCGATGTGATTATTTGTAAAGAAGTTAAACGCTAAAAATGTTAGTCACGCAGTTCGGATTAACAATAGCTTTCAATTATTTGTACCTATATCCACTACTACGCCTGTTTTGCGCTTTATAAGCTTCTTTGTCTTGAAACGGATATTATAGATAGTTTTGCTCATCTATTTCGAAATTGAAAAAAAATCAACCGGCCAAGCACTTTGCAAGCACACGTAGGACGTAAAGTTACACTCAAATATTACTTAAGTTATTTGGTAAAATTCGTCAACCACATCATCTGTAAATTTTTCAACTATCGAACTATTTCGGTTCATGAGGTACATCCTGGTGACAGACGGACGGACAGCGCAGTATTATAGTAATACGGTTCCCGTTTTACCCTTTGGGTACGGAACCCTAAAAATGATTTTCTATATTTTGGTAGAGACACTTAGGGGCTGTCCATTAATCACGTGAGGTTCGAAAAGAGGGGGAGGGATTCGGCAAAAATCACAAAATATCACAAGGGGGGAGGGAGGTGTATAGTAAAATATCACGTGTACTTATTTTTTCGTCAAACTCGTGATTTCGAAACCGAATTAATTTTCTAGAATTAAGGATTAGATTATACTTTATACCGGTACATAAAAATAATATTATAAAAATTTTAAGATTCTTTGTAGGTACTAAAAAATACACGTGATTTTTGGTGGGGGGTGGGGGTAGTCTTAAACCTCACCACACATCACCATGGGGGAGGAAGGGGTTAAAAAATGTTAAAAAAACATCACGTGATTAATGGACAGCCCCTTACATCTGGTTCTTACAGCGCGTTTTCCAAACTGAAACAGAACTAAATATCTATCTACCTATAAAAATCTATATTTATCGTTCACGCACGTTTACGTAAGGTTGCCACTTGCCACATAGTACTATCTGAGGTTAATGAGCCAGACTTACTACTCTAAAGAAATTAAACGCATTTTAAACTCATTAGAAACAAATACATTGCCAAGTTGAGGAGTGGTGGATTATTTTAGAAACTCGCGTATTTCCGAGCGAACGTTGTGAATATAAGCGTGTCATAGAGTAAAAATAGCGTTCCTGCCTTTGTCGGACTAAATTATTTTCAATTATAAGTGAGTTAGGTGCATAATATAATAAATATACTTAGCAGATTTTTTCCATTTTTATTCCTTACGATTTATACTATTTTTTGCGTTGTACTTTTTTATTATGTACATTAAATTAATTATACATGCTTTTTTAAATAACAGATTTTTAAAACGGACTAAAAGCTTATCCTGAATTTCTTACTCATCTGATGAATAAAAGGATAAGTAGGTACCTACTTACGTCATACAAATGTTTATTAGTTCGTCAAGTCTGTGGAGACAAGATTGTGGCACTTTAGAAAAAACGTGTTGCAAACATAGATATCAAAAAGCTTCGATTTACACAAGACTTCAAACACACAAAAGACACAAGTGTTTTATGTCAGTTAGGTAGGTATCTGACGACAAACCTGTTTATGGGTTTGATAAGAAATTCAGGATATTTGGAATACAATTTTATATTAAAACCAATCACATCAATCTTTATAAATCAGTGTGTTTGCTTCAGGTCCTATGAAAAAACGGGCACTGTTTCGATTTATTTGCTTCCAAAAAAGAACATATTTTTTGAACAAAGATATGAAGGTTTTAATTTTTCTTTTTAAATTAAAACCTGCGCTTAATTTCTGTACTTCTGAATAATGAGAATATTGCCCCGAAGGTCAGGAATAATTACAAAAACGTGAGCGCATTTTCTTGATTTTAAAATATAAAAATATGAAAACATTTTGGTTTTGGCGCTTGGTAGACCGTACCAAAGAGGCGATATTAAAACGGTTCAAACGATAATGTTAAGTGTTTTGTAAATTTAATTATACTATATTATTGTGATTAGCTGCTGTTTTATAAATGTTTCCTGTCCTAAGCTAAGAGATGATCATTAAATAAATATAAATTAAAAATATAATACGAATTTTGCATTTACCCTTTATCCTCAAACGAACCAATTTAACAGGCTAGGTATTTAGAATAGACGGATTGAACCTTCTCAAATGGGACAAAAGCATTCCTCAAATCCTCGCAAATATATCTCTTGTCTGTAACTCTCTATAGATCGACCAGAATCTCATGAAAAATAGGGAAATGAAATTCCAAGGTTAGCAACACTACGGCTGCCCTAGCGATAAACAAAGTAACTGACATTTTTTGTGAAATTGACTTTTTGCATTAACAAAAGTTTTATGTCGAGTAGTTTTTTACCACAGTTTAATATTTCAAATAACTTGAATGTTTAAAAAACAATATTGAACACTTTGATTATTGCTAACAAGCTATAACATTAAATAACATTTGTTAGATTTTGTTATGATTCGTTAGATGTTTTCAACACTCCCGCACTGATAATAACGTTGTAACATTGTTGCATAACATTATAAGTACCTAAGTATATCAGTTTGGACCTACATTCCATAGACCTTCTTTGGACCTACATATAATATATTTATAATTTATTGCAATTTGTTTAATAATGTTAAATAATGTTGCATAACATGAAAACATTTGAAAATGTGTGCTAACATTCGTGACAAAATGTTAACTAACTCAATAACCTTTTCTAAAACATTTTTTAACTGCGGTGTGGCAGCACTAATAGAGATAGAAAGTTTCTAGTTTTAACGTCGCATTATGGACAATCGCGATGCATTGAAGAACTGGAGACATCGAATTTCGTTTCCAAAAATCTATAAAAACTCGCACTAGGGGAGTTGATATCGTTGGACCGGACGGTTTAAATAATGTGTGTATAGTTTTGTAATTTACATAATTTATAATAGGTATTTAAATACCTACTAAAAATAAAGTCAAAGTCATTGAAATCTCAAAAAATGCTTAACAGATTTTATATAAGTTTTTCGTAATAAAGCGTTTAAACTTTAACTAGTATCAAAGCCAGCTATAATATGCTAACTATACGGTTGTCTTGCGATAGTCATTCGACGCTTGAATCTTGAACACTCTTGCTGGAGAGACTGCTACCCAAAAAGCTGCTGATGATCAATTTCAACGAATACTTACATATTCGATCTTGTTTGGTATATGGAGTATGGACCGAGCTAAGTAAAAGGAAATTGCAAGGTCGGCTACTTGCGTTTTGGAACAAGTAGGCAGTGGCGAGCTACACGGTAGGTACATAATTAAGATGCGTGAGCCAAACATGCATTGAATATGCGGCGTTATATCTACTGCAGCTGATTTCTTTACAACTATGACCTTAATTCGATAAAATCCTTCAGAACCACTGACCTCTGTTAATACAACTACGCTGGGCTATGTCCACACAAAATGAGCTAATGGGAACTTTTGACATAATCTCAATACAAAATCACAATTCGAATAATATATATGTAGCTATACTCCGACTTTTAATTAAATGCAGTAAACTGACGTTTCAAAAGGTCATTCCATAAAATAATTTTGTCAACCTAATCTCAATAGTGATGTGATAGGTGAATAAATTAAATGACACTTCTAGCTAGTGAATAAATACTTAATACTAGATGATGCCCACGGCTTCGCCCGTGTGTATTTAGGTTTGTAAAAATCTCGTGGGAACTTTGATTTTCCAGAACAAAAAGTAGCCTATCTGTAGTAAGTAGTAACCCGTCCACAAAACGGAAAAATTCCGTGGGATCCTTACGACTTCGGAGTGCAATTCCTTACAGCATCAGGGTTGAGGAGTTGGACATGTACCTACTCGAGGTCATTCAACAATAAAGTCTTTAATTGGTATCTCCAATATCACTTCAAATAACCGACAGTGCCTAAATCCCATTAGTTTTGGGGATCAGATCCCCTACAGCATCAGGATTGAGGAGTTGGAATCCAAATTTTTTGTAGGACAGTGTCGCAATGTTTCTCTATCGATTAAAAAAAATTACGCAAATCGGTTCAGAAATCTCGGAGATATCGGTGTACATAGGTAGAAAAACACAACTCCTCCTTTTTTGAAAGTCGGTTAAAAAAGTAGCCTATGTTACTCTCTGGTTAATTCTCTACTTGTATGTGAAAGTCCCGTCAAAATCGGTTCAGCCGTTCCAAAGATTAGCCCGTTCAAACAGACAGACAGACAGACAGACAGACAGACAAAAATTTTAAAAATGTGTGATTCGGTTATGGTACAGTTCAAATAACCATATGAACTTAATATGAGGTAGTTATTTCGATATTACAGACAGACACTTCAATTTTATTTATTAGTATAGATACTACACAGACAGACACTTCAATTTTATTTATTAGTATAGATACTAATAAATAAAATTGAAGTGTCTGTCTGTAATATCGAAATAACTACCTCATATTAAGTTCATATGGTTATTTGAACTGTACCATAACCGAATCACACATTTTTAAAATTTTTGTCTGTCTGTCTGTCTGTCTGTCTGTCTGTTTGAACGGGCTAATCTTTGGAACGGCTGAACCGATTTTGACGGGACTTTCACATACAAGTAGAGAATTAACCAGAGAGTAACATAGGCTACTTTTTTAACCGACTTTCAAAAAAGGAGGAGTTGTGTTTTTCTACCTATGTACACCGATATCTCCGAGATTTCTGAACCGATTTGCGTAATTTTTTTTAATCGATAGAGAAACATTGCGACACTGTCCTACAAAAAATTTGGATTCCAACTCCTCAATCCTGATGCTGTAGGGGATCTGATCCCCAAAACTAATGGGATTTAGGCACTGTCGGTTATTTGAAGTGATATTGGAGATACCAATTAAAGACTTTATTGTTGAATGACCTCGAGTAGGTACATGTCCAACTCCTCAACCCTGATGCTGTAAGGAATTGCACTCCGAAGTCGTAAGGATCCCACGGAATTTTTCCGTTTTGTGGACGGGTTACTACTTACTACAGATAGGCTACTTTTTGTTCTGGAAAATCAAAGTTCCCACGAGATTTTTACAAACCTAAATACACACGGGCGAAGCCGTGGGCATCATCTAGTAGATTATAAAGCTGAAGAGTTTGTTTGTTTGAACACGCTAATCTCAGGAACTACTGGACCGATTTCAAAAATTCTTACACTTTTGGATATGTACGTGATCCTTGAGTGCTATAGGCTATATATTATGTACCACGGGCGAAGCCGGGGCGGTCCGCTAGTATAAAATAAAATAATTGATGTTGTGATGATTCGCATCGTTCACTTTTACCCCATCCCTATTTTTTTTTCGTCAAAAAGTAGCAACCCATGAAAAAATCGACGACCTCCCTGGCGCAGTGGTGAGCGCAGCTGTGGTCTTCTAAGTGGGAGGTCCCGGATTCGATTCCCGGCAGTGGCAATTTGGGATTTTATAATTTCTATATTGTCTCTGGTCTGCTCTGGTGGGAGGCTTAAGCCGTGGATGGTTACCACCCTACCGGCAAAGTCGTGTCGCCAAGCGATTTAGCGTTCCGGTACGATGCTGGCCATGTAGAAACCGATCAAGTGGTATACATACCTCTTCCAAGTTAGCCCGCTTCCATCTTAAACTGCATCATCACTTACCATCAGGTGAGATTGCAGTCAAGGGTTAACTTGTAGTTGAATAAAATAAAAAAAACGTCAGTTTACTGCATCGAGTTAAAAGTCCGACTATAGTTCCGCTTACATTTTAGTGTATGGTTCCGGGCACCTTCACTCTCACTCTACTTAACAGGTTTGACGACCTCCCTGGCGCAGTGGTGTGCTCTGTGGTCTTATAAGTGGAGGTCCCGGGTTCGATTCCGGCCGCGGCAGGGCGATTTGGGATTTTATAATTTCCGAATACTTAATGGTCTCTGGTCTGGTCTGGTGGGAGGGAGCCGTGGTTACCAACTTACCACCCTAACGGCAAAGCCGTGCCGCCAAGCGATTTAGCGTTCCAATACGATGCTGTGTATAGAAACCGATCAGGGGTATGCATACCTCTTCCAAGTTAGCCCGCTACCAGCTTAGACTGCATCGTCACTTACCATGTGAGATTGCAGTTAAGGTCAATTTGTAGTTGAATAAAAAAAATAGTATTTAGCGTCAAAATGGCGATTGGTATTTACTATTTATAGAGAGGATGCCTGCCACAGAACAGTGCCACTGCCAGGCGGGTGATCAGTCCTATATTAGGGCTATTTTACACAAATGGCGATAATCTTTAAGGTCAGGTTTCAGCACTAACCACGTGAGGTAAATAGATACACGGTAGGTAAATAGATAGATAAGATGACGTACTGAGATAAACTTGTAAAAAGTCTTGTTGTTTATAGACTAATCACTAAATACTTACTAGAACTCTGTGACCGACAATGGTTGTTACATTGTTACATTCCTTTCTCCTCCCTCTTTCCAACTGTACCTTTTTAGTGTTTTAGCCTTTTCTTTATATAAGTCTAAATATTCGTTTGCCACCAGTACCAGAGGTGACGTAAGCGACCAGTCTAGATATTCGCGAGTTGCAACTGCACCACGAGTAGATATCCCTACAGAGGGGAAGCTTTTTGTCCATTTATATTTTATACCTATTCTCATAGGGTTGTCACCTGTTGCATGTGAACTTAAACATACTGTTTAAACTGTACAATGGTTAGGCATTATTGTCTAAACACAACACTTAAGTCTAATTTTGTATATAATCTACACTATTTTACACAATCTTTAACCACTCGCCAAACACTTTATTCTCAGTATTAATTTAAAGCGCACGACCCACACTTGTCGTTTGCCGCCCAACTGACGGGAGAGCTCATGTGTGCGTGAGCTGCGCTATGTGTGAGTGTGCCTACAGCGGGCCGCTTGTATGAAGCTTCCTCTCTGTAGAGGCATATCTACTCATGTGACTGCACTGAGAATTCGCGAATGCAACACGTCGTAATGTGTTATACAAACATGAAATGAAAAACGTTTTAATGTGGCGACCTAGCGAGACGGCAGGGTCAGGCGGTTAAAGCTTAGTTACCGTTAAGATTAAACTTGCCTACAAACAAGTATAAATTAAAAAATTAAAAACCCCCGACATTCGCCATTTTGTGGCGGTGGCCATTTTGGATTTGCATAGTGCTATTCTACTAGTCAAGCCGTTTCATTTGATACCCATATTAATGGAGTTGTGAAAAAATATGTAATCCGCCATTTTGTATAGCGGCGGCCATCTTGGATCGATTTTCATCAAACATAGCTAACAACACTCTCGACTAATTCACCTTTCAAACAAAAAAACCGCATTCAAATCGGTCCATACGTTTGAGCGCCACAGGGGAACAGACAGACACACACACACACCCACACACACACACACAGACACCCTTATAACACCCCGTCGTTTTTGCGTCGGGGGTTAAAAACAAGAAAAGTGGTTTGCATACCTTTTGTATAATATTTATGGATCATTTTAAAATATCCCGGTGATGTTTGCGAGTCACATATTGTGTTGTTGCATATAAGTCAATTGCTCCGGTTAAGCAACATTGACCCAAGTCGGTAACTAGATGGGTGACCGACTTCGGAGGCCCGAATTAATTCGGCCTTTGAGCAAGAGAGCACGTTGAGTCGTCGGTCCCGGTTAGATAATAGATACATACGAATTACGAACATAATTATGAATGACTAGCGGTCCGCCCCGGCTTCGCCCGTAGTACATATAATATGTATAGCCTATAGGCTATAGCATTCAAGGATCACTTACATATCCAACAGTTTTGAAATCGGTCCAGTAGTTCCTGAGATTAACGCGTTCAAACAAACAAACTCTACCGCTTTATTATATTAGTATAGGTAGGTAATAAGAGTCGAAACACCGTACCTACCCTTAGTGGAGTGAATGGTCTGGGTATTTGGGCCCACGGTATTGAAAACCGCATTATGTGAGTAGGAAATAGAAAGGGGTAACAACCCTCAGCAATGAGGAATACGACGCAAAAAGAGAGGGCGACATGAAATGTTCATATTTACATACTAACTTCTGCACGCGGCTTCGCCCACGTGAATTTCCTTTTTTCACAAATCACGAGGGAATCGTGAATTTCTGGTTCCCGTTCCCGCTCCGTTTTCCAACCTTTATAGATATTTTCAAGGAAGTTGCTAAAATAATCTACCTATACCTGTAGCTGTAGATTGCTATAGCAAATTTCGATTTTTTCAAAATCCCCGGGAACTGTGAATTTTTTCAGGTTAAGTCAGGGCATAATCTACCTCCATTGTAAATTTCAGCCAAATCGGTTCAGTAGTTGCGGCGTTAAGAGTAACAAACATACACACATACATACACACAAACTTTCGCCTTTATTATGTATATTAGTGTGATTTAGATCCGCATCCTCCTACTCCTAAGGATCCCACAGGCTACCGATTTTTACACCTGCAATAAGTATTATTTCCCTTTGTCGTAATATTTGCATTAAATATTCACTCGCACTTTATTATCTCTAACGAAATGTAATTCCCCAATACAATACAATGCAATGGAACGAATAATTTTACCTCAACGATGATGATTCACACATTATTACTTACTGCTCATCCACACGTTCGCCAACATGCTGGCCCATCTTATGGCCCAATATGTTGGCCCAACGTGTAGAGCGGGAGTTGGAAGATATTGAAACGATGGCCCGCAAGTTGGCCCGCAGGTTGGCCCGGAGCATACTGAACGACCTTCCAACGTGTGGACGCGAACACAAACTCCTCGCCCAACACCTTCCAACATATCGGCCATCATGTTGGCCAACGTGTAGAGGCGCCTTTACATACGTACAGACTAGACGGAAAAGATAACGTTGAACGGGGTGTATCAAAATAATAATATGAAGCTGGCTATAAAATCTGATCACAGCAAAGGAAGTCGATCACATAGCATAGACAGTTTTTTCGACAGGAACTCTTGATAGATTTTTAACAGGAAATAGGTCAGACTTCTGCTAGTAAAAGCTATCTGTTTTTAACCCCGACGCAAGAACGACGGGGTGTTATAAGTTTGCCGTGTCTGTGTGTGTGTTGTTGTCTGTTCCCCTGAAGCGCTCAAACGGGTGAATCGATTTGAATGCGGTTTTTTTTTGTTTGAAAGGTGAACTAGTCGAGAGTGTGTTGAGAGTATGTTTTGATGAAAATCGGTCCAAGATGGCGGCCACCACGAAATGGTGAATAATATATTTTTTCACAACCCACTCAATATGGGTATCAAATGAAAGGGCTTGACTAGTAGAATAGCACTATGCAAATTCAAGATGGCCGCCATCATAAAATGCGAATGTCGGGTGTTTTTTACATTTTAAATTTATACTTGTTCCCTTTAATATAATGTAGACAAGGAGTGATGTAGAATTTTGCAAAATTCCCACGAGATAGAGAATTTCTAATTCCACGTAAGTGAGGCCGCGGGTGATCGCTATAGTTTCAATAGAAGATTGCCTTATGAAGTGGATATATTTTTTGAACCGTTGTAAGTTTGTAACTTAACTTGTAACTACTACAAAGGTTTTCGTACGCAAGTCTTTGTTGTTTTTAGTTATAAAGAGGTAAGTCCATACATGCGATTATGAACATCGATTGCTGTACTGTAGGTTATAATTTATAATCTGTACGATTGGGTAATTCGTTTAATTAATATTAATAACGTTTAGGAACACGAGTAGCTCGCAGCACGGAACAATTTAGTACAGTGTGCTTAGTCTAAGATCGGAGCACTCGAAAACGAACTCGAAAACTATTGATCGAATCACAAGTGAATTCAGAGCAAAATGAACTCAATTACTCGTATTTTAAAGTCGTAATTCCATAGTTCGAATATGTATTTTACAACATTTCTGCTTGGGGCGCTCGTTGTGTTCGAATGCTGAATGTATTGGCGAACTCAAACCTTAATATAAGCCGTTTTAGGTCTATTTTACTCTGAAATCGATCAATAGTTTTCGAGTTCGTTTTCGAGTGCTCCGATCTTAGACTAAGCACTCAGGTTACTTACGTAATGAATATACTCGCCAAGGCAACACATCGTATCCTCAGTAACTTAGTTTTTCTCTACATAAACTCGGTACTCATAGGATGTGCATAGGATTCCTTAAATTAGGAGTTTGGGCTTAATAAAAACTGCCATTACCTCTTCTACCCACAGGTGAGATCGCAATCAAGGGCTAACTTATAAATATGAATATATAATATTTTTTTAATAAGTACGGATTCGTATTTAACCAATCTAACACAATGTATCGTAGGCAAGCTCCGTTTGCCTTTTATTTTTCTTTGTATGATTAGTTGGAGTACGTAATTATTTGGAATTACGCATTAAATGTTAGAAATACTGGAGCTTTTTTCTAATTTTCTATTTCCTTAGCTTTAAAGTGACCGTATTTTAATTAATAAGTACAAGAAATTGTCAAACCCATAAGTCACCGACTAGAAAAAACAACGATGCTTACAATACGGGGGACAACCAACCACCGGGTAGGGTGGCTCTATAGGAGATATTTTTACTGGATTTGTCTGCTTTTTGTTTCAAAAATAACACATATATATATATGTATTTTATGAATATAGAATAACCGCTTATATACCTTTAGTATATACAGAATTACCAATTAAAAATTGATACGCCGTTTTAAATTATTTTTAAACATGAATAATAATCTTCCCTTCCCAAAAATTGTGTTATCCTTTTCACATTATATTATTTAGAGCTGTCAATTATTTATTTTACGTTAGAGATCGTCTACAACATGAATTAGCAGCAAAATATACATTTTTAAATATCTTTATATTTTTTTATATTAGCTATTTTTTTAACCTCCGACGAAAAACGACCGGGTGATATAAGTTTCACGTGTCTGTGTGTGTATGTGTGTGTGTGTGTGTGTGTGTGTGTGTGTGTGTGTGTGTGTGTGTGTGTGTGTGTGTGTGTGTGTGTGTGTGTGTCTGTCTGTTCCCCCGTAGCGCTCAAACGGGTGAACCGATTTGATTGCGGTTTTTTTTTATTTGAAAGGTGAATTAGTCGAGAGTGTTGTTAGCTATGTTTGATGAAAATCGGTCCAATATGGCCGCCCCCACAAAATACTATGACTAGTACAACAGCACTATGTAAATTCAAGATGGCTGGCACCACAAAATGGCGAATGTCGGGGTTTTTTTAAATTTAGCTTCGCGGTTTGGTTTTAGTGTCTATGTAATATTCTGTATCGGGAATATGTGTGTGCACTTTTGGCGACTCTCCTGCACCTAGCAAGTGACGGTAGACTCCGCACCATTCCCCGCATCTTACTACAAAGGCACAGCCCTTCGAGCATTGTGTTTATCACGAAGGGTAACTTTTATTATTCACCACCCAACACAGACCCGCCGCAATCCATTCAAAATCCCCCGCTGCGATACAACGGTACACGGGACCGGAGGGGCGCGGGAGACCAATACAGCTGGTCGTCATAACTATTGAACGATATGTGAATTAATGGTTTGCGAAGGAAATTGATTTTACAAGTCACACATTACGGTATTGCTCGGGGCCAATTAAGGCTATTCACTAAAATGCACTAATTATATGACGTGTCTACGTCTTTGTTTTACAAGTATTTTATTTATGACTAGCGGTCCGCCCCGGCTTCGCCCGTGGTACATATATAGCATATAGCACTCAAGGATCACGTACATATGCAACGGTGAAAGAATTTTTGAAATCGGTCCAGTAGTTCCTGAGATTAGCGCGTTCAAACAAACTCTTCAGCTTTATTATATTAGTATATAGAAGACCAGCGGACCCGGCAGACGTCGTCCTGCCCTCTATTAGCGCCACCTACCGGGTCCAATTTTTCTACTTACAAACCTTCCTCTTGAATCACTCTATCTATTAAAAAAAACCGCATCAAAATCCGTTGCGTAGTTTTAAAGATTTAAGCATACATAGGGACATAGGGACATATAGGGACATAGGGACAAAGAAAGCGACTTTGTTTTATACTATGTAGTGATGATATAGATATTTGATGCACGCAACTCCGTCCGCGTAGATTAAGTTACAAATAAACAACTAAATAAAGAAATAGTCGTTTATTTGGGATTCAGTTGAGCGCTGCAAACTAAAAACGAAACAGACATTTCGTCTTAAAAGTCTAGGGCTAGGTACCCCACGGTTACGTGCTACAAGATTTACAAACAAATCATTGAGCCCGTGTTACAACTTTGAATCTATTGAATTTACATTTACGGAAACTATGAACTTATATAATAGGTATAAAGGCAGGTAAGGATATTCGTTTCTCGAGTGTGTAGCTACAAAATTTTATCGACTTTGGTTAATATTTAAAGTTCGTTTGTGTAGGGCACGGTTGGGAGCGCCCGAGGAAACTTCTCTTAAATAAGAGAAGGTAGGTACGTAAAAAAATATAAAAATAGACGTTGTAAATGTAGAAAGGGGGGTAGGTAGGTTCTTTTAAGAACCTAATTTATGTGGCGTTAAAGAAAATCGAATTTAAATCAAACTATCCCCCTAATAAAGGGTAGGCCGGGGTCAGTCGCATCTGGGATACGTTTAACGCTCAGCTAACAAATAGTTTTAAAACTGTTACCTACTAAAAGTGACGCGGGGAGAGTGAGGGCGTTGTCCCCGTTCAGAAACTTGGCGGTGTTTTAACTACCAAAGTTTTACCTAATATTTTATTTAACTTTGCAAGATTTTACTTCATTTCGAAATAATTTGGTGCAAATGAATTATTTATTAAATGAATTCAGGAAAAAAAAAAACACAAAATTCTTAAATGTCTTTGGCATATAAATCGATTATAAAACTGCAATTTGTAGTGTCTAATTAGATTGTTCTTGTATTTGTGACGCAATTTTTTTGGAGTTCAATTCAAAATCACACTAATATTATAAAGGCGAAAGTTTGTGTGTAATGTATGTATGTATGTGTATATGTGTGTATGTTTGTGTTGAATGGCGATATATTGTCCTGACTTAACACATAGGCTACTTATCCTGGAAAAATCCACAGTTCCCACGGGATTTTGAAAAAACCGAAATCTATAGCTACAGCTATAGGTACATTACTATAGCAAACTTCCTTGATATTAAGTACAAAGGTTGAATAAGCGGGAACGGGAACCGGATATCCACGATTCCCTCGGGATTTGTGAAAAACCGAAATTTAGGTGGGCGAAGCCGCGGGCAGAAGCTAGTTAATAATAAAATCAACCCTATTAACAACGGTTTTTTTTTACACAGGAACCTTTACTCTTCCCAGAATTAAAGCGGCATGTCTCTGAACTTGTTGAGAAGAAGTTGGTATTCTTAAATTTGCCTTTAAATATTGTTGTTATATATATTGTTGTTAAATATTGTTGTATTATGTATACGCCGCAAAAGTGTTAAAATCTTATAACAGCCACGAAAAGATTTCACACGTTCGGCGATCGGAAAATAACTAACTACACGTTTGCTCCAGTAGTTTGCTTGCGATAAGATGTGACGTCACCGCGCCCGCGGCGCGGCGCCTGCGTCGCGTGGTCGCGTCGCGTCGTCACCACAAAGTTGAGGTAAAACAAGTGGCCATCACAATCAACTGACTAGCTAACGGGAATTTGTTAAGATAAGCATTAATTTGGTAGTTTTTACTAGGAACTGCTGGTCTGTAGTCGTTGCTATGTGGCCACAATGGTAGGTACCATCGTAATTCTGTAGAAGGCAATCTCTAAACCAGTGGCGTGCACTTCATAAAGGCAGAAAAGCTTTGCATACGCTGAAAACACCAATGCTTAGGTAAAACGACGATGAATGACGACCTCCCTGGCGCAGTGGTGAGCGCTGTGGTCTTATAAGTGGGAGGACCCGGGTTCGATTCCCGGTAAGGGCAATTAGGGATTTTATAATTTCTAAATTGTTAGTGGTCTGGTCTGGTGGGAGGCTTAAGTCGTGGATGTTTACCACCCTACCGGCACAGCCGTGCCGCCAAGCGATTTAGCGTTCCGGTATGATGTCGTGTAGAAACCGATCAGGGGTATACATACCTCTTCCAAGGTAGCCCGCTTCCATCTTAGACTGCATCATCACTTACCATCAGGTGAGATTGCAGTCAAGGGCTAACTTGTAGTTGAATAAAAAAAAACTATATGAAAAGGAGCAGTAGAAATTTCAATACTACCGAATCTACCGATTGCATACCCTGGCTTCAAACCCTGTGAAGGCAAATGCTCTAAACAGAGTTTCGTACTTAAAGGGTAAAACACCTATATAGATTTATTAATAATTTACTGTATGCTTAGTCTCAGTTTGCACAGCTCGAAAACTTTGCTAAATACTACAGATCGATACACAATGACTTCAAAGTAAAACGGACCTAAACTGGCTTATTTTAAGGTTTGAGTTCGCCAATACATTCAGAATTCATTTACAGCCAGCAGCGCCCGAAACAGAAATGTTGTAAAATAAATATTCGAAGTATTGGATTACGACTTTAAATTAAGAGTCTTTGGGTTCATTTTATATTACATATTACAGTTTTTCGATATGTAGTATTTGGTAAAGTTTTGATGGTGTACAAACTGAGACTAAGCATACTATTCTGAGGGTAAAACGGAGCTCTGTTTTTAACCCCCGACGCAAAAACGACGGGGTGTTATAAGTTTGACGTGTCTGTGTGTGTGTGTGTGTGTGTGTGTGTGTGTGTGTGTGTGTGTGTCTGTCTGTTCCCCTGTGGCGCTCAAACGGGTGGACCGATTTGAATGCGGTTTTTTTTGTTTGAAAGGTGAATTAGTCGAGAGTGTTCTTAGCTATGTTTGATGAAAATCGGTCCAAGATGGCCGCCGCTACAAAATGGCGGACGATATATTTTTTCACAACTCCCTTGATATGGGTATCAAATGAAAGGGCTTGACTAGTAGAATAGCACTATTGCAAATTCAAGATGGCCGCCGCCACTAAATGGCGAATGTCGGGGGTTTTTTAAATTTTCAATTTACACTTGTATTATCACTGTTATTGTCACTGTTGTCTGTCTGTTTGCATGTCCTGCATCTCGAGATGGTAGGTACGTACGATTTACAGAAGTTTAGATATTTGGTCAACATTTTGACCCAAAATCTAGTCCAGATTTTGAATTTACTTAATTGTTTTTCAGACACGAAAAAGGAGTCAGAATTTTTTTTTCTTAGTAGGCAAGTATCATTGCAGGTTGCCATCAGTTGTCAGTTTTAGACCATTTTTTACGGGGTCTAATCTCAAAAACTAGTTTGGAATTTAGAACTTATACTATACGTATATTATGTAGATACGTATATTATGAGAAGCTGTGGTAGCCTAGTGGTTAGGACGACCGACTTCTAATCGGAGGTCGTGGGTTCGATCCCGGGCACGCACCTCTAACTTTTCGGAGTTATGTGCGTTTTAAGTATTTAAATATCACTTGCTTTAACGGTGAAGGAAAACATCGTGAGAAAACCTGCATGCTTGAGAGTTCTGCATAATGTTCTCAAAGGTGTGTGAAGTTTGCCAATCCGCTTGGCCAGCGTGGTAGACTATGGCCAAAACCCTTCTCACTCTGAGAGGAGACCCGTGCTCTGTAGTGAGCCGGTAATGGGTTGATCATGATGACGTATATTATGTACCATCCGTATTAAAAAAAACAAATACCTACTGAAAACACTGCTCCATTTAAATATATACCTATGTAGTTCATAAGCTGTGACCAAAACAAACGAAGATTTTTTTTAAAATCTTATCTTTGATTATCCACATGCCATCTTATTATAATATACAAGCGGACACCCGCGACTTCGTTCGCGTGGATATTGGTTTTTGAAAATCCCATGTGAATTATTTTATTTTCCTAAGCTCCTTTGAGCTCATACCTTGCTAAAAACCATGCTAAAAACTGTTAAAAGCTCACTGGCGGATGTTTAGGTAGATAAAAATGTAAACATCCGCCAGTGAAAGTCCCATCAAAATCGATCTAGCCTTTCTGAGATTAACTGGTAATCTTTAAAGTATCTCCTTTCTAACAAAAAAAGAATGAATGAAATCGGACCACGCGTTAATGAATTACAGCTAAGTACACATTTTAACTTTCATCCCCTCTCCCAAGGGAACCGTGCTGAATTTCGCGATAAAAAGTATCCTATATGTTACTCCGTAGTACGGACTTAAATCATACTAAGTTTCATTTCAATCCATTCAGTAGTTTTTGCGTGATGCGCGCACAAACATACAGACAAACAGACAAACAGATAAACAGACAAACAGACAAAAATTTCAAAAATAGCTTTTTTACGTTCTATTACTTATCCCTAACATTAAGTATTTTGCAAAAATCTTCAATGTACAGATACGGCAAGTCTACGATTTTATTATATGTATAGATAATATGTATACATACTATATAGGGTAATAGAGCGAGGAACGATTCGCACTTAGCCAATTTTTCGTGCTGAAAATCAGAATTTAACAGAATAAAGAAATAGATACATCAAGGATCAAATATTATCAAACAGTTTTAAATGCGATTTTTATGGGCTATCACAAGTCAGTATGTTTTCGATAGAGGCGATAAATAAAATAAAATCACTTTACATAATATCTTGTTATCGGCTTGTCGGTGATAAGGAGTGACAACAAATTGAGGATAAGAACCGAATGCTTAACTTTAACTACTCAATCGCATTTTTATGTAAATATTGTGAACGGATTCTGTCTCTGTTGAATTTTCCTTAACCAGTTAGAATAATTATTTATTATAATAATTGATCTCTCGATCGATAAAAAATACTTATTCACTTAAATGAATGCATTAAATTATGCAGGCCTTAGGCTAATTAAATACATACCTGCAAAGAATAAGCCAGGATTATTAAGAAAATGGAGTTATAAAGGCTCGCGCATATTGGCGCGTGGCGCATCGCAAGGCGATACAACATGAGTAGATTAGGGATATCTACCTACTCGTGTGGCGAAACCTTGCAAAAAACCTGCTACATTATTTTCATATTATGACGTTTTATATGATCACAATATAAAGGCCTGTCCAGATAGCAGCGATGAATTGTTACCAGCCATGTAAAGTCTGTTCATTTTCTTACGGTCGCCGTTTGTGTCTCGCCGCCTCCGCCGCGCGGTGTTTTGCCAAAGGCATCCGCCGTGACTTCAAAGCATGCCGCCCGGCGTGTACAGGCACAAGGGGTTTTGGCGTTTTATACCTACTCATATTTTTTTATTAAAATTCTCTTTCCTTTTTATATTTTTTATATTCGTATTTTATTACAATACTAGATGATGCCCACGGCTTCGCCCGTGTGGATTTAGGTTTTTAAAAATCCCGTGGGAACTTTTGATTTTCCAGAACAAAAAGTAGCTTATCTGTAGAAACCCGTCCCCAAAACGGAAAAATCCCGTGGGATCCCCACGATTTCGGAATACAATTCCTTACAGCATCAGGGTTGAGGAGTTGGTTATGTACCTAACTACCTACTCGAGTTCATTCAACGATAAAGTCTTTAATTGGTACCCCCAATATCAATTTATTTAACCGAAAGTTTCTAAAACCCATTAGTTTTGGGGATTAGGTCCCCTACAGCATCAGGATTGAGGAGTTGGAATCCAAATTTTTTGTAGAACAGGGTCGCAATGTTTCTCTATCGATTAAAAAAAAATTACGCAAATCAGAAATCTCGGAGATATCGGTCTACATAGGGAGAAAAACACAACTCCTCCTTTTTTGAAAGTCGGTTAAAAAAGCCTATGTTACTCCCTGGTTAATTCTCTACTTGTATGTGAAAGTCCCGTCAAAATCGGTTCAGCCGTTCCGAAGATTAGCCCGTTCAAACAGACAGACAGACAGACAGACAGACAGACAAAAATTTTAAAAACGTGTGATTCGGTTTGGTAGCGTTCAAATAACCATATGAGCTTAATATGAGGTAGTTATTTCGATATTACAGACAGACACTTCAAGTTTATTTATTAGTATAGATAACCAAAAACATAAAATATAATATTATCATAAACACTGGTCTTCTCTCAAAATGAGAAGGATTTTAACCATAGTCTACCACGCTGGCCAAGTGCGGATTGGCAGACTATTCGGAGATTCTGTTAGAATAGAAAAAAAATTACAAACAGAAAAAAATAATAAAAATAAAAACAGAATACTAAGAGCACTTGCGCAAGTGCGCATGTACCGACACTATGTTACCGAACGGACTATATCGATACTTTACGCTTACGCTTCGATTCGCTACGACTAAGTATGTGCTAGTATGTTCAGACCACGGTTCAGACCCTAACTCGATACTGTTATATCGGTGAGAAAGTATTGATAGGTTCTCAGTGTCGCGGTCGGTAAAAAGTTAAAAAAGTATCGATACTAACTTGTATCAGTAAAATATATTATGTTGCAAGGATTATCTAAAAAGTTGCTTACGAGAAAAAATCCGAGTTGGAAGTGCTTCCCCAAAAACAACTATCGCAGAGGCATAGAGCTCTAAACTATAATTTACTCAAGTAGTCGAACCTGGGACATTACTTGCGAGGGGACTATGAGGCACCGCTGCACCTAAGGGGTCGTCAACACTTTGCGTAAGTACCTACGTGACGTGATACCTATTTGGTTATGAACAAAATCGTACCTACGTTGAATTAAACTAGGTCGGAATGTCTTTGCGGTAATGTTTTCGTTGGCCTAATTTAGATCTCCAAGGCGCGCTTTAGGGCTCCCCGACACGATAGGTCAATTCCGTCAATCATGAATGATGAATGGCTGATGAAGCAAATAATGTACCTACCTCACGGCGGACCGCCCCTACCGGATACCTATCCGTTATGCAAAATCAGCGATGTAAAATTGTAAACTATAATTATTAAAAATCGGCCAAGTGCGTGTCGGACTCGCGCACGAAGGTTTCTGTACCATTATCTGAAAGAACGGCAAAAAAAAAACACGTTTGTTGTATGGGAGCCCCCTTAAATATTTATTTTATTCTGTTTTTAGTACCTATTTGTTGTTATAGCGGCAACAGAAATACGTCATCTGTGAAAATTTCAACTAACTATCACGGTTCATAAGATACAGCCTAGTGACGGACGGATGGAGGGACGGACAAACAGACAGACGGACGGCGGAGTCTTAGTAAGTAATAGGGTCCCGTTTTACCCTTTGGGTACGGAACCCTAAAAACCCTGCATATGAATGAAAACTCTATAAAAAAAGTTATGCCCTGAATAGGCAGCTATCCTTGTTTGCAGTTTTTTTTAGGTAAGTAGGTAGGTGAGATAGGTACATTTTTAAAATATTTAAACTGACCTACAATATTATAGGTATATTATATGACAAATATTTTTTTACCCAGTAATTCTTCCAAAATTAGTAAAAGTTAAAACTAAATGATGTTTAATGCCGAGGTAGGTAGTTATTAGAGGTACGTAAGTACTAATTAGAGAAGTAGGTAGGTACGACCGCATTGTTAGGCTAATTGCCTTGTTCGGCTGCAGATATGGAGGTCCCGAATTCGAGTCCCAGGCCAAATAAAAAGAGTTAGGTCTACTTTCCTACTGAGTTTTTCTGTCATGAAATTCTCCGTTAATCTATACTTACTAATAAATAAAATTGAAGTGTCTGTCTGTAATTTCGAAATAACTACCACATATTAAGCTCATATGGTTATTTGAACGATACCATAACCGAATCACACGTTTTTAAAATTTTTGTCTGTCTGTCTGTCTGTTTGAACGGGCTAATCTTCGGAACGGCTGAACCGATTTTGACGGGACTTTCACAGACAAGTAGAGGATTAACCAAGGAGTAACATAGGCTACTTTTTTAACCGACTTTCAAAAAAGGAGTTGTGTTGAAATCGGTAAGTACCTATGTTAAAAAACGCCCTGATAGGTATTTTCGCTGCGCACGACGGCCGACGCTCGCGCTGCACGGAACTCCCCGCGCCGTGCCGCGCGCCCCTGCGCCCTGCGCCCGCCCGCGCTGTACGCGGTACCGCGGTATGCCGCCGCGCGGCGGGGGACGGGTGGACCAGAAATCTACTTATCCCTCAGGATTTGTGAAAAACCGATTCACGCGGGCGAAGTCGCGGGCAAAAGCTAGTCTTAATATAAAATACCTAATATACTTATTGTTCAAGATCATCATCAACATGTGGATAATCAAAGATCATCATCAATTTAGAGTTTAGACGAACGATACGATTAAGAAAATGGATATTATCATCGATTTTTATTTTTCTTTTTGCCAGAGACGCTCTTAACTATAGAATACGAACATGCTCTACCATTGACAAATTAAACAAGCATTCCTCTATACTTGTTATCAATCGACGTAACTTCCCAAGCCACTATTTCAGTGTCCCAAGCAAAAGGAAAATTGTAACAGACGTGACTACTAACGCCATCTAGTGGAAGATGTTTCTAACACTAAGCAAGTAGGTATGTCGCCCCGTTGAATACAATAGATACCAGAACTTAGATAACAACCTTTTTTACCATCGTAGTCTGCTTATTGACCGATAGGTGGCTCTACCTACTTTTAACAATTAGTTTTTAACTTTTTAATGCAATTCATAAAATAAATAAGAATTTTGTCCCGCCAAAACTCATATTGCTCAAATCGTAGGAATTGAATATTATAGCTCTCGTTTTATTTTCATTAATTTGCTGCATTTAGAGTTTTATTGCATATAGTAGAAGGCATTCATTTTATTTAATACTAGCGGTCCGCCCCGGCTTCGCCCGTGGTACATAATATATAGCCTATAGCACTCAGGGATCACGTACATATCCAACAGTGAAAGAATTTTTGAAATAGGTCCAGTAGTTCCTGAGATTAGCGCGTTCAAACAAACAAACTCTTCCGCTTTATTATATTAGTATAGATAGGTAGGTACCTACTAAGTTCTGTAAAGGTGCACAAGTGAAGGCATTAAGGCCGCTCTCTTCACGCGCTTCTCCATACAAACGTATTACGCCTATTATTCTAACACTAGCCGACCCCCGCGACTTCGTCCGCCTGGATATAGGTTTTATATAGGATCGGATTGGATCCCATAATCCTTTTTTGTACCTAAACTAAATGTAGCCTAAGTTACTCCTTATAACATCACCTATCTGCCATTGAAAGTTCCATTAAAATCGATCCAGCCGTTTCAGAGATTAGTTGGAACAAATAGACAGAACGACAAACATAAATTTAAACGCACGCCAGTTTAAAATAAGCCGTACGTACAAAGATCCGGGTCCCAAGTTATTGGAACCCACTAAATGCCTGTCATTTCTGAACTGAAAAACCTATGACCTTGAAATATTTACGGGACAATATATAAAGTACTACCTTTCTAACAAAAAAAGAATGAGTGAAATCGAACAACGCGTTAATGAATTACAGCTAAATACACGTTTTAACTTTCATCCCCTCTCCCAAGGGAACCATGCTGAATTTCGGGATAAAAAGTATCCTATAACCTACCTCGGAGTATAAACTCAAATCGTACCAAGTTTCATTCGAATCCATTCAGTAGTTTCGGCGTGATGCGCGGCCAAGATACAGACAGACAGACAGACAGACAGACAGACAGACAGACAGACAGACAGACAAAAATGAAACAAATTACAGTTTTGGCTTCAGTATCGATTATAGAATGCCCTCCAACAAAAATTTTCAAAATATCTTCAATGTACAGAATTGGATCTGTTACAGTTTTATTATAATGATGCCCACGGCTTCGCCCGTGTGTATTTAGGTTTGTAAAAATCTCGTGGGAACTTTGATTTTCCAGAACAAAAAGTAGGCTATCTGTAGTAAGTAGTAACCCGTCCACAAAACGGAAAAATTCCGTGGGATCCTTACGATTTCCTTACATCAGGGTTGAGGAGTTGGACATGTACCTACTCGAGGTCATTTCAAAAATAAAGTCTTTAATTGGTATCCCCAATATCAATTTAAATAACCGACAGTGCCTAAATCCCATTAGTTTTGGGGATCAGATCCCCTACAGCATCAGGATTGAGGAGTTGGAATCCAAATTTTTTGTAGGACAGTGTCGCAATGTTTCTCTATCGATTAAAAAAAAAATTACGCAAATCGGTTCAGAAATCTCGGAGATATCGGTGTACATAGGTAGAAAAACACAACTCCTCCTTTTTTGAAAGTCGGTTAAAAAAGTAGCCTATGTTACTTCCTGGTTAATTCTCTACTTGTATGTGAAAGTCCCGTCAAAATCGGTTCAGCCGTTCCAAAGATTAGCCCGTTCAAACAGACAGACAGACAGACAGACAGACAGACAGACAGACAGACAGACAGACAGACAAAAATTTTTAAAACGTGTGATTCGGTTATAGTATCGTTCAAATAACCATATGAGCTTAATATGAGGTAGTTATTTCGATATTACAGACAGACACTTCAATTTTATTTATTAGTATAGATTTGTCGCAATAGGTCTAATACGCCAGTCAAATTTGACATTAAAATCGCAAACGAACGGCTAGTTCTGATTTTTTAATATGTTGTTAGGACCACTACCAGTAGTCTAAATTCAATTTTGCAGCTTCGAAAGACCTGTGCTAATTTTGTAGCACTCGAAAAACCGCGAAATTTTTGCACTTTTTTTGGGTTTTTCAATATAAGTCCTAAACTATGCGTTTCTAAAAAAATATTTTTCTATACTTTTTTAAAGTAGACTAAAATTGCTACAATTTAAGACCAAAACTAGCTCTTTAAATTCAATATTTATTGAGATACAGCTCTCCAAAAATTGACAATTAATTCCAAAAAAGTGAAATTTTAAGATTCGGTCAATTTTAAACCCCGATATCGGGGAAAATACTCATTTTACGAGTAAAGTTAATTGAAAAGATGTTGTAGTAAATATAATTAGCTTTAATTTAAACACTAAACAACGTCTGTAGCCCATATAGTTTATTTACAAATCCTAAAAGTTTAAAAAATGCGAAAATTGCAGTTTTCTCTTTAGTCTGTTTTGAATGTAATTTGAAAGAAAAAACCATGTACATCCACAAGAAATATGTATTAAAACTATTACTAAGTATTTAAATTAAGTATTTATAATGTTATTTATTCAAGAAAAAAATTATTTATATTATTATTGATATTTATTGATTTTTATGAAACATATTAATCTGTATTAAAATGACATTATGAGTTCCGAGCAATATAAGTCGTAAACTACGCATTTTTTAAATATTTTCTATACATTTTTAAAGTAGACTAAAATTGCTACAGTTTGACATCAGAACCAGTTCTGTAGCTTCAATAATTGCCGAGATACAGCTCTCCTAAAATTGAACTTTTTTCAAAAAAAGTGAAAATTTAAGAGTTGGTTAATTTTCTTGAAAATCTTGGGGATAATACTCATTTTATGTGTAGAATTATAGGTAAAAATGTTATAGTAAATCTAATTAACTTTAATTTAAGGGTAATACGACATCTCTAGGACATATAGTTTACTCACAAATCTTAAAAGTCCAAAAAATGGGAAAACAATTTTCGTAAATTTGCTCTGCTTAGTTTGGTTTGTGAGTACCTTGAAAGGAAAAACCATGAACATCCACAAGAAATGTACATTTAATCTATTATTATAGTATTCATAATGTTATTTATGAAAAAAAAATATTTATTTATCTTATTTTATTGATATTTATGAAGCATATTAACCTGCATTACAAAGATATTATTTTTGGTTATAATTGTTCATTAAGGTTTGTGAGTAAACTATATGGCCTAGAGACGTCGTTCCACCCTTAAATTAAAGCTAATTAGATTTACTACAACATTTTGACTATAATTTTACCCTTATAATGAGTATTATCCTCAATATGGCGGTCGAAAATTGACCAAATCTTAAATTTTCACTTTTTTTGGAAAAAGTTCTATTTTAGGAGAGCTGTATCTCAGCAAGTATTGAAGTTACAGAACTGGTTCTGGTGTCAAATTGTAGCAATTTTAGTTTACTTTAAAAATGTATAGAAAATATTTAAAAAAATGCGTAGTTTACGACTTATATTGCTCGGAACTCATAATGTCCTTTTAATACAGGTTAATATGTTTCATAAAAATCAATAATAATATAAATAATTTTTTTCTTGAATAAATAACATTATAAATACTAAATATAAATACTTAGTAATAGTTTTAATACATATTTCTTGTGGGTGTACATGGTTTTTTCTTTCAAACTACATTCAAAACAAACTGAAGAGAAAACTGCAATTTTCCCATTTTTTAAACTTTTAGGATGTATAAGTAAACTATATGGGCTAAAGACGTCGTTTAGTGTTTAAATTAAAGCTAATTATATTTACTACAACATCTCTTCAATTAACTTTATCCGTAAAATGAGTATTTTCCCCGATAGCGGGGTTTAAAATTGACCAAATCTTAAAATTTCACTTTTTCGGAATTAACTGTCAATTTTTGGAGAGCTGTATCTCAGCAAATATTGAATTTAAAGAGCTAGTTTTGGTCTTAAATTATAGCAATTTTAATCTTCTTTAAAAACGCATAGAAAATATTTTTTTTAAACCCATAGTTTAGGACTTATATTGAAAAAACCAAAAGTAGTGCGAAAATTTCGCGGTTTTTCGAGTGCTGCAAAGTTAGCACAGGTCTTTCGAAGCTGCAAAATTGGATTTACACTACTGGAAGTGGTCCTAACAACATATTAAAAATTCAGAACTAGCCGTTTGTTTGCGATTTTAGCCACTTTTGGAGTCAAATTTGACTGCACTATAAAGTTAAGCCAGATATCAATTTATATCTCCATTATCTATGCCATAAAATAAAAATATTAGTAAAATTATATTTATTTTGAAAGTTATGACGCTTGAAAAATCACTATTTTTGGGCAAATTTTGGGGCAACTTCGTGCGTAAATAAACTATATAAGAAACTAGATAATTGAAAAATGACCGAAGTCTTATCATAGGTTACTTCATAATAATTACAAATGTCTTTAGTTCATGTAAAAAATTGCCAAATATTAGCTAAATTAGGCGAAATACCAAACCTAGATTTGCATCTTTTTACTTTGCCGTTTTTCACTAAAAATCATGATATCTCAAGCAAAATTTATTTATTTAATTAATTTATTATTTATTTATGTATATATTTTTAGTACTCTTCTTTACTGAAGACGTCTCACTCTCTAAATGCAGAAATCACTGTTTTAGACTCCACTCACCAACGATTTGTCGATGTCATGGAGAGGGCTCTTAATTCGATTTTCTCGCAGGCCTCTTATCAAAAGTTTTGGTAAGATTGCCTACCGACAATGACGGACCGCACGGACGACATAAGTACTTAACCTGCGCAGATTGCTATTGCGCTGGAACCTTGTCACATTTACATCGGCTTGACGTCAGATGACACGAAAATATCCCGTCAGCAACAAACATTTTTTTAGAAATAAATTAAATTGAATAAACAAATAATTTTCAGCTTTTAAACTAACGTCGATGTTTTAAACCTTTATTAGAAATGAAGAAATTATCCTAATTCTTCAACTCCGCTCATGTACCTACCTAGTACCTACCTAATCATTCTTGTAATTCGGAATCCAATTTTTTTTCAGTCTGTTTTATCTGAATAACTATCATTTTCTGTGTTATGTAATAACAAAAAACTCGCCTTTTTACCCGACTGGGTAGGTAGGTATATATGTGTTTCACCTGTGTGTATGTACATATGTCCATTCCTATGTCCGCTTGTAACTAATCAACGGCTCAACGGATTTTGATAAATGATACGTCATTAGATTTTTCTTGATGACGCGAGTGTCACTGGGTACCTAAATTACAAAAAATGATAATGGCGGACTTTAGGCGCTTTAATGTGCGAGCTGAAAAAAAATTTTTTCTTCAAGATCCTCGAGTGGGGTATCAAAATAAAGGGATTCAAAAGGCAAATACGAAAATGTATACAATTTATATATTTGGAAACAATTTGGAGTGATAAATCATAGAAAATGACCGTTTTCTATGTCAGTTCGTAACTACTTAACAGCTCATCCTATTTTGATAAATTATACGTCATTAGATTTATCTTGACGGCGCAAATGTTACTGGGTACATAAAATTCATAAAAAGTCAAAATGGCGGATTTTATGCACTTTAATGTGCGGGCTGAAAAAAATTTTTTTCAGACCCTCGAGTGGGGTATTAAAATAAAGGGCTTCAAAAGGCGAGTACGAAAATGTAAACAATCTATGTTTTAGGTATTAAATCATTTTGGAGTGACAAATGTCAAATCATGAAAAACAAAATAAATAACAACTACACTGTAAGTGGTACGGTAGTAGGTAGTTTATTAATTTTTTAGTTCCTTCGTTTTTTAGCATGGCAGTCGGGTTTTTTTAATTTTTAAATTATAGTTTATAAATAGGCTAATGTTTCGTATAAAATTTTTTTAGCTCTCTTGAAAGTTGGAATAATAAACTACTTCTGCCCTGAATCATAATATTATCATAGCGGTGATAGCTTACTTATTGGTTAAGTCTTCGGCCTTCCTTTCGGGGGTTACCGAGTTCGATCCCCAGCACGCACTTCAACTTTTCGGATTGATGTGCGTTTTAACGCAATACAATATCACTTGCTTAAAGTGAAGGAAAACATTGTGAGGAAACTGCAATGCCTGAGAGTTCTCTATAATTAAATGTTCTTATACCAATCCTTAGGGACCTTTCAGATAGACTGGCGCGGAGAGCAGAGCAAATTTTAATCACATTTAAAATAGAATCTTAAGACATTGAAATAAGCTTTATTTTTACATTTTATCTCTTTTATGATAAGAGGATGCTCGAGGATGCTTCCAACACGCTCGGTGTGAAATATTAAGAGCAGCCGCTTGGCTGCTCATCGAGCCGGTAGGTTGTTTCATGCTCGTGCTCTTTCGCGCTCGAGCATCCAACCGGCTCCGTTCGCGTGCTCTTTCATGCTCGCGCAGCCGACCGTAGGCCGAATTGCTGTGAGTACAATCCGGCCCAAGATTCAAGAGCGTACGCTCGGCTCCGAGCGCAACCGCGTGTCCGTTCACACTTCACGGCGCGGAGAGCAGAGCAAATTTGAACGGCCGGTCTGTGTGAAAAATAAATGCTCTCCGACGCTCTCCGCGCCGGTCTATCTGAACGGTCCCTAAGGATTGGTATAAGAACATTTAATTATAGAGAACTCTCAGGCATTGCAGTTTCCTCACAATGTTTTCCTTCACTTTAAGCAAGTGATATTGTATTGCGTTAAAACGCACATCAATCCGAAAAGTTGAAGTGCGTGCTGGGGATCGAACTCGGTAACCCCCGAAAGGAAGGCCGAAGACTTAACCAATAAGTAAGCTATCACCGCTATGATAATATTATGATTCAGGGCAGAAGTAGTTTATTATTCCAACTTTCAAGAGAGCTAAAAAAATTTTATATATATCCGCACTTGGCGAGCGTGGTGGAGACTACGGGCTAACCCCTTGTCATTCTGAGGAGACTCGTACCCTGTAGTGGGTAATGGGTTCATAATGTTGATGATGTCCTAAATGAAATACTGAACCGCAAACCTGATGCATCTGCGGTGCAGTAGGTACCTACTTGGCAATTTATTTTAAAACAGGATGTGGCAAATCTGCCATTAACAACACCAATATTTTAATTCCTATTTATTGATTCAATTTGAACTTCGAACTCACAATAAAATGTAGCACAGGAAACACAAATATTTTCAAACCATTTATTATAGTATAATAATATTTTCAAAATACGTGAAACAGTGATCTGAAGTTAGGTACGTAAACCAGGGTTAAACTACTAACATCGAATTGTTGACATCGATTAATTATTATAACAACGATGGGAATTATTCTCAATACCGACGAGAGACAGCTGATTTTGAGCAAAAGTTTTGTTAAAAAAATAAGTGGTCGGCTCGTTACTTAGTTATTAGTAAAAATACAGCGGGTTACTTGATTGCAGGATTAAACTTACGTTATACAGTGAATATCTTACGTAGATGCCGCACAAGCCACGGGCGGGCGTCGATACCTTCCCCATTACGACTCGCTAGCGGCAGAATTACAGCGCCATCTCTTATCGTGTTCCCGGACTACGCGAAAATAGGCATCAACTTGTCGTAGTGACGAAAGGGCTCGAAGCGCCGTGACGCTTCTGATATGACTTTCTTAATGTTGCGACGTCACAACGCCCGTAAACGAATAGAATTATGTGTATATAAATTAGCTTATGTAACAAATAAGCTTAAATGTATATAATACTGAGGCAGAATTACATCTTAACTACGGCGTAACATTAAGTGTGGTACCTGGGAATAGACACGAGCGCAAGCCCTTACATTAAACGGACGAATGCGATATATAATTATATTTTGCTTTATATCTATGTATCTGACGCTAGAACATCTATAATATAATGTATTACTTTTGTACATCTACTTATATAATAATCGTACATACACTCACTAAGCTTACTGCTTCGGCGACACCGAGTACCCAATGTGCGCGTACGCCATACGACCGTTTAAATAAGCCGTTTCTCTGATGCACCCATTTTTTCACCCATTGACTAGATTACACGAAGCTCTTTGTTTTGAACTTCACAATTCGCGAGTGTAGATCGCACACGTTGAGTACACAGTCCTTCTTATTGGGAACTATGAGTATTATCCCGCGGGTAAACGGAGAAAGTTGAAGAGAAAGGGAGACAGAACACGTCCGGGGTAAATCGTCCCAGACTAAAAAAAGAGGTTTCACAGTCACTAGAAGGTAACTACGAAGGCTAGAAGCGTTCACCCGCGCCGGCTTTGCCGCCCGTCCCTTTGCTAAGTACACATATTAATTATTAAAATATATTTTCGCATTTTATTACATAAAATTCACGTTATGATCTACCTACGTTAGAAAATGAAAGCGGGCTTTAAGAGTAAGTAATTTAGGTTCAAATTTGTACGCGGAGTCTATATACACAGCGTACCATGGACGTTTGTTCCGTTTTTTCCGAGTGACGACACCCAGTGCAAACCAAAGATTCATAATAAATGAATAATGATCAAGAAGAGTAAAGTTGCTAAAGTTTAAGTCACAAACAAAGAAGCAGTTTTAAGAAACAAAAATGTAGCGTGAGATATTTTTTCACTGTACGTCGCCACTGGGAAGGCGGTCTCGAAAACTTAATTAAATAACTCGACTACAAGGTGACACTTACGAATTAAATATGACACTAGACGAAACTTAGACCCTAATCTTAAATTCAAATAAATATTTTGGTGCAAACATAAAAAATAACATATACAAAACAATATAAATTCTAATATCAAGTATATATTTTGACTGTTTGCGAGAGATCACGCAAAAAATTATGTTGACTAATCACACAAGCTTTATTATTTTAAAATGAGTGTGTTGGTACCACCAGGCTCGCTTTGCCATCCGTTTGAACATATCACACGCATTCATTCCATAAAGAATTAGATACTCGAGGACATAGATATAGGGACAGGTCACGGAATGACCTAAACTACGGGGTTACTAGCACACTTCACAAATAATAGACACGAAAAGTTGTTCCATTCCCTAGTAGGTTCCTTTGAGTTTTAGCTAAAGCACCGTTATCAAATCTAGCTTCGAACTAAGCGATAGATGGCGTTGTGTATGATGGTTCTTTTTAATTATATTTCTTACTCTAATATATAGATGGCGCTGTATTGATGTTTCCTTATTTCTATGGATGATTTTTTTTTAAGTTTTTTTTTGTAAAAGTGTCATTCAAAGGAACCTAAGGGTGTCGCACGAGCTTAACGAGCCGAGGAGCTGAACCCCTAAGCCGCATGCCGTTGTCTACGTTTACCGAAGAGAGAAAGAGCAACGGAGCAAGGGAAGCCTGGTGGTCGGCGAGACGGGGTGGACAGTTTACTCCTTCACTTCGAAGTATTTGTAGGTTGGGTTCTCGTAACCGTTGATCTGCATGTTAGCCACGTGCCGCTCCTCGGGGGTGGGGGCGACGGCTCCCGTTTGCTCCACCTGGATGAGTGAAAATTGAATTTGAAAACCATATAAAATATATACCTCAGGGCCATACCATGATCATGAACATTGACTTTAATACTTTCTTAAAAAATAAGAATGAGATGGAATAGGAATTCTGAGACGCAAATATCTGTGATACAGTCTGAGCTATACTTTTATGGAGTACCTACATAATATCTACTATTGCAGTAATAGTTATATTAAGTACATATTTTCAATAAAATCGGTATTAGGAGTGAGGATTTTTTTTGATTAGATTTGGCGCTTCTGTTTACATTGCCTACTCTATGGTTGCAAGTTGTTTGATTGTTTAGAGCTTAGAATAAATAGGTAAAGAAAGGCAGTCGTCGACGCGGCGATAAGCCGTTTTTAACGGGCCTTAAAAGGCTCGATACGTCTATCGTCGCGTCAGTGCTCAAGGTACTCATGCGCTTACAGTGTACATTACATGTAATTACAGGGCACACATGGGTTGGTTTATAGCTTACGTTTCGAGCGGAAATTTGTTAGAAACTTCCATTCTAAGCGTAATAGTTCGATGGTTTAGAGGTTTTATTTTTGGAAGAACTTTAAGTTTCTTGAATCAAAATATGCGAAAACATAAACATAACCAATTCAGTATGACGATCGCATTCACCTGATGATGAAATGAACAAACTTAGAATAGGTACCATAAGTTCAGCCAATTCATCGCAATTGAGAGTGTAATCAATGATTGATGCAGCTCTTAGATAATAATCGGGGGGCTGGTTTCTCTTAAAAGTATTTAAAAACTAATTATACCTACGTGTCACAGTATTATAAGCGGCACGAAACTCGAGCGGTGACCTTCAAGTGCGCGCAGCGTCGTACGAGTGAGCGGGATACCAGTACGATTAGATAGCCAATCAGCGCTTACGAGGGATCCGCGAGAGCTAATCAGTGCTTACGAACGATCCCCGCGACCTCCTCACCACCCGAGATACCTCATTTTCGACTTCTGCGCATTGAAGGTCAGCGCTCGAGTTTCGAGCCGCTGTTTATAAGTTGAGAATGTCTCACCTGCACGAAGCCCTGCGCGGCGGGCGCGCGGTCGCGGCGGCGCGCGACGGCGAGCGCGACGGCCGCGGCGGCCGCCAGCGCCGCGCCGCCCACGCACAGCGCGGGGTACAGCGCGCCCGAGCTGTTGCTGCTCGGGCTGGGCCCGCGCAGCGTGTAGCCCTGCACCAACAAACATACTGTAACACCCGCAACTTGATATTGCGCCGGAACCTTGTCACATTAACACCGTCGTGACGTCAGACGAAACTAAAATAATAATTTATACCGTCAGCAACAAAATTTTTTTTAGAATAAATTAAACCGAATGAACAAAAAATTTTCAGCATTTATAGATTTTAAATGAATAAATTATTATAATTCTTCAACTCCACTGATGTAATCACATTCTTGTTATTCGGATTCGGATTTTTTTTCAGAGTCTGTTGTGTCTGAATCACTATCATTTCTGTGTTATTAATAGTATTAAACAACAATAACAACAAAATGCGTGAATTTACAATTTTACAATAATTAATCAAAATTCGATACGCATAATCTCAGAACAGTTTTTCCAACGGTACCAATGCCTGTCTAATGCTGACGTCACTAAAATGGCGGCCAGGCGCAATACCAATTTGCGGAGTTTATAAATGCTAGATTTCGAATATCGAAAAACTAAAATGTCTGAGTAAAATGACCTACAGTCTATTACTTTAAGGGCCGGACCGCACTTACGCGGCGCTGCGCGTCGCTGCACTGCGCGGCACAAAGCGTCAAAATATTCTTTCTATCATTTTGTATGGGGCATATCGCATTAGAGCGGCGCCGCGGCGCCGCAGTGCAGCGACGCGCAGCGCCGCGTAAGTGCGGTCCGGCCCTTAAGTGGAAAATTCAGTCGAAGATTTTTAATTCCCTAAGTTTCCGCTTCGGGCGCTGGTTGTAGATGTGTGGAGGCAGTGTGACCACATTTAAATTGGTCAATCTACTTTTGCAGCTTCAAAAAACTACCGAAATATACCACAGTTTTGGTAAAAACTACCACAAATCTACCTCACTAATATGATAAAATAGAGATGAATCATGAAATAAAACTATATTTCATTAGAGTCTGGCCAACGAAAGTAGAAAATCTTATAATGCCGATAATTTTAAATAAGATTGTTGACGTGGAAGAATATAGCAATTGTAGGCTTTACAAAAGGCATTGTCTCCTTCCGATGATTTAGTCAACCACTTTGAAAATAAAGAGTTTTGCTCCCACTCCGTACGATATTGCCTTCCGTATTTTCTTTTCATGGCGATAAATTAAATTACAAAACAAAGAAATCGCTCTCGATATGTGCTCTTCAGCTCATAGTACTCGTAATCTTGTATTAAGTCATACATATAAGTAGGTACATTAAGTTAAAAGTTTAGGTAGACGTGCCTACTTGCGAACGGGCAAAGAAGATTAATAAAACAAGACTAGCTATGACCTGTTATGGATGGAGAAACCCCGCTCCAAAAATCTTACTGAATCTTACTAAACAGAAGGTTGCCATATACTTGATCCAAAATCTACCAAATCTATCGGAGAAAAAATCAAAAATGTGTAATTATACCAAAATCTACCCAACAATTTTTAACTACCACAACAAACCGTAAATCTACCAAAAAAGTAGAAATCTACCACATGTGGTCACGCTGTGTGGAGGAACTAAAACTTGAACACAAATGAACCTAAAGTAGGTTCATTATTAGGGTTCAGAACCGGGAAATCCCGGTCTCGAAAGTACCGGGAATTCCCGGTTCTTTTGTCAGTAAAAAGAACCGGGAAATCAAATTTTGATTCCCGGTTCTTTCGGTACTTTCGGGAATTTTAATTTAATTACATGATTCACGCTACTACTTACATACATAATATTTACAATACTAACTTTACTTTTTTATACTTCCTACTGTTCAAAAGTTCAAAACTAATGTGAATTCAGTGCTAAAATAAATGGCGCGCGGTAACTTACAAGTCTACCTCTCTCGCAGTTGTGTGCGATTGCTCGCTTATACTCAGTTTTCGGAATGCAATATTTAATCCACCTTGGGACAGAATTTTCAAAAATGCTGTTTATATTTTTTATTTTTTATCGAAAGCTCAAATACCAATTTTCATGGATATAACTTGAAAAATGACAGACTTTCATACAAACTTTTATCCCCTATTTAACCCCCTTACGGGTGCGATTTCCAATAATCCTTTCTTAGTGTGTGCCTAGATCATAAAAGGAAGCAATGTGAAAATTTCAAGTTTCTGACGATGTTGCGCCATCTGTTCCGGTTTTCAGCGTTGTGAACTGCTTCGGCAACATTCATGTTGAGAGTGGTGCGGATCTGGTCAGTCCAGCGAATTGGACTCCTACCTCTCGATCTCTTGCCGTTCATTTTCCCGGTAACTATAAGTTTTTGTAGGTTATCGCCGGGTTTACGGGCGGTATGGCCGAAGAACTCAAAGATCCTCCTCAGTCATATGTTGAGAGCCTCGGCTTTTTGTCAATTTTGAGTTCTTCACGGATCGATTGGTTGGTCCTGAATGCATTCCAAGAGATTCTGAGCATTTTTCTCCAGTACCACATCTCAAAGGCGTATTGTGCTGGCGGTCTCCAGCTTTTAATGTCCATATCTCCGCCCCGTATAAGTAGGAAAATGGAGAAGACTAAAGTGTTGACTAGTGTAATTTTGTCTTAGTACTGATGTTACGATCATTCTATATTCTATCGAGCTGATATATTGCAGTCTTGGCCATTCCGATTCTCCTGCGAACTTCAGCTTCACTAGAACCGTTATTGCTGATGCCAGAACCCAAGTAAATGAAGTGATCAACGGGTTTTAAATTGAGTGTTCCATTGAGTTCTAGCTTAGAAGTACAATCCACCACCATGATCTTAGTTTTAAACCGATTTATGGCCTGTGTTGCTCCATTTTGTTCACGAGTTGGAACATTTCAGCTTCATTAGCTGCGAAAAGGCACCATCCTTTTCGGCGTAGCGAAGGTTTCGAATTTTAATGCCATTGATGGTAATTCCACCATCCCAGTCTTCGCAGGTCCGGCGTTAGTGCTCTCTCCGTAGATGTTCAACAGAATAGGGGATACCTACGATGCATCTTTGACGAACTCCTTTGCCAAACGTGAAAGGTGTTGATATCTTCTTGTCAATTCTTACTACCCCGTGACTATCTGAGTATAGGCTTTGAAGCACTCCAGACCAGATGTTGACCAGATATTTTGGTACTCCTATTTCCTGGAGAACTGTCCATAGGAGCTTCCAGTTCACACAGTCAAAGGCCTTACTGTAGTAGACGAAACACACGGTACATTGAATTCGTAAGCTTTTTCAACGCAGGCTAACTAAGAAAGGATTATTGGAAATTCCTAAAGGGGCTAAATAGAGGATGAAAGTTTGCATGAAAGTCGGTCATTTTTCAAGTGATATCCATGAAAATTGGTATTTAAATTTTCGATAAAAATAAAAATTTTGAATTTCAGGATTTTTGGAAATTCTATCTCCAAGTGGGTTAAATAGCGGATGAAAGTTTAAATGACAATAAAAATTACATAAATATTTCATTGTGGTTTACTTTTAAAGTGTTAAACGTGTTTTATAAAATAAAACTACAAAGAACCGAAAATCCCGAAAGAACCGGGAATTCCCGGTTCCTTTGGGTAAAAGTCCCGAAATTCCCGGTTCTCAAAAACAGGACCGGTTCCGTAAACCCTATTCATTATACTTTGAAGTTTTGGAATGAAGTTCCTTATCGCGCGTTGCGAAAGGGGGCTAGACGGAAAAAATTAAGAGAAAAAGTTGTAACGACACTTTTTAGGGTTCCGTACCCAAAGGGTAAAAACGGAACCCTATTAATGTCACTCTGCTGTCTGTCTGTCTGTCCGCCGTCACAGGTCTCTAGCTCGCAGACAAAATGAGTTACAAACCTGTAACTTTGGTATTTTATGTAGAACAACACAAACATTCAATTAGAAATTGAATTAAATTATTTTTCAGGGGGGCTCCCATACATACATGAGAAAGGAGCCGGAAAAAAAATTTTTTCTTACCCTAGCTTGTGGGGTATCATTGTTTAGAGCTCATTGAGTCTATATATATATTAATTTTAATTATATTAATTTTTTTTTATTTTTAATTTTATATTTTTTTAATATATTTTTTTAATTTTTTGCTCAAAAAATAAGGAAATGGGGGGCCATCAAAGTTGTCAGTTTTAGACCATTTTTGTGACGGGGGCTATCTCAAAAACTAAACTACTTAGTTAGGAATATGATATTTCGGTATATTATGAACCATATGCTCTATTTGAACAACAGATTTTTTATCTACTAGGATATATTTTTTATCTTTATTTCGAGGGTATACTCACAGGCTGGGTGTGCTGCAGTTCGTTCTTGAGCGCGTGAGCGGGCGGCGGCGGCGCTCGCTCCTCCGCCTGCTCCAGCGCGGCGCGCAGACCCTCGCCTCCGCTGGATACAAGCGGCACAAGACCGTGGCGTGTGGAAGTCTCTTCAAGAGACCTATGACGACGATACTCACAGGCTGGGTGTGCTGCAGTTCGTTCTTGAGCGCGTGAGCGGGCGGCGGCGGCGCTCGCTCCTCCGCCTGCTCCAGCGCGGCGCGCAGACCCTCGCCTCCGCTGGATACAAGCGGCACAAGACCGTGGCGTGTGGAAGTCTCTTCAAGAGACCTATGACGACGATACTCACAGGCTGGGTGTGCTGCAGTTCGTTCTTGAGCGCGTGAGCGGGCGGCGGCGGCGCTCGCTCCTCCGCCTGCTCCAGCGCGGCGCGCAGACCCTCGCCTCCGCTGGATACAAGCGGCACAAGACCGTGGCGTGTGGAAGTCTCTTCAAGAGACCTATGACGACGATACTCACAGGCTGGGTGTGCTGCAGTTCGTTCTTGAGCGCGTGAGCGGGCGGCGGCGGCGCTCGCTCCTCCGCTTGCTCCAGCGCGGCGCGCAGACCCTCGCCTCCGCTGGATACAAGCGGCACAAGACCGTGGCGTGTGGAAGTCTCTTCAAGAGACCTATGACGACGATACTCACAGGCTGGGTGTGCTGCAGTTCGTTCTTGAGCGCGTGAGCGGGCGGCGGCGGCGCTCGCTCCTCCGCCTGCTCCAGCGCGGCGCGCAGACCCTCGCCTCCGCTGGATACAAGCGGCACAAGACCGTGGCGTGTGGAAGTCTCTTCAAGAGACCTATGACGACGATACTCACAGGCTGGGTGTGCTGCAGTTCGTTCTTGAGCGCGTGAGCGGGCGGCGGCGGCGCTCGCTCCTCCGCCTGCTCCAGCGCGGCGCGCAGACCCTCGCCTCCGCTGGATACAAGCGGCACAAGACCGTGGCGTGTGGAAGTCTCTTCAAGAGACCTATGACGACGATACTCACAGGCTGGGTGTGCTGCAGTTCGTTCTTGAGCGCGTGAGCGGGCGGCGGCGGCGCTCGCTCCTCCGCCTGCTCCAGCGCGGCGCGCAGACCCTCGCCTCCGCTGGATACAAGCGGCACAAGACCGTGGCGTGTGGAAGTCTCTTCAAGAGACCTATGACGACGATACTCACAGGCTGGGTGTGCTGCAGTTCGTTCTTGAGCGCGTGAGCGGGCGGCGGCGGCGCTCGCTCCTCCGCCTGCTCCAGCGCGGCGCGCAGACCCTCGCCTCCGCTGGATACAAGCGGCACAAGACCGTGGCGTGTGGAAGTCTCTTCAAGAGACCTATGACGACGATACTCACAGGCTGGGTGTGCTGCAGTTCGTTCTTGAGCGCGTGAGCGGGCGGCGGCGGCGCTCGCTCCTCCGCCTGCTCCAGCGCGGCGCGCAGACCCTCGCCTCCGCTGGATACAAGCGGCACAAGACCGTGGCGTGTGGAAGTCTCTTCAAGAGACCTATGACGACGATACTCACAGGCTGGGTGTGCTGCAGTTCGTTCTTGAGCGCGTGAGCGGGCGGCGGCGGCGCTCGCTCCTCCGCCTGCTCCAGCGCGGCGCGCAGACCCTCGCCTTCCGTCTGCAAACATCGACAAACACATCACATATTGTATTAAGGAGAGAGAGACAATTTTTTAATGGACCGTGTAGCAACACTGTTTACAACATGCCAACTATTTTGAAGCTTAGCCCAGTGTCGATAATTTTTGAAACAAAAAAAAATCACAGTAGGATGAAACCCATTGGAAAAGGAGGAGATTATAAAAATAAAAGAAAAATAATTTACGGGCGATCTGAGCTCGGGGGAAAAAGGGGGGGGGGGGAATTTTAAGTTTAACATGCTTAACATAATATAACCTAAAAAATTAAAATTGAATGATATTTTAGTACAAGATTAAAAAAATTCGAATTCCGGTTTTTTTCATTTTTCATATATATATTTTTACACCATCGGAAAGTAGTGATTTCAACGAACAGAACGCACATTTTGAAAAAAGCTGATATTTTGACGAATGAATTTTCGATTGTAAATTAGGGTGCTTTTTCGATATTAAGTCAAAAATAAGGAGAAGAACTAAATATTTCAAATCAAATAAATTACAGTGTATTTGGTACATAAAAAGGTAAGTTTTCACCAAATTCCGTGAAAAAAAAAATATTGTAAAAGATAAAATTAATAAAAAACCAAAAACTTGGTTTTTTTAACTTTTCACATAAATTTTGAGGTTATGTGAAATAAGTGTAAATACAAAAGTTGTAGATCTTTTTATTACCTACAACTTTGTCATTTAATTTTTTTCCATAGGACTTGTAGTTTTGCCGAAAATCGAGATAAACCGTTTTTTAGCCTTAAAACTCCCCACCCTTTTTTTTCCCGAGCTCAGATCGCCCGTAAATTATTTTTCTTTTATTTTTATAATATTCTCCCCCTTTTCCAATGGGTTTCATCCGACTGTGATTTTCTTTCACTTTTTATTATTTTTAGAGGGATCTACCCTGGTCTAGCTGTGGTTTTCCAGTCTATGATCTGTGGGTAAATTTTACTTTAATATTATAGTTTTAAAAATTCAAATCTATTGCAATTTTGGCACAACCCTATAGAGCGGGCTTACTCGACACCTACCTCGACAGTTGACCGTCGGCTGGTAGTGTCAGCAACTTCACTGGTCTCAGTTTCACTCTCAGGCGCTTCAGTCATTGTGCTCGTAATGATTTCCTGAATATAAAAAAGCATCTTTAATAATAATAATCTGTTCATCAGAAAAGGGCAAAAGGTATCTACGGGAGAACCTGGTGGTCTAGGCGCACAGAGTGCGTCAGGCCAAGTTTCGGCCTTGTTACTCTTTTCGGGCAGGTGTTGCTATTGAAAACCGATTAGAGAAATAAAAGAAGAGAAGAGAGATTAGAGAAAGATAGATTCCTCTAGTGCGCCATTGCTAAAGGATTCTATAAAAAAGCTCTAACAGTACTCACCGTGGTAGTAGTCTCTGGTGTGAACGCGGCACGCGTGGTGACGTCACGCACGGGCACGGACGCCGAGGGGGACGGTGACGCGGACGGTGCGGGGGAGGTCTGCGTCGTGGACACGGTAGTCGTATCTTCCGTCTCGTTCACTTCGCTGGCTTCGTCATCTGCCTCCTCGCTCTCTTTCACTCCGTTTGACGTCTGAAAGAGGGAGATAGTAAATTAGGGTGAGATCACGGTGAGATCTATAGAGCGTACTCAGACTTGAGACAAAACTAAAATGGGATGTTGCTGATATACCTAAATACTTACCGTCATATTAACCTAAACTTTATCGTTCTTTCTATCGCGTAGTTGTTATCCCTACGTAAGACTAAGTAAGGGTTGTTGAATGGGCTCAACCAACAGAAGCGCGCTAGGTACTTGTAGCGGCATACCCACAGATGGTCCCCGATATCTGACCTCGTCCCAACGCCCCAACGTCCCAACGTCATCCTAAGCCGAGGTCCGAGCCTCACAGGAGCGCCCTTAGGAAGACTTTGCCCCCCGATGTTCATCGAGCCCTAGGGCCCACTTCTCTCCCTGGCAAAGCTGGCAAACCTTTCAGCTCGCCACATACCACCGGTGACGCTGTAACGGCCAGTAGGGCTAGCAGCATACTCCTTCCGAAAAAAAAAATGCGGAGTGCGCCTGGCGTGGTAGAGTCAGAGTCAAAGTTTGCTCTATCGATCTCAGCGTAAGAACTCACCTTTGCACGCTCGTTCTGGATGTCTTGCCGCTGGCGCGTGCGCTGGTCCCTCTTGGCGTTGAGCTGCTCCTGCGCGGCTTGCTCCCTCTGCACCTCGGCCTCGATGCGGTCCAGCAGCAGCTCCTCGGCTTCCGGAGTCATCGACATCAGGGAAACGGCCATGTCGTCTTTGGACTGCATTGACTGGAACAATGACTTTTTTGTTTTCTCCCTGTGCTGTTGTATTGACGATTTTCTCATTTAGCGAATATTTCCCAGTGGAGAACATCATATTTAGGGGCTGTCCATTAATCACGTGATTTTTTTACATTTTTTAACCCCTCCCTCTCGCATGGTGGCACGCGGTGAGATTTTAGACTACCCCCTACCCCCCACCAAAAATCACGTGTATTTTTATACCTACAAAGAATCTTAAAATTTTTATAATATTATTTTTAAGTAGGCATAAAGTATAATCTAATCCTTAATTCTAGAAAATTAATTCGGTTTAGAAATCACGCGTTTGACGAAAAAATAAGTACACGTGATATCTTAATACCCGCCCCCCTCCCCCCTTGTGATATTTCGTGATTTTTCCCGAACCCCTCCCCCCCCTTTCGAACCTCACGTGATTAATGGACAGCCCCTTAGGAATTTTTTTCATAGTCCAAGTTCCTTTACCTTGGACTATGGAAAAATAGTAAAATTTCCATCGATTTTCGTACGGAAAGTAGCAAGACCATCCATTGCAGGATTACCTACAAGTCCTACAACTGTTGTTACCTGAACGTAGTCTTCTATGGCGGTTCCGATGCTGGCGTAGAGGTGTGGTCGGCGACGGAGGGAGGTCAGAGCGCGTTGTAGAGCACGATCGGCGTCCTGGTAACCAATTACAATAAATAAATGTATATCATTAGTACTATAGGGATCATTTGATAACACTTGATCTACCCTTCTAAGTGATCATGATGATATGTAATCGATAACCCCGTGCCACTACAGCTCTTTAACATCCCACTTCTGGGCACAGGCCTCCTTTCTTAGCGTTTACCGCTACGAAGACCCTGTTTACCACACCTCTTCTCTTTCAGAACATTGCCCTGACCCCTTCCAACAGCATTGCGATCCTCGGTATCCGTGTCCGGAAGTCCAATTCTGTGATCACTTGGAAGGTAAAGTTAAAGCTTCCAAAAACCTTGAGGTACTCTACAAAGCAAAGCGCTGCTTTGCGCCTGAACACAGGCTCTTGCTTTGTAAGTCTCAAGTCTAGCCGCATATGGAGTACTGCTCCCACCTGTGAGCCGGAACACCCCAATACCAACAATTGTAAGGAAGTGAAATATGAACCTGTAATCTATCGGCAGCACTGGCCCGTTCAGCAGCGGCGGCCTCCCTGCCGGTGGCGGCGGCGCGACGCCACGCTGCGAGAGCACCGCTTCGCTCAGCTGCCAGCGCTCGGACCAGTCGCTGCAGGCATTTCTGGACTCGATGAGCCTTGAGGACAGAATAATAGTTATTAGTGTAGTAAGAAAGCAAAGATTATATAGCCTCAGTCGTCGGGTGTAGATCAAAAAGCTATCATCCTCACCACCTGAATCACTGGCATACATCAACCAAGCGTTGCGCGAGGTCATTCCTTCCACGCATTTAAAAAACTGTGGAACCAACTCTCTTTGGAGGTGTTTCCACACAACTTTGATATAGGGTAATTCATCAGGGTCGGATCAACAAACTCCTTAAAAGCCGGCAACGCATTAGTGGTTCCTCCGGTGCTGCAAATATTCATGGGCGGCGGTAATCACTTAACATCAGGTGATCCGCTTGCTCGTTTGCCCGCAATTAATATTAAAAAAAGGAAAACCGAAAAGTTCGCCGATTCAAACCACACCCGATACACTTTTGTCGTGCACGTTCCTAAAACAAGAGTTTGCTTATTTGGAGAGAAAAGGGGAAATAATCTAAAAGATCACCTCCAGTGGCCCATAGCATTGGGTTATTACTATATCAGGATCAGATCATATAGTATTATATCAAGATTTATACTCACGTTGGGTGGGGTGTCGCGCAGAGAGCGGGTGTAGCAGGAGAGAGCGGTGCGACGCCTCTGAGCCAGATGAGCTAGCACACGTTGCTGATGAAGAGCCGCCAGTCGCCGCCGCTCTGATACGCCTTCTTCCTCCAGCGACTGTCGAGGATTGACGACAAGGATTATTGAAACTGTGTATCGAAAGGATCTGGAAAACCTCAAATAAACTTTTACAAATGCTTTTGAATCGTCAATTGAATCTACCACTGGTTTGCTGGTGTGCTTTCCAAGAAAACCTGTAATGTAATTAAAATCTGCTGCAATAGCTGGGATATAGCGCAGGGATAGTGCAACTACACTGCTCCAGTATTATGGTGAGGGGATACTTCTTTTTTATCAACTACAAGTTAGTCCTTGACTGCAATCTCCCTTCTACTTTCTACACGGCATCGTACCGGAACGCTAAATCTCTTAGCGGCACGGCTTTGCCGGGTGGTAACCAGCAACGGCTAAAGCCTCCCACCAGACCAGACCAGAGACAATTTAGAAATTATAAAATCCCAAATTGCCGCTGCCGGGAATCGAACCCGGCACCTCCCACTTATAAGAGCGCCAGTGAGGTCGTCATACCCTTTTCGGGATTGTTCTGCGCCGCAGACATGTAGCTCTAGGACTGAAATAATTTCCAAGTTCGCTTTGCTTTTTAACTAAGAATGTGTTAAAGATAATAAGCCTGTTTAATTTTACTCGGCTGCACTCAATTGTATCCCGAATAAATGATTATTATTTATTTATTCATCAATAGGAAGGTGTCAAAATCCTAAGCAATAAAGAATACGCAGTGAGAAAGAAAAAGAGGAAGAGGGAGCGAGTGAGAGAGAAAGTCCCGAGATGCTAAGAAATCTGAATACTGGATACCTGAATGTTGGCTTGGAATTTAGCAGTCATGCGTTGGCGGAAAGTCTGAGCGGCCGTGGGGTCGGTGGCCATCATTTGCTGATAACGGTCCTCGAGTTCCGACCACTCACGCATTACTTTGGTTATCTGGAAACCACAATTTAACATCTGCTATAGAAGTGGATTACAAAAAGAATTATGCCAATAATGTTCCATCATAAAATTCATGATGGAACAATATTGGCTTTAGGTTCTATATGATTCAGAGGAAGCAACATAAAAATATTTGGAGGTTACGATAATTTGCTTTTGGAATGTTCTTTTTTCATTCGTCAGTATGAAGATAATAAAAGTAAAGAAGATAATTTGTAAAAGAAAATAATTTTAATTAAAGTCTCGAACATTTAATGTTTTAATTTAATTTGCCACTTCAGTTTCGCGACTCGGTGAACTATGTTGATACCTCTGGTTCTTCTACGGATCTCCTCGTTTTTGATTTGATCCCGCAGGGATACTCTGAACATAGCTCTCTCCATCGCCCGCTGAGTGACCCTGAGCCTTCGAGGCTCATAATAAACGATCATGTTTCGGAGCCATAACTATAAGTCATCTCTGGCAACACGCAATAGAGGAATTTTAGACGGATTGATGTAGTTTTACCTTTTCACGGTGGGTCTCTTCGAGGCGCTGCTGGGCGTCCTTGTAGCTCTGGTGTTCGGTGCGGGGGTCGAAGTGCGAGAAATAAGGATCCGAGGTAGCGGTCGACGCCTGCACAAAATGTACCGGTTATCTTTAACGGTGATAAGATTCGGAATAATGTAGAAAGTGAAGATTGTGTCAAAAAGATCAGGTTCCTGGAATACTAAGTGTGTATACAGACGGTCGCTATTTGAGCTGAATACCGACTGTAATATTGCAGTTTTGATGCGGTATTATTGCAGAAGACATAACTGAATCGAATGTGCACAGTTGTCAGCAATTTTAATGCCGTGAACTGCAATAAGATCGTATCAAAACTGCAATCTTGCAGTCGGTTATAAGCAATAACTAACCGTAGTGGTGGTAGTGGTGGAAGCTGTAGTGGTTGAAGTGGTAGAAGGCGCGGCGGAGGTCTCGGGGCGAGGCCAGGCGGAGTCGTCCCCATCGGTATAGTCGTCGTCCTCAGCGTCATCGTCGCGGGTCAGGTCGGCGTCTTCGTCTTCGTCCATATCTGTAATTGAGAAGTAATCTTGATTAATTAAGGCGCTTAATTTTGTAAAATTAAAATTTATTTATATAATAAAGCGGAAGAGTTTGTTTGTTTGAACGCGCTAATCTCAGGAACCACTGGACCGATTTCAAAAATTATTTCACCTTGAATATATATGTGATCCCTGAGTGCTATAGGCTATATATTATGTACCACGGGCGAAGCCGGGGCGGACCGCTAGTCAATAATAAAACTACCGATGTTTGATCTAAAGGCACGAAGGTTTATTTTGTGAAACCTATGTTGGTTGTAAATAAATGCTCTAAATTTTTGTGTAGGCCAAGTAAAAAATTCGTGTTTTTCTCTTCAAATCTAATCCTTGCATGGTCATTTTATCGGTTTTACCTAAACAAATATCGCACTCCAAGTAACCCCACTTCAATCTTGTACTGCATCTCTATTTATTGCTTTTGTTTTACTGAACTCTACTTCGATGTTTTTAATGAATTATATTTAGTTAAAACAAATCGAATACCATCATCAGCATCGTCGTCGTCGTCATCGTCGCTCAAGTTGAGGGAATCATCGTCGTCATCAGCGAGCGTGTCTTCATCGTCAAGCAGTTCGTCGTCGCGTTCATCCATGGCTGCGGACGCTGCCAGCATCTCCTCGCCGCCCGGGCTCACTGGCACGCCTACGTCCATTGGTTTGTGCATTTTTACGTTTTCTGTAAAAACAAATTGACCATCATCATTGATTGTATCTTCTTAGTCATAACATGTACTTGTTTCAAATCTGTACACATATATAAAACTTGAAGTTTTTGTCTGTGATTTCGTAATAACCCTCTTATTGAGCGCATATGAATATTTGAACGATAGCATAATCCAAAAATGTCTGTGTCTTCGTCATGTTTGTTGTTAATCTCTTTGTCCGGGCTAATTTTCGGAATGGCTGAATCGGATAAGAAACCGATTTAGGGTTTAATTAAATTGCCATGCCTACTCTTTGCAAATGATTCCGCTTCCATTTAGAGTCTAGACTCTAGAATAATAAATCTGGACTGCATCGGCCATCGTCACATGATCGTCATAACCAGATGAGATCGCAGTCAAAAGCTCAATTGTCAATGTATATTTAAAAAAGGCTCACCCTTAAAATGTTTAGGGCAGCAGACGAATTCGACGCCCGAGAACAGGCTGATCCCGCAGGGCAGCAGCATGGCGAAGGTGCGCAGACGCAGGCCGCGCTGCGCGCACGCGCGCCCCGCCGTCGCGTTCCAGCGCGAGAACTGCCAGCAGCGGCTCTGGTTGTGGATGTGGTCGAACAGACAGCTCTCCGGCACCAGCAGCGCGTCCGATTGGAATGGGCCTTCTGCCGCCAAATAAACTTTGTAGTTAACGGGAACATTTTATGGTATATAGTTAGAACATTACAAACGTGCGAACTGAGTCATAAATGATGACTATCTATGATGACTATGAGGGGACTCCTTCGCTTTTTATAACCTGTTATCGAATATCCACATAAGTATATCCTTTTTATTGTTACACACGACACCACAGAATCAGCTTCCAGTTGGATAAAGCCTGCAAGTGCGAGCAAGAAGTCCGATAATAATGATTTATGACTTAATTCGCACGTTTGTAATGTCCCAACTATAGTTATCGACACGGATTGAGAGAGAGAGAGAGATATGTATATGCCGAGAGAGTTGGATATACGGATAGAAAGTGTGCTCATGCATGACCTTGAAAGCGCAGAAGTCATTGATTGGATCTGTTTGGCAGAACACGACCTGCGCAGCGTCTGTGGTTGGTTCGCTGTCATATCACGTCATAATCTGCCTCACGCATTGGCTAACGCTATCCGTGTACAGTCACATCCTCTGCGTGCGCATATATCCCCACTTTCGCCAATGCCTCAAGATTCATGCCAGTTATATAGCGTTTCAAAAATAAGGTAAATAATGCAAAATCGCTGCGTTCGGCCGTGACTCCTGAGGTTACTTTTTCCATTTTGGCCGCCATCCCGAAAGTCCAAAGCTCATGGCTGGACTCACAGTGTTAAACCCTGTAGTATATCCGATTAGTTTCGAACCATCTCGAGTCCTTAATCATGAGCATGTCCATGCGACCCTGCAGCGGTCAGCACTTATAATGGATATCAGTCACGATAGTTTAAATGCGAATGACAAAACGTCTGTAAAGAAGCCTCGCTACATAAATCATGGTGGAGTACGTACCAAGACAACGGAAGGGTTTCACCCATCGGGTGACCTTGCACTTGGCTGCATTGCCGGAGCCCAGCTTGCACCAGTTGCTGACTTTCACGTAGTGAGATGCCTCCACGATGTTGGTGATGTCGTGGCTTGGATACACCTGATGAACAAATAAGAGACAATAGAGACAATATGATAAAATCAAACATCTACGAGTAGGTATCTGTCATCGGTCTTCTATCGGATATTTTTTATTATTATTCAGTATCTAAGACATACGCTTGGCTACTATCACAACCGATGGAAAGTGATGTGTACGCGTTTGCCTATTCACTCTCTTTTTAAAGATGTCAGGAAATACAGATTTCGGAAGGGTGTATACCTACTTTGGAGAGTGAGCTCAGAGACTTCACAAACTCATTTCTCCTGCAAAGTTCCACTACAGAATTGCGAGAAAACCTGAAGCGTTGGCATCCTTAAGTGACATCCAATCTACTCGCATAAACCGCTTTCGTTGGACGTTTTCGATATGATGCGCTAGGGTTATGGTTGCCCTTCTGACGTTCGTGTTACCTGCTACATACGATTTGATTACCTTCAAGGTAAGAGTGAGTGAGTAGGCATCATCTACGCAAGCAAATCCCAATCCTAGATCTTTAGATTCAGAATCAACAAAAGTTCCATATTGAATGTTGAATGGAAGCAGGCGTTACTTTGCGGAATTCCATGATATACAATGAATATAAAATTATTTTGCTATAATCCGCTAACAGTGACAAATTTGTAGGCACAACACCACACAATCTTGTAGGCACAACACCACACAATCTTGTAGGCACAACACCAAACAAATTCACTCTTTGCAATCGTCCGTTGTGAAGTCGACATCTCCTGAAGATGCTCCGGTGTCGGAGCGAAACGATCGTCGAGTTTGTTTTGTGGTGAATTTGTGTGGTGTTGTGCCTACAAGATTGTGTGGTGTTGTGCCTACAAGATTGTGTGGTGTTGTGCCTACAAATTTGTCACTGTTAGCGGATTATAGCAAAATAATTTTATATTCATTGTATAAAAGTTCCATAGTTTTGGTCTAAAATGAAATCAACATTCAGTAAAAAGTATCATCAATGTATCATGTGTAGAGATGGTGGCAGCACAAAACAAAGTAAATCTAGATAATGAGGTTATTAAGTGCATAATTTATGCTTTCCAGTTTACGTGTACAAATGTACGGATATTTTATGATCTGATCAACAGGCGGCCTTTTCATTCAGTCTAGAATTGGAGCGCACATTTCATATAACAGCAGAAACAGTTTCCCATTTTGGCACAACTACTTAAGTCGCACAAATTCGATTGTTGGAGAGGAATCATCTATGAAGCAAACATCGAAAACTTTACCCATAATCGAGAAAGTTTTCACACCGTCAAGTTGTTTGAACGAATAGAATATTCTATTTTATGCCATATAGTTAGTTAGCACTTTATGTAAAAGTTTCACCATCTCAAGCTTTGGTTGGACGTTTTGTTGGTTTGAACTTTTTGTTATACATATTCCGGTGGTTGACTTTAGATTTATCGTTATTGTTACAAGAATCTTTCTAACCTTAAGGGCGTATAAGATCAAAAGTCTTCAAGGCTTTTGAACTCAATCTAAGTAAAGGCGGTTTTCATTTCCATTATAATTTCTAAAATGAATAAGTAAGTTTTTGATTAATGATAGGATTCTATTTGAGATCTATTTACAGTCTTTCATGAGCAATTTCGTCCTGCATCTCTGACTTCCGCCCCGTTTAATTTGTTAGACTTCGTATAAGCCGCAGAAGTTTTTTCCGTCAAGAAATTCTTAATGGTGGCCCGGAGTCGGTCGTCATCCCGCATTGAAGTAGCAGCAACAGGCGGGTCTAAGCTCTAAGGGTTGAGATGTTTACTTTGACTCTACTCAGACTCAAGACAGAGTTAAAAGCTGTGTCTGTGTACCAATCACAGGCACAGCAAACGCTGAGTGGTCCATTTTGGTGCCACACATCACGCTGATTGACTTTTTTTTCCTCAAGTGTTATTCCTTACATTGTGTGTGCCAAATAAACGCTTTTTCTTTCGTTACTTTCAAAAAGGAGGCCGATTTATGTGAGCAACATATTTGTGTCCCGTTTTAACTCTTATCTTGACTGAGTCTGAGTTGACTTAAAGTGCGCTCTATAGATCTCAGCCTTAACCTCTCTCTCTCTACTGTAAGAGTGGCCTGTACCCAACTGTGGGATGTTACAGGGCTGTAAAAATTGTAAATCTTATTGTAGCGTAAAATATTTTTTAAATGCCAAAGTACCATGGACGTGGATTGCCCTAAAAGCCAACAGTTCAAATCATTTATAAGGCTAAACCATATTGTAAGATGGTGATAGTAAAAAAAACTTGGCTGTGTTTGTTGTGGGCTCTTCACAGACTAGGAAATTCTCAGTGCCAGCTTGGAGTTGGTAGTAGGCGGTGTGACCACCCCCGTGCCTCGGAGAGCACGTTAAGCAGTCGACGTTAAGGTGCCGGTTATTATCACTATCATGTGAAAATAGTCGATAAAGCCCGCCAACCCGCATTGGAGCAGCGTGGTCGGTCTAAGTTAGACTCTAAGCTCAAAACCCTCTCTCCTATGAGATGGCCTGTGTCCAGCAGTGGGACGTTAAAAGGCTGTAGTGGTGGTGGTGGATCATATTTACCTTCTTGCAGTAGTCGAGGATCTCCATCTTGTCCTTCAAGCAGTTGTGCGGCTTGGTGGTGAGGTCGGGCGTCCAGCGGCCCGCCGCGGACATGTACTGCGGGTGGTAGGTCGCGCCCGCCTCGCACAGCACCGCCACCTGCGGGTCCGCGCCGCTCGTCGCCTGCAGACAACATACAACAGTGTTCACTTTTCACGTTATACAGGGTGCTTCCAAAATGGACCAGTAGAATATTTGTAAAGAAAGATTTCCATATGAATTTACAGACGATTTTGAAAACATTTTACTATAAGTACCTAAACCTATAGCACGTGGCACGCTCTTTTTTTTTTTGTGCAAAATTCCGTAAATGGTTAACGGAATTTTCAAATGATCTTTTTTTGTTAAGTTTCCTTACAAATAAAATAGGTTAATTTTTAAATATTTCTTTAGGTAAAAACTCTTAGATTTTAAAGCCTTCCGTAAATTACTTTAATTTTATGTTTTTGCAATTAGGCTGCTATTTTAAAGTATAATAATATGTCCAAAAATACACATATTATTATTATGAATTTAATATCTGAACCATTGAGACACGAGTAGTTTATTCAATTATTATCTTCTTACAATTTTTTTCATAATCTCAGAATACCTAACAGACAAAGTATGTGAATATTGTAACAGATCTATTCCTAAACTGATCCAGACGGGTGAGTTTTACAAATAGTGTCTGGCTCTTCGCGTCTAGACGGTTGACGGTCTGAGAAGGGTCGAATTAGGATGCTTCGGGACGGCCAGATCGATATTTATGGTGCTAAATATTAAATGAGTACCTAATACTTATATTCTATCACTAGCTGACCCCCGCGACTTCGCTCGCGTGTTTATAGGTTTTATATAGGATCGGATCGGATCCCATAATTATTTTATGTACCTAAACTAAATGTAGCCTAAGTTACTCCTTATAACATTGAAAGTTCCATTAAAATCGATCCAGCTGTTTCAGAGATTAGTTGGAACAAATAGACAGAACGACAAACATAAATTTAAACGCACGCCAGTTTAAAATAAGCCGTACGTACAAAGATCCGGGTCCCAAGTTATTGGAACCCACTAAATGCCTGTCATTTCTGAACTAAAAAACCTATGACCTTGAAATATTTACGGGTCAATATATAAAGTAGTACCTTTCTAACAAAAAAAGAATGAGTGAAATCGAACAATGCGTTAATGAATTACAGCTAAATACACGTTTTAACTTTCATCCCCTCTCCCAAGGGAACCATGCTGAATTTCGGGATAAAAAGTATCCTATAACCTACCTCGGAGTATAAACTCAAATCGTACCAAGTTTCATTCGAATCCATTCAGTAGTTTCGGCGTGATGCGCGGCCAAGATACAGACAGACAGACAGACAGACAGACAGACAGACAGACAGACAGACAGACAGACAAAAATGAAAAAAATTGCAGTTTTGGTTTCAGTATCGATTATAGAGTGCCCTCCAATAAAAATTTTCAAAATATCTTCAATGTACAGAATTGGATCTGTTACAGTTTTATTATATTATAGATAGATAGATGTAACTCAAAATTTGGATTCCTACGTGTATGTTTGTTTGAAAGAAAATTAGCTGCATATGATATTATAATTTACTTTTTAGGGTTCCGTAGTAAACAAGGAACCCTTATAGTTTCGCCATGTCCGTCCGTCTGTCCGTCTGTCCGTCCGTCCTCGGTTAATCTCAGAGACTATTAGTGCTAGAAATCCGTAATTTGGCATGAGTATAAATATTAATCACGCCGACAAAGTGGTGAAATAAAATGATAAATATTTTTTTTTAGGGTAGCTCCCCTACATTTAAAGTGGGGATGAATATTTTTTTTCTCGTCTACCCCATAGTGTGGGGTATCGTTGAATAGGTCTTTTAAAAATACTGTGGGTGTGGGAACATCATTTTTCGATTTCTAGATCCGTTTGTAAAATATGATGTTTTAAAGTGCAAATTTTTATTAGAGTCAAGTGTCCCCCCCCTCTATCAGCCAAATGGCAGTATATAGGAACTTGAAAAAATTCACAGCAGTAGGGTATATAATCAATTTTAAAGGAAAACTATCACGGCTAAGTACGGTTCTCAGGTTAAGGAGTTATATCTGTTTTTCGAGGATTGTGACTACGGAACCCTACACTATGCGTGACCCGCCACGCACTTGGCCGATATTTTGTTTATAAGGTCATTGGGTCAAGGGTGCCACATAATAAAAATATTGATATTTAAATTAGTTTAAATATGTATGAAACAAAATGAAAATGTATAAAAATAACAAAACTATTATTTACAAATTCAAACGAAATTTTAATATACGTCTACCATTTGAATCGTAAAATAAAGGATATTTTACATGTGTATTCTTTTGTTACCTTTAATAAAAACGTGGGTAAAGAGCATGCAAAGGCACTCACCTCGCTTTTTAATTAAATACGCACATTAGGTATTTTATGTAGAGATTTTTAAAGCATTTTAATTATCCCTAGCCACTATTATTTTAATAATAAATAATTAATTATTACATTATCTAATTAATAAATATTTATGCACACTTTATCCAAAGTCTAAAGTATTGGACCAGTTAAAATTAAGTCGGTTAAAATAAAGTCAGCGTTAAAATTAAGCTAAATGGAATCAGCTTAGAAATAGCTTGGTGGCACGGCTTTGCCAGTAGGGTGGTCACTAGCCGTGGCTGAAGCCTCCCACCAGACCGGACCAGAGACAATATATAGACAAGTATAAATTAAAAATTTAAAAAACCCCCGAAATTCGCCATTTTGCGGCAGCGGCCATCTTGGATTTGCAATAGTGCTATTCTACTAGTCAAGCCCTTTCATTTGATAACCATATTAAGGGAGTTGTGAAAAATATGCATTTTGTAGCGGCGGCCATCTTGGACCGATTTTCTTCAAACATAGCTAACAACACTCGACTAATTCACCTTTCAAACAAAAAAAACCGCATTCAAATCGGTCCACCCGTTTGAGCGCCACAGGGGAACAGATAGACACACACACACACATACACACACACACAGAAACGTCAAACTTATAACACTCCGTCGTTTTTGCGTTGGGGGTTAAAAATATAAATTCTCAAATTACCCCTGCCGGGAATGAAACCCGGGACATCCCATTTATAAGAACACAGCATGCTCAACGCCAGGGAGGTCGTCAAAACAAATCAACTTCATAAATAAAGGTTCAACGCCCTATAAATCGTACATGACTCCATTAGTTGGTAAGCGATACCCCCATCGTGTTTGCTTTTCCATCGAATGAAACACAAAACGCTAAGTTACTCAACAAACCGATTGGAAAAGTAAATCCCAATGGATTGGCCATAAATTTTTTATCCAACATCGTGTTTGTATTTGGGAGACCCTTTTTTTGTCAGCCATTTTCCCCGTTTGGCCCCGGATCTAGCGCAAAGTGCAAACCTGGGTCAGGGGCTGCGTATTAATCTAGTCCAGATACGAACGGGCTACTAGTTTTTACTCAGTACAATAGTTTTTTTTTTTCTCTTTTGAATCGCCGATGTAATTGCCCCGCGAACGGTGTTTTGGTTGAATTAAAAAAAAAACCGGCCAAGTACGAGTCGGGACAGGTTATTTTAAGGTTCCGTAACCAACTAAAAAAAGGTTGTTTTGGCCGCAGATTACAAACTACATATTTAATTGTGATTTCAGTATCTAGTAAGTACAATATCTTTCAGATCTCAGTAGCCGCAGTATATGGTACATATTATACAGATATTCCAAATTCCTAACTTAATCTAGTTCAGTTTTTGGAATAGCAAAAATGGTCTAATTTTTTGTATGTTTTTGAAGATACAAAAGAATTTAAAAAAATAATAATAAAAAACCGGCCAAGTGCGTGGCGGGCCACGCGCAGTGTAGGGTTTCGTAGTCACAATCCTCGAAAAACAGATATAACTCCTTAACCTGTGAACCCTACTTAGCCATGATAGTTTTCCTTTAAAATTGATTATATATACTACTGCTGTGAATTTTTTCAAGTTCCTATATACTGCCATTTGGCTGATAGAGGGGGGGACACTTGACTGTAATAAAAATTAGCACTTTGAAACATCATATTTTACAAACGGATCTAGAAATCGAAAAATGATGTTCCTACACCCACAGTATTTTTAAAAGACCTATTCAACGATACCCCACACTATGGGGTAGACGAGAAAAAAAATATTCATCTCCACTTTACATGTAGGGGAGCTACCCTAAAAAAAAATATTTATCAAAATTTTATTTCACCACTTTGTCGGCGTGATTAATATTTATACCTATGCCAAATTACAGATTTCTAGCGTTAATAGTCTCTGAGATTAACCGAGGACGGACGGACAGACAGACGGACGGACATGGCGAAACTATAAGGGTTCCTTGTTTACTACGGAACCCTAAAAAGGAACCCTGTGTGGAACCACAAAGGAAGTGAACTTCACAAAATTAAAAGAATGGGATTGAATAGATTAATTTGAGTAGTTAAGATTAATAATGAACAGAGATAAACGGACAAAATAATTTAATTATTGTTAAACCGTGTTTTTTCCCCGCAATCACCTCAACAAGAGTTCTCCAACGAAGCCCATCGACAGGCGTGTATCGGTTTATCGTTGACGTATTACCAGATTGCAATTAAAACGCGTATAATTATGCAACTTCATTTATTTCACTGTCATTTATTCGTTTCATTGTGCTCTTTAATGAATTGGAGAGAAGAATCGATTAATTTTATCGAGTGGGTAAATTATGTTGTTATTGTTTTAACTTATTGAAACGTAGGTACTTATTTTAGTTAAGTTACCCGAGTGTGATTCTTTTCATAATGTCAGATTATTGTTGAAAATTGATTAGAATTTTTAGAAATGGTTTACAGATTATTAATTTCATTATTGAAATAGGTTAGAATGAATTGAAATTTGAATAATTGGTATAAATACGGGCACTTCGAAGCCATGAATTCAGTCTCCTCCAGAGACTCAACCGACTATTAGATGCTTCAGCCGCTGAAGCATCTAATAGTCGGTTGAGTTTCTGAAGTTCAGCGTCTAAGTCGTGATATTTGATTGAAGGTTGCGATAGCAATCACACCCTAATCGAATAAATGCTGCCATTTTGGGCTTAGCTTTTTGTTATTAATTGATTAATATAAAATAGATTTTAAAAGACATCTCAGTTAAACTAATCTCTGATTCGATATTAATTGAGTTTGTGCGGGTGATAAATGCAGATATTTTAATAATAGTTTGATTTAGTTTTAATATTAAAAGATATCCTGTTTCTGTAACGCTGATGTTTACAATAAAAACTATCTCTAATCCAGTTCTTAACCCCCGACGCAAAAACGACGGGATGTTATAAGTTTGACGTGGTGTGTGTGTGTGTGTGTGTGTTCGTGTTACTTCGTTACATTACCAACGTTATCAACATCATACCATTGGTGAATGAAGTTAGCAGCAGATGTCAAACTGCCCCAATATACCTAATAATAAAAGAGGTTTTCCGCAAAGAATCACATCACAGTGCAGTGAATAACTTATAAGAATTAGGTACATACCTATTACGACTAATTCTTCAAATCGGCTTACGTCTAATAATAAATTATTCTTCTTTGATTTATTATTCTTTGTATCGTCACACATATTGTACGCGTCCTTTCTCTACATTTATGTACCATTTGTAAGTTTCAGAACAGACAGAACAGTCAGCATCAGCGCACTTCAGATACTTCATACAAGCGAACCTACGACTGACAAGGACAGCGCTATACGTAAATCGAGCGGGACAAAGACCGCTATACGTGACACTACTTCTACGCTTAAATCTATACTAATACTAGCTGACCCCCGCGAATTCGTTCGCGTGTTTTTCTTTGCTATAAACCTCACGGAGCCCGAGACCTTTCCAACGAATGCAAAACCGTGGAAATCGGTTCGTGCGTTCTGGAGTTATAGCGTCAGGAAGGAAAACCCGACTTATTTTTATATAGTAGATAATAAAAAGCGGAAGAGTTTGTTTGTTTAAACGCGCTAATCTCAGGAATTACTGGAACGATTTCAAAAATTCTTTCACCGTTGGATATGTACGTGATCCCTGAGTGCTATAGGCTATATAATATTATGTACCACGGGCGAAGCCGGGGCGGACCGCTAGTTATTATATAGGCGTACTTTTACGTCGCTCAAATTAACTCAAAGCTATCAATGCTGGCATGGTGTTTGATCAATAATATTACAGTCGCAAATATAGGCGGGTTTATTAATTTTGTTCGAGTGTGGTATTGACATAATCTCGCCTCTTATTGTTTACCAATACCTGTTTGTACCAGACCATCGAACCAACTGCGATAGAACAAATCAAAATTCAATATCGATATGTGAACGTTATAATATACAAAGGTTATATATTACCTATAGTGTAGGTACTCGACGTACTGTTTAATTTCATTAATTTAATTTGCTCTCGTAGGTATGCCGACGCGTGCCATCGGTCTACCGCCGAACGTGGCCGAACCTTACGATTGTTTCAAATTAAAAATATTTTAATAGTGACTCAAATCGGGATATAAATCGATTTTGCTTTATGCAAGATCCTTGGGGATATGTCATTGTTAAGTTTGAGTGCTCTTGATGTAGCCTTTGAGCGATGAATGCTCGAGAAATATTTTTCTGACAAATTTTGAGGTACCAAAATGTAGGTATATACACTCAACAAACAAGCTATAATTTAAAAATTAAAAAACCCCGACTGCCATGCTAAAAAACGAACTAAAAAATTAATAAACTACCACCGTACCACTTACAGTGTAGTTGTTATTTATTTTGTTTTTCATGATTTGTCACTCCAAATTGATTTAAAACATATAGATTGCATACATTTTCGTACTCGCCTTTTAAAGCCCTTTATTTTGATACCCCACTCGAGGATCTTGAAGAAAAAAATTTTTTTCAGCCCGCACATTAAAGTGCATAACATTCGCCATTTTGATTTTTATGAATTTTATGTACCCAGTAACATTTGCGCCATCAAGACAAATCTAATGACGTATAATTTATCAAAATAGGTTGAGCCGTTAAGTAGTTACGAACTGACATAGGAAACGGTCATTTTCTACGATTTATCACTCCAAATTGTTTCCAAATATATAAATTTATACATTTTCGTATTTGCCATTTGAATCCCTTTATTTACCCCTTTAGATACCCCACTCGAGGGTCTTGAAGAAAAATTTTTTTTCAACTCGCACATTAAAGCGTATAAAGTTCGCCATTTTCATTTTTTTTTTAATTTAGGTACTCTATAACACTCGCGTCATTGAGACAAATCTAATGACGTGAAACACATATACCCAGTCGGGTAAAAAAAACTAATATGCCACTACGACGTAATACCTACATGAACAATTCACGCACACTTCAACACGTCATATTATATTCATGATCATTCGTTGCCGAAAACAAGTCCATTTCTAGGAACAATTTTTTTTTCAGCTACTGAATTTTTTTATCAGAAAAACTCAGTAACTTGGACATTGGACCGATTTTGATGAATGAGGTGTCTATTGATTCGTTGTAATGGTCCGGGTGACATAGGCTACATTTTATTTACGAAAAAAATCGAGTAGTGACCTAGTGACCTTCGCGCGGCTTTCTGGAATATTTAATTAGTTTCGGTAATCATATAATAGATGGCGCCACTAGCTGCTTGCCCTGCGCTTTTGTAACTTTGCGCTTAACTACTTGTCGTTAATTTATGTTGTGTTATGACAAAAAGCTGGATAAAACAAATCGCTCCGAGAAGCAGTAGGTACACCATTTGACCGCTGTCACCAGCAAGCGTGCCATTTGTCACACCCCTTATTTTCAAACAAGGCCTGAATAAACGCCCCACTTGTCCTAAAAAAAGCCCTCGTGTTAAAAAAACCTTGTATGAAAAATAGGAGACCTTTCTGGTTCATTAATACAATCAATCTTCTCATAAGCGGACAGCGGAATTGCCAGTTTTAAATGTTCTAAATGATTAATTTTATTTTAAAGTAGGTACTTAGTTAATTTACGGAAGAAATAGAAAAAGGGTTAGAAACTTCAAAAGGTTGGGTTAAGGAAAAAGGAGAAATATGCAGTTTTTGTATACTATTTAACTTGAAAGATGTACATAGGTAGGTACTAGGTAGGTTAGACTAATAGTCCAGTAACTTTAGGATTTGCTACTATGGGGTACCTTGCGTTAAATCGGCTAGTTCTGATTTTTTGCAGACTTGTTTATGATGTTTGCCTAATGAATAATTCAAGTTTGTGACCACGAGCGACGAACGCAACTTTGTCAAAAATCGAAAAAACCGCGAAAATTTCAGATTTTGGCGATTATAACACAAAAGGACTAGTTCTTGACACTACCTTTTCAGGGCGTTTTTAAAGTAGAATAAAATTGCTACAAACTTCTACTACTAAAGTTACTACTACTAAAGTTACTGGACTAAGTAACTATACCTACTATCTGTTTCTCCTTTCTTTTGAAGTAAAAGTTAAACTTTGTGAAGCAAATAACTTAAATAAGCATTCCTATAACGTTGCTGTAAAGTTACCGACTTTTCGCTTCGTTAATCTTCTCACTCCTTTCAGGTAAGCTAAATAAGGAGCGTTGTTTCAAAACTCATTTTGTCCAAAAATGTGTATTTTTCAAAAATAGCTGTTTTTAATTTATGCCTTTTTCTTAAAGTTATATGTAGAAATAAATTTACCATGCTAAATATAAAGCATAATATAGCATGTCTGAATAAAAAAACAAATAGTGTTCTATAGTTTTTTATTAAGTTAATTAAGCATAAATATTGGACAAAATATGTTTTGAACCATTTGTATGGACATAATACATTTTGAAACACTGGTTTATGGACACAATACATTTTGAAACACTGGTTTATTTTCAAAGCATATTATGTACAAAGAAATGATTCATATTTTGTCCAATAATACCTACTAAAAAATAAAAATAAACGCTTATGGCCTATACTTTATGCACAGAGTATGCATAAAATAATGTTTTCACTGTATTAAATCAAATTTATATATAGCAAAACATATATTAAATCTTGAGTTATTATGAATGCATGGAATTATGAATGACAAAATTGTTCAGTTCAGGTTCCTTTATTTCATAACTGAAACAAAATAAATTCATATTGTAGCCAGAATCTTATAACTGCCGATAAAATACAGTTAGAGTCGTATAATAGTACAAAGAAACAATAAAACGATAATTAAAATATTCCTCGCCTCTTTGTTTTGATGTTTTGTGTCTTTTTTTCTTGAGCCAACTGAATGATTTCCTACTAGGACTCCTTGCTCCATGCTTGTGCAACAATATTAAAACAATTTTGTTTAAATTACTAAGGGCTTGTTTCACCACCTTCTGATAAGTGTCGGATTTTCGGATTATGTCAAATGACAAAGACAAAAGTTGTAGATACTTACCTTACTTATCAGAAGGTGGTGAAACGGGCCATTATTTAAATAATCGTACAGTTTGCCGCCACAGACAGACCATAATAAATTGTTATTTTGCTAACAGGTGGACAGACTATGTTTTGAAACACCACTTCACACGGACAAAACATATTTTGAAACAGCGCCTCATTTTGACATTCGATTATTTACTTGACAAATTCGGTTTTTATGCACTAACTTTTGCTACACTAGCGGCACGCTATGATGGCCGGTTTGACACATTACAATAGTGATGTGGAATGTCAATTTATTCTCGAACAAAAAACAATTAAGTTTTGTTTTTGTACCTGATTAAATAGGTTTAATAAAACAAAAATGTATATGTTTATTTAATTTATTTGAACGAACTGAATATTTGAACGAAAATGAATATACATACTTTATATGCACACAAGAAACATATGAATACAAAAGATACCAAAAAAGGTGCCACAAAAGGCCATAATTAATCAGATTCGTCCATACTACTATTTTCACTGTCGTCACTGTTATCATCACATACATTAATAATTATATGTTCGTTTTCTATAATATTATCTATTTTCACATCTCTTTCATAATCTTCCCTTATTAATTTAACAGTTCTATTCACAACCTTTTCCCAGTCTCCTTTAGTCACATGTTCACAAGCTTCTTCTAATAATTTTAGCATTTTTTTTGTGGTAAATGGGGGTTCTGTACTGTGTCTTGCAGCATATCCCTTAATTTGAGCCCACACCAACTCAATCGCATTATACTCACAATGGTAAGGCGGTAACCGTATAACTCTGTGCCCATGTTCTAATGCTATTTCGTCAATGACGTATCGGATCTTGGTTGGTTTGTTTTCTTTTAAAAGACGTACTAATTCCGCTTTTAACATATTCATGTTTGCATCTACGCCATTTTACGATATCCACAACAAAGGGCTTGAACAGAGTCGAAATTAACGAGCAAGGGTCAACAGTTATGCAGTATCAATATTTGAAATCCAAAGCCAGGTCAAAACTATATCACAATCGCATTGCACTGACAGTTTATACTTTTCGAAGCAACGTCAATTCGAAACTGCTTTGTTTTGCATTGAGCATTGACGCGAGTTTGCCGGAGGTAGTAGTTGTGCTAGCCAGCGATCCTATGTGACGATCGTATTAGATTCCATTTTTAAAAATTTATTGATATTTTTTTGCGATTTCAGAGGTTTGTCCACATAGTGAAAATTGTTCATATTCACAAGTACATTCACCCCTTAAATGGTGCAAACTGATTTTTCTACACTTGTATACATTTAAGAAATCAATTTAATAAATAAATTTTGAGTCCTAAACCTAAAACTACATTCGATAAAATTTATGAATCTCTGCACATCACTATCGTCAATAAAGTAATACAATTATTTCCTTCAAAGTCGTTATCAATTAATACGGAACTTCATGAGCGGACAAACGTCAAACCGGCCATCATAGCGTGCCGCTAGAGTAAGTTAGTTACTCTTGCATTTTAAGGCCATATACAACGAAATCTCATATTTTGATTACTATGGACAAAATACGATTTGAAACAACGCTCCTCAAATAAAAGTTGCTTTTGCTTTAGCACTATTTTTGTTAAAAGCTACTTTTATAGAAAGCTGAATGGATGCTGGAAGGAGAACTTATACGTATCCGGTATCCGATCAAAGAATCCAATCTAGTCGAAATCAAATTAGCCGATTTCAGTACATACATAATATATGTATATTATTTATTATATTTTAACATCCATCGAACTATTACGCTATTTATTCTAAGTTAACATCCTATATTTTAGGAAAAATTAAACTGACTTCAATATATCATATTAATTGAAGAGTTCCCTCAATTTCTCGAGGATCCCATCATCAGATCCTAACCTGATGACCATGGGGCCACCTGGGAAGTAGGTATACCTACCCTTTCAACAAAAGAAGAATTTTCCATATCCAGGTCCAGGCGTCCTTGTGAGTATAAGTACCTAATTAGGGAAAAAATTCCGACGAACTGAGATTTGAGAACCTCCTCCTTTTTTAAATCGGTTAAAAATGCGAATCGTTCCTGACTTAATTTGATTTCAGCTTAGCAGATAAACTCTTTAAACCTAAGCATAGCATTATAATCTATTACTAGCTAATGCCCGCGACTTCAACCGCGTGGATTTCGACCGTTGGTTTTTTCGGGATAAAACGTAGCCTAAGTCCTCCTCTAAGGTCTTGTCTATCTCTGTACCAAATATCGTTAAAATTGGTTCAGCGGTGTACTTACTTGTAAAAGCGCAACAAACAAACATATTTTCACATTTATTCTAGGAACTAGCTGATCCCCGCGACTTCGTTCGCGTGAATATAGGTTTCTATATAGGATCGGATCGGATCCCATAATTCTTTTATGTACCTAAACTAAATGTAGCCTGTTACTCCTTATAACATTGAAAGTTCCATTAAAATCGATCCAGCCGTTTCGGAGATTAGCTGGAACAAATAGACAGAACGACAAACATAAATTTAAACGCACGCCAGTTTAAAATAAGCCGTACGTACAGAGATCCGGGACCCAAGTTATTGGAACCCAATAAATGCCTGTCATTTCTAAACTAAAAAACGTATGACCTTGAAATATTTACGGGACAATACTTAAAGTACTACCTTTCTAACAAAAAAAAAATGAGTGAAATCGAATAACGCGTTAATGAATTACAGCTATATACACGTTTTAACTTTCATCCCCTCTCCCAAGGGAACCGTGCTGAATTTCGGGATAAAAAGTATCCTATAACCTACCTCGGAGTATAAACTCAAATCGTACCAAGTTTCATTCGAATCCATTCAGTAGTTTCGGCGTGATGCGCGGCCAAGATACAGACAGACAGACAGACAGACAGACAGACAGACAGACAGACAGACAGACAGACAAAAATGAAAAAAATTGCAGTTTTGGATTCAGTATCGATTATAGAGTGCCCTCCGATAAAAATTTTCAAAATATCTTCAATGTACAGAATTGGATCTGTTACAGTTTTATTATATTATAGAAGATAGATTAGGATTATCATTTAAATCCATTTGGATCGTTCAGAAACACCCAAATCACTGTTAAGAGGCTTGATTGGAGGCTTTCGCGGCCGGCCGTCAGTCGCTGGTGAATACTGATCACTGTTTGATATGGGTAACTGGATGTTCAGAGTGGCCAATCAAAATAGAAGAGGGTTATTGAATTACATTTGTGAGTGCAAACCCGTTTGGGTCGATTAGGAGGGTACGATCATTGTTATGAAATTGTAGATTTGGAATTATTATTAAAGTAATAATTTATTACTAGGTATAATCCACCTCGCTCCACTTTTTACCCGGCTACGGCAAAGCCGAAAAGGAAGGGTTATGATTTTAGCAGTGTATGTATGTATGTATGTATGTATGTATGTATGTATGTTGTGTCCGATTTTTTTATGAGATTCTGTGTGTACCACCGTAGAGCCTAAACTACTGGACCTAGTTAGCTTTGTGGTAGGATTCTACCCCGAATCCGCCTGGCTAGCGACCACACTTCTGCCGTAATCTGCCGCAAAGCATCCGTGTGTTCCGGCAGCGAGCTGAAGAGCCAGTCCCCTTCCTCAAAAGCCAGCAACGCATTAATGGTTCCTCAGGTGCTGCTAATGTTCATGGGCGGCGGTAATCACTTAACATCAGGTGACCCGCTTGCTCGGTTGCCCGCTATTCCTATGAAAAAAAAAACCGATTTTGATGAATGAGGTGTCAATTGATTCGTTGTTATGGTCCGAGTGACATAGGCTAGATTTCATTTAAAAAAAAATCGAGAAGTGACCTTCGCGCGGCTTTCTAGATTATGAAATTAGTTTCGGATAGACATATGTAATAACAGGATGACTCGTAAAACGCGCCTCACTTAGACCTAACCTTTTGTATCCGGAATAGTTTTGTTTTGTTCATGCAACTTGTCTCGTTAGTGACTGACAAGCTTTCAGCAAGTTTGCGGACGCCGGCGGGCGGTGGAATTCGGTGCGCCAGTTTTGATGCTCGTAAGTCGTAATTACATATATATTCATGGGTTGTGTGGCCTAGTTTTGATAGCCAAGTACATAATAGTTGTCTAACAAATACCATTTAATTATTTGCAACGACTGCTAAAGTCGTTTCCCAAATTGGTAATCAATATCAGAAAAACATCGATATTTTGGTGATCTAAAATAAAACATTTTTAAAAATTCCATGATAATAACTATCATATAACTTCGAGGTTATATAAGGTAATAAGGGCCTATGTTAAAAAAAAGATCCTGATATGATTTTTTTCGCCGCTTCGACTTATCTAGTCAACGTGTAAATATTGTGTACTTTTTCAAAGATGAAGATACGTAAAGATCTAGCTACGTAAAAATTAAAACATTTGGCAGCCTACGTACATATAACTACGTTTCTTTTTACCCGACTGGGTTATGTGTTTCACCTGTGTGTATGTATGTCCATTCCTATGTCCGCGTGTAACTACTCAACGGCTCAACGGATTTTGATAAATGATAAGTCATTAGATTTGTCTTCATGACGCGACTGTCATAGGGTACCTAAATTTAAAAAAAAATTAAAATGGCGGACTTTATGCGCTTTAAGGTGCGAGCTGAAAAAAAATTTTTTCTTCAAGACCCTCGAGTGGGGTATCAAAATGAAGGGATTTAAAAGGCAAATACAAAAATGTATACAATTATATATTTGAAAATAAGTTTAATTAATTACTTCATGTTTCAGCGTCGTTCGTCTGTTTATTGGTTGTAAGTAAAATTCAGAAGCTGAAATTTCAAAGTCAACGAACTCAATTCAGTAAGTAAAATAATAAAGTCAGGGCAGAATTCAATTAGGGACCGCAGAAGAGATAATATTAGTTTCTAACTAATAAGAAAAATACTACGAGAAAGTAATGTGTGCTTTGCGAATCCCAGAACAGTAATTAAGGACTGGAATAAGAAAATTATAATTACTTATAGATACCAAATTAGAAAATTCTTTAGGTGTTTTCTGTAGGGGCAGAGTAGGTAAAATAGAATAGAATCCTTTCTTCTTGCTATTTAACATATAACAATAGGTAAGTTTATTATATAGCCGATTATAATGCTAACCTAATTCTACAATTTTTGGTAATAAGAAAAATACGAATACCATACGTATAACCTATGTTTTGGCTGTGGTTTTGGTAACTATAGATGCTACCTACTTTGTAATTGAAAATTAAAGTGTTTTAGAATTACAGTAATGAATTGTACTCAATAAAGAATTAGAGTTACTAAGATTAAATTAGATTAACAGTGTTAAGGCGTTTTCTACTATAGAGAGTAAATAATACATTTCTGTTCATTTACATTCGTATTTAACATGTATTCAACAAAGCATTTAGTTTAGCTGAAAATATTGCTCAAAAGCCAAGTCTACGATTTACTCTAACATTGGTAAATGTAAAGTAAAAGCAATGTGTGCTAAGCTTCTCTCAGTACAGTACTTAAGAACTGAAATTAGAAGATTAGATTGGGAAATTCTTAGAGCGCGTTCTACAGTCGCAATTAGTGCAGGCAATATAGAGTTTAATATTGTTCCTAGCTTTAATAAGACTACCAAATGTCGTTTTAAGCTATTCATTCTAGGTATTTAGCGTAGCAACAAAGTTTAGCAGCTTAATCTGTTAATTAAAATGTCATAATTATAATTTTCACTATTCTGAAAGTTGTTTTTTTTTTATATTTTCAAAGAAATCTCTATGAGAATCAACAAATTATAGTAGGTAAGTATTATTAATTTAATGTATGTTAAGTTTATATTATTATTTTCGGAATGTGCGGAGGTATTTAATTTGATACCAAAATCCATATATTTGTAAATATTTACTTTTTTTGCGTTAGGTAGGTAATCTATATTCCGCGGATTACTCATACAAATCTGACCCTCATGAGTCCATATCTGATGACTAGTTTAAGAGCTACGAAGGGGCAGATGAACATTCATATACATACTTGTAATCCAGTAGTTTCGTCTTTATAACTTCAATTACAGACATTTTGAAGTAGAAAAGTAACAGGATATTACAACAAAGAACAAAAAGATATTTATTCATTATGGCTTACAAGCATGTTAGGTTTTCTCATAAATTATTGTTCAAAACTTGTTTGTTCCCAACAATCGTGAAACTTGTGAGCGTTGGATCTACAAGATTTCTCAACTTTGCTAAGACTCGTTCCGGAATATCTTGAACAGGAAACGTTATTATGAATTCTATAATAATATCGCATAGTAAGTACCAACCCAAACTTTAGAAAAGGATTTTTGGTAATTCTGTTTATGTTCACAGCTTATGTAGGTACGTAGCTTTTTTGATGATCCTGATAATATGATCTTTCACATCACAAGACGTAAATATTTTGTACCATTTCAAATACCTTATGATGCATAATGGGCACCCTCCCTAGGGCACAAAATTATGATTAATTTTAATTAATTTTTAATTTTAGTTTTTAATTTTTAATTTTAGTTATTTTAATTTATTAGTATACTTATAATAATTTATATAATACCTTATAATATGATGATTATACCTACATAATCTAGTCAACAGTCATGTAACTCATACCATCAAAGAGGTATTTGAATCTTTAATAGGTAAATGAGAACTTTTTGCTTCCCTTAAATACAAATTCATTTTAAATTTTGGCGTTTAAGACCACCTGTTTCGATATCGCTACAGACAAGACAGATGATAGCTTTTACTCCATCCATCAATTTGAAGCCACTATGAAGTCTATGAAGAATAAACACCATTTGAATGCTTCACAAATACACAAGTCATACAAAAGTGATAATAAAAACGACTTAGGTACAATTGAAACGTCTCTTTCAATACATTTTAGATGATAAACGGTCCACGGAGTTCCGTTTGTCCACGTCGACTTGTAGGACCTCCGGGGGGGGCGAGGGAGGGAGGGGGAGGTAAGTGCAAACTCTCGTAAACTCTACGGTGGAAAGTTCTAGAGAATTACGAGGATCTAACATACTGTGACATTGCGTGCGATATTTCTCAATAAAATATAGTACCTAGTCAAGATAGAAATATTCTAGCGCAAAAACTCTAGCAAGAACACTCATGGAATAGAGGATATACTAGTTTTTTAGCTTTTTGAGCTTTATTAATGATGCCAAATGAAAGCGAGAACTAAGCCTGGTTTACAGGTATTTCTTGAAATTTTCATCGAATACGTGTTACTATAATTACTTAGTACATCATTGAGAAGCTTTCGAAATTGAATCCATAAAATGGTAATACTTCTGTAGAATTTTTTATTTTTTTTTTTAAATTACACTCGACCTCAAACAAGCGGAGAAAATTGCCCATATTACAAATGTAGAAGTTTTATTTTTTCTGAAATAAGTATAGGTAGGTAATTTTAATGAAGTGAGATTGTTAAGAGCTTTTGTTTAAATCAGCAGCTTTTCATATTTTTACCGTTTACAGTATATTTGTGTGTTTACCCCTAAAACACTGTTTCATGAACCTCGATTTTATAATATCCCCCATTTTAACTCGAAAAAGAAAGAAACCCTAAATAGGTACCTCGAAATTTTCTATTTTTTTTTTTTGTATATTCAAAATATCGGTATGTAATTGTTGTTCTTATTAGATCCACATAAAACTCAATTGTTAATGCTTACGCTCTATCATCAGTATTCTAATTTGTCGACCATAAATTCCTCTTATATGTATTAATAAATCTCGGACATGAACCAGAAGATTAAAGACGCGGTCGACGCGATTAATCACATCTTCGGCGACAACGACGGCATTTATATAAAAGCAAAAAGCATAGAAGCAAAATTTATGTATATGTTTCGAGAAAGTCCTGAGAGTTACGGTAAGTCGACTTTGCTTTGACGATATCTGGGCGAAGTTCTCGAATGATTACCTATATCGTATGGCGCCATAATTTTTTATATCTTAAAATAATATAGAAAACATATCTAACATAAATTGACGTTATTTTCCCTGTCCTCTACAGAGTCTGCGTCCGGCTTCGATCAATACTAAATAATATACAAGATCTCATATATAAAAACGAATTGAAAAAAAAAAAAAGGTTTTAGGTTCTTTATCGATAATATAAGCTTTCTTTGTTCGATTACAATTTTGTGCAAGTTGTTGCAAACTTGGCCCATAAAAAAAATGACAGTTTTGCTTTACTTAGGTGTATATCAAAATATATAAATCGCGTTCTCGGTGAGGTGCCGCAGCGATGCAGAAGCCTGCTCTCGTCACCCGCTGATCGAAACGGCAACCTCGTGAACTCGCGACTCGGTTCACATGCATTTTCATAATGACATGACGGATTTCTCATCTGTAGAAGAAACAACATGTTACATCTACGTCATTTCTAGACGTTGTCATCTAGGAACAAGGTTATCATCAAGTTATCATCAAAACATCATCAAGACATCATCAAGACATCATCAAGTTACCATTAAGTTATCATTAAGTTATCATGAAGTTATAATCAAGTTATCGCAAAATATAATATAAATTTTCAACAAAGCTGTACAATAAGCATTCCTAATTTTAGACAAAAAGATTGATAAATTATTCGATTATAATAAAACCAATTATTTTCTGCAACTGTCCATAAACAAACCAAACCCAATTAAAATAGGGAAATCTAATTTATAAACTGATAGGAAACATTACGATCAAAATCTAATTATAATACTCATGTTATATATACGTAGGTATATTAGGGCTGGGTCACATTAATAGGTTTTCAGTAATAAATGAATATTGGCAGAATAAATAAGATGAAAATGGCAAAAATACATTTAATAAATTTGAAAAGTAACGTTACGCGACTTATATCTAAATTAATTTAAAGATAAGTGGTGAGCCATTGAAAACTGAGGACACAACTGTGTTCTTGGGAATAACTTAGATGCAAAGCTTCAATGATGCACCCATATAGCAACTTGCTGGCAAGCTTAGCTCTGCTGTTTACGCTGTTAGGAAGATTCGACTAAATAGATAAAGACTACTAAGTACTAACTCTTTTGTGTTTTTATTTATCGAAAACTCTAGGATTTTTTTTATTTAAGAATCCGCACAAATGCATCCAAGCTTCAAATAAAGCGGCACCGAGTGTCAGTTATTGTCAAAGTTTTTCTCTTGAGGCTCTATTCAGAAAACTTGGCAAATGCGGGAACCGGTTGGTTTCAAAGAATTCGCTTCATTATGTGGACTAGTGATCGTGTCATTCGAATTAAGGTTTTTAAGACTGGAAAAAGATACAATTTACTAAGCATTTTTTAGCATTGCCGGCTTTTTAGTAACTTGTTGATCCGTCTCTTGAATACCTTATATCAAAGTATACGGGAAACACCGCCGAAGGGTGTTGGTTTCAGAATTAGCGTGTACGTGGAGGGAATGATCGGAACTTTAGAATTTTAAAATAAGTAGCTAATATAGATAGAGTTCCCATGTTTTGATTCAAAATAGACCGTGCTTTTGTACTGAGCCGATCCCGTCTTAAGCACGTTAAGGATTGGAAGTTTAAATGCAAGCAGGCGTAACTATAGCCCGGACGGTACCTACTCCGGCTAAGTTCATGTTTAGCACGGTCTAACGTGAATCATCCCTAATAAATAAATAAATAAATAAAATAATTTTATTTCAGACAAAAATTGTCCATAGTTCATTTTTTTACACTCAGTAAAAAAAGAAAAGAAAATCAATCAATCAAACAAACAGAATTACTTAATATAGATTAAGAATTAAAAATTATAAATTAAGTAAGTCAAATTAAATAAAACAGTCAAATTATAAATATAAATTAAATAAAATAAAACAATCAAATTAAATAAAAGAAAGAAAACATTGAGGCCAGTCTTAGATATTAAAAAATGTTGGTACATTATAGTGGTATGATTTTAAAGTCTTAATAATTACATTTCTACTATTATTGAGTCTTGATAAGAATCCTGCTCTAGCCCTACGCATAACTGCATAAAAGTCGTCGACCCTGTACATCGCAAACATACCTGACGCGCTACACCTCCATGGCAGCCCCAGCAGAGCTCTGAACGCGTTGTTGTATTGCACTCTAAGAGTGTCAAAGACAACATTTCCCTCATCTCACTATAATTAAGTGTTTCTGTTTATTTGGAATCTTTTCAATCAACGGCTCACTTCTTCGAGTACAAATCTGAGTAGTCTTTAAGCCAAAGTTTGTTCTTTAGAGATAATTGGTAAGAGCTCACTGCTATGTATGTAAATGTATGCAGATTGACGTTATGAAGCCCCGGAATCCGGAGCACTACTTGCGAATTGTGACTATGTCGATGAACTTCACTGGAGCATCATTGCGTAAGGCCCTCTATACACATTAGCCCCAACAAATCTCAATTTATAATATGTACACTGACAAAGAAAAATATCTGACACTACGACGATTCACCTAATTTAATGTTACAATGAATTCATGATCATGAATGTCATGTCAGATTAATTTGCAGGGGAAAGGCAAATATTTTGACGTGATAACGTCTTATAAATCGATGAACGTCGGCTACACGCACGAAAAAGCATGGTTCACTGTCACGTACTGCGTGTAAGCGAGAACGCGGAACGAGCGATAGAGAGGCAATGTTTTCTTATGACGTTATCACGTAAAATTATCGTCCGTAAACCGACTTTACAGACAATTAATTTTATTCAATTCAATTTTTTTTCGATCTATCATTGTTTTCTACAAGAAAATGGGTACACATAATTTTCTCGTGGGTCGCGCAACAGACCAAGCAATAAGTATTATTCTCTTCTCAGCCGCTCACCTTAAGTCCAAAGTTTCTGCTTTGGCGGTAATTGGTGAGAGGTAAGGGCACGGCAAGAGCTCACTAGTTGCCATGTAAATGTATGCAGATTGCCGTAATACGGGCTGTATTACGAGCCACGAGCCCCCGACCACTACTTGTGACTGACGCGTGAACTTCACTGGGGTATCACTGTGTAATGAGAGCACCGAAAGATAGCTTTGCAACAATTTACCATACATTAAACACCTACTCACACTGTACTCTTCGTTGAATTTTTAATTTTTAACATTTTTAACAAGGAACAACTTAAAAGAGTTTTCTGAACTAATTTTGACTTTAAATAGCTTGATTTTTTTTTGCTGGGAAACACAAGAGTCATGTATTTCCGGAGTCATGGACATCAACTAGTCTTACTAATAGATATTATAAATGCGAAAGTTTGTATGTATGGATGTTTGTTACTGTTTTACGCAAAAACTACTAAATGGATTTGGCTGTTTGGAACGGATATAGATTATACGCTGGATTAACACAGGCTACATTTTATCCCGCAAAAATTAAAGAGTTCCCGCGGGAACTAAAAATTTCAATCCACGCGGACGAAGTCGCGGGACATCATCTATTAGATTATATTTAAGCCCGTCTCTACTAGATCACTCGATCTGCAATTCACAAAGTAAGTAGGTATTTAGTGTTATATTTTTATCCCACAGTATAGGCATTTCCCCCATAAAATATGCACATCATAAGCAGAGGTATGAGTACAACAAAGCTGAATTTTATTACGATCACTTCGGCACCGCTAGGTATCCGCCCAAACGCGGCAACCAATTTTCATATTAAACTGACGTTAACTGCACAAAGGGAGTTTTATGAAAACTCATACGTTATACCAACATTTGAACGCGCCGAACTTTCGAAAGCTTTGTTACACGAATTCCTTTGGCCTTTTCACAAAATGCCTTTCAATTTCAATATGGCGGCTTACATAGACATTTGATGGTTTAGCGATAAACAGGATAAGGCAGAAAACTCATCTATATCTATTGTGTGTCTGCCTTTTATGAATGAACGATGCCATAACCTAAATACATATAAGTTTTAAAATTTTTGATTCGATGTCTGTGTGTGTCCGAGCTATTCATGACGGCGCTGGCAGGCCAATAAACTGCTACGCGCCGAAAGTTCAGCGCCGACAAACGAGCCTAAAGCGAGCCTAATTCTGTCCAAGGCCTTTTAATATGACACGATTTTATGAGTAAGTGTTGAAAGGCCTTCTTACTAGTTTTAATATTAGTAAAGCAGAAACGAGGAAAGCATGCGATTAAAATGTTCAGTATGAAAATCTTCTATTCTGATAACATATCTAGCTTTCGAATCTCTATGGCAGTTGCCAATATATTCAGTAAACATGATAAATGAGAAAAACTCGGCGTTTGAGCCATTTGTTCCCGGCGTCAAAGAAAAAGTCACCCGTTATTTACATAACACAAGGCGGTTTGCACAGCCGTCAGCCGCCAAGTTGCCAAGTTTCCAACACTTATGCGGTTGATACGAAATTGAAAGGCTTTTCAAATCGTCGGATAAAGCCTCGCAAGGCGTTCGCGAAAGCCGTCTAAACAATGTTATCGTGGATACTTCCTATGAAATCTTATATATTCGAGACTCGAGTGATCTTAAAAATATGTGAAGCTTCGTAAAGTTTTCTCGGATGTGCTCTTCTTTCCCTTTTCTTACACGGAATTAGTCAGAATTTTCGAAATTTGCACGGGATTGGGAATTTGTACCTAATTCGAAGCGAGCGAAGCAGTGGGTGTACGCTAGTGCTCAATAAAACATTACTAACAAGTAACATAATATTCACACCTCTAACTTTTCGGAGTTATGTGCGTTTTAAGTATTTAAATATCACTTGCTTTAACGGTGAAGGAAAACATCGTGAGGAAACTTGCATGCCTGAGAGTTCTCCATAACGTTCTCAAAGGTGTGTGAAGTCTGCCAATCCGCTTGGCCAGCGTGGTAGACTATGGCCAAAACCCTTCTCACTCTGAGAGGAGACCCGTGCTCTGTAGTGAGCCGGTAATGGCTTGATCATGATGATGATGATGATGAACATAATATTAACACATTATGAAGATCATAGTACGCAGTGGCATATTATCGATTCAACGCTATGTCACGTTATATGTTTATCGTCGAAGTTGGAAGCCCTCTAAGTGTTTATAACTTGGAACAAGTTGTGGAGGAGTTCGTTGGTGTGTAATGAAATTTGTGTGCACTACCGCTTTATTTCTCTCTGAAGTTTTAATTAAATTGTATTGCGTGTGTGTGTGTGTGTCTTTTTTTGTCATCTACGCAGCGAGCGAGGGACGAATACGAAAATTCTTTTGGAAACTTTTTAGGAATACGCTTTAGTGAGTTTGGAGTTTGTACAAGTACAGTTCGAAAAACGTGTCTTCTTACCAGGGGACATGATTTTTGCTTGTGCTTTATTGTATTTTCAGTACAGTACTCTAAACATTAACAAGTAATATACCTGCAGATTTTCTTGACTCCCAGACTCCAAATTGCCCCTTTGCCAAGCCTAGTTAAAAGTTTAGGAAAATGAAACGAGTTGCAGTAAATTCTTATGCCGTTTGCCTAAACGTTGAGGCTTTCAAACTTTCAAGTGCTCATATATAACAAGGCTCACTTGCAGTTTAATTTTATAATGCTGCCAATTTTAACAAAATAATAATGCCCTCCTGACTGATTTTCGGCTACCGCGGCCTAGCTCAGCAGAGTCTGAGCTAGTTGCGCAGGGGATATTATAGGGCACAAGTCACCTTCGCAGGAGACAAGGGTTTATGCAAACACAGGTGCACTATCTATTCCCACACTTCCATAGTCCTGTGAGACGGCACTCCGACACGACTGGAGAGATCAGGCGTAGAACTGACGGCTTTATACGTTCTCTCAGAGACGCGGGGTATAACAATAACAAATTTCCTACTCCAGGCTGGCTACTCAGAACTTTTAGACAGAAAAAACCAATAAGTTTTGGTTTTGGCCAATAAGTTTGATTTTAAAACCGAATCCGGGACCTCATCATAACCAGCCGACGAAGCTAGCCATAAATTAACGAGGCAGTGATCTTGAAACAACAAGTGTTCCTTGTTGTTTCTATATTTTAGGAAAAATTAAACTGACTTCAATATACCTACTTAGCATTAAAATTGGAAGAGTTTCCTCTATTTCTCCCAGATCCCATCATAAGATCCGGACCATGGGACGGACCATCTGGGAAGTTATACCCTTTCAAACAAATTTGATTTTCCAAATTGGTGCAGGCGTCTTTAAATAATCAGAGAACAATTACATACAAAAAAAAAATACCTTCTCTTTTTTTTGTCGGTAAAAATGACAAAAATGACAAGAAGAAATGACAAGGAAAGTACAGATGCAGAAATATTTATTTAAATTTAATGGGTTGGTGCAAGTGGACATAAATGGAACATGAGATGACAGCAACGTTTTATAGTGTTCGCCACATTTCTAATGCATTTTCCTACATTTCCACCAAGAAGGCAAGGAAATGAACTGTCATTGGCAATACATTATGCACTGGACATGCTCTTTATAGCCCCCCGATGATACTATTTATATGTCGGAGTAAAACGTGCCGTAGAAAACGATTTTCAAGCGTATTTTCAGGTTATTTTCCTCGGTACATTGGTTCCCACTTGAAATGCTTGAATATAGGCAGTTTTACATGGCGATAAAAAGCAAGAAGAGTGTGATGTTGAATGAGTGTTACATTTATGCAGTCTACTTGACATAGTTACATCGGGTATACTTCGTTAGTACATAGTAGAGTAATAAAAAGGCAGCAAAAATATGCAGAAATATCGTCGAGAATCAAATTGACTCGTGCAGCCAAAGTTATATACAGGACCTACATTTACATTCAAGCATCATTGTAATGCCCTAATTAATGTATTTAACACGCTCATAATTATTTTATGTTGATATACCTTACTTGACACAAATCTTGAAACCTATGCGTTTACCTACGTATTCTGAAATAAATTATTTTGTGTATTTTATGTATTTTGTTAGTACGGTTTTATTTAAGTTCAAATTGGCTTCAGCTGTAATGGAGAATTTTATTATTTGAATCACGATCTGGAACCAAGCCTGTGGAATTAACTGCGTTTTAGGGATCGCTTCTAATAACTGGGAGGCTTGTTTTGAATAATAACGCCTTCGAATAACGCACATTTTAATTGTTTGTTCATCAGCGAAAAAGTCTGTGGCGTTTTCTTGGTTTTCGTTTTTCCTTTTAGATACTTTATTTAATGTTCTTACGATTTTTCTTAGACAAAGCAAACTTATTGAAAAATCTTGTTACAATGTAAAGACTACCTTGATGATGATAATAGTCTCGAACAGAAATGACGAAATAAGTAAATCATCACATCGAAGAACGTAACAAGTATAAATTAAAAATTTAAAAAACCCCCGACATTCGCCATTTTGTGGTGGCGGCTATCTTGAATTTACATAGTGCTATTTTACTAGTCAAGCCCTTTCATTTGATACCCATATTGAGGGGGTTGTGAAAAAATAATATGTTATCCGCCATTTTGTGGTGGCGGCCATCTTGGACCGATTTTCATCAAACATAGCTAAGAACACTGCCGACAAATTCACCTTTCAAAGAAAAAAAACCGCATTCAAATCGGTTCACTCATTTGAGCGCTACAGGAAACAGACAGACACACACACACATAACACGTCAAACTTATAACACGCCATCGTTTTTGCGTTGGGTGTTAAAAACGTAGAACACAAGTATTTCCTTTGCACCAAACATAATATGAATATCCCGGGACACTGAAAAATCACATTCGCATTAAAAATCCCAAACCGAACCCAAATAAAAAAGGGTACCTGAAAAAATAAAAATAACAGTTGTACGTAATGTACTTCACAACTTCAACACCATCACATAAACAGTAAGTATTCAAATGTTTTGATTACGAATTCAAATGGCGTTGGTCCCAGAATTTGCAAATCTTAGCGCCTTATTAATTAATCATGCTCTATAGATATATTTATATAGCTAGTGATGCACGAAGTGACGACAAAACGTCGATAATTACAAACCTATTAAAGCAACATTGAACTTAAATTAGCGACAGACAGCTGATGCGCACGTAATTGGATTTTAAAACTACAGTACTACTCGTACAGCTATTATGTACCTACTCATACTAGGCTAGGAGAGCTCTTTAGAGTAGGTTCTCTCTTCAGTAGATCCAAGTGATGCTTGAGAGCATGCTATTTCATTCTGCATTTATGTTTTTTACGCACGTAATTCCCTTAAAATATTCTTTAAAATAGAAATCTTTGGAAGGTTTTGGTAAGGCAATAGATAATGAAAAAATGTATCGAAATCCGGTAAAGTTTTAGATCTAGAGAAATGAAAAATAGCGTAAATCAGCGTAATATGTTAGTCAAATTATTTAAGGATACTAAATTGTATAAAATCAGATATTAGATTAAGATTTTAATTATTAATGAAATAGGTTTCAGGCATAGCTTTGTCGAGTTAGATAATGGAGATCGAACCATTTTATAAAATGAAATGAGGTTCGGAGGGTAAACTGTTTATCCTAAACTTTACATATTCAAATGAGTTTGTTGACGGACCTAACATAAATTGATTCTCAATACAAGTTCTATCGATAATTCGATAGCTCGTCCGTAACAACCCTATCCGTGCCTTATATTTGTGCGTGACATTAACCGTATTGATTTTGTTTGCGCGCGCAACCCTAATCCCCACCCCAGAGGGGGGAGGGCAAAAAAGGAACAAGGGTGAACGACGTTTCGATTCGAACATTTTTATAGGGGTGCCTGAATCCCTAAGGTTAATTCTACGATATGTACGATACAAGAAATGCGCATTACCATTTTCCATTTAAGTGTCTTTCAAAATGAATCGTTCTTTTTAGGGTTCCGTATCCAATGGGCAAAACCTGTTAATGTCATTATGTCACCCTTTTTACCCGACTGGGTTATGTGTTTCACCTGTGTGTATGTATGTCCATTCCTATGTCCGCGTGTAACTAATCAACGGCTCAACGGATTTTGATAAATGATACGTCAATGGGGGGTGTTACACTATCAGTATTATCACGCGATCCGCGATACGCGATCCAATTATTGATAGTTTGGCCGCTTTTTTGCGTCAATACTGATGGATTTCCGGATGGTCTTGAAATCCGCGATCCGTGGATCGTGATACGGTATTGATAGTGTGACAGGCCCCACTAGATTTGTCTCAATGACGCGAGTGTTATAGGGTACCTAAATTTTAAAAAAAATTAAAATGGCGGACTTTATGCGCTTTATTGTGCGAGCTGAAAAAAAATTTTTTCTTCAAGACCCTCGAGTGGGGTATCAAAATGAAGGGATTTAAAAGGCAAATACAAAAATGTATACAATTATATATTTGAACATAAGTTGGAGTGATAAATCACAGAAAATGACCGTTTCCTATGTCAGTTCGTAACTACTCAACGACTCAACTTATTTTGATAAATGATACGTCATTAGATTTGTCTTAACAGCGCAAATGTTACTGGGTACATAAAATTAATAAAAATTCAAAATGGCGGATTTTATGCACTTTAATGTGCGAGCTGAAAAAATTTTTTTTCCTCAAGACCCTCGAGTGGGGTATCAAAATAAAGGGCTTTAAAAGGCAAATACGAAAATATATACAATCTATATGTTTGTAATCAGTTTGGAGTGACAAATCATAGAAAACAAAATAAATAACAACTACTCTGTGAGTAAATTGGTGGTAATTTATTTAAGATCCCTTCCCACTCCACTCTACTACATTCCACATAATCCCCCCTACACCTCCCCCCTTCCCATCAATTATTGTAGCACTAATAATTTAACCTTAAATCGCCTAACACTAAAATAATACAATAATATTATGAAGGACCTTATTAAAGTTTCCAGTGTTCAACAGATGGCGCTAATAGTGGTCTTAAACGCGCTATACTTTAATACATGAACATCAATTCTTATGGGCTCGCGCTGTATTGAGAAATTGATTGATTAATCGTTCTGTCGATATCTTTCGTAGTTCGGGTTACTAGTAAAAGGTTTATTAGGTACTAGCGGACCCGGCAGACGTCGTCCTGCCCGCTATTAGCGCGGAGCGCCACCTACCGGGTCCAATTTTTCTACTTACAAACCTTCCTCTTGAATCACTCTATCTATTAAAAAAAACCGCATCAAAATCCGTTGCGTAGTTTTAAAGATTTAAGCATACATAGGGATATAGGGACAGAGAAAGCGACTTTGTTTTATACTATGTAGTGATTAATTATTAATTACTAATTGTAATTATTACTTATTATAATATTATATTTCTACATTTCTTACATTAAATCGTTTCGGTGGCAAAAGTCGGCAGAACTGCCTAGTGCCTACTGCCTAGTACCTCTTTCGTTTTGTGTCCATCTTGCAACTATCGAGAAAGTTGAACGTGGTCGAACAAATAGCGCGCGTCTTCGCTTGCGGCAGCCTACTAGATTGGCCCTTGCGTAATGGCCACCGCCTGTAGGTATGTTTTTTAATACCTACACGCGGAGTGACACAGGCCTGTCTCTTGTAAAAATATGCATCTAAAAATTTTTCATAGTTTTGCACTAAAAACCAAGAAATAAATTACGTAATTAAAAAAACTAAAAACCCGACTGCGTAAAACAAACTAGTTCTGGTAACTGAAAAGCAAAAAACAAGCTTTGTACTTTATAAACTAGAATTTTATAAGATCATAAACATAATTAATGTTAGAAAATGTATGGCAGGCGGGGGCATTACTTAGCCAACTACTCAGGACTATTAGTTCGCCCCCGCATGCCATACATTTTCTAACATTAATTATGTTTATGATCTTATAAAATTCTAGTTTATAAAGTACAAAGCTTGTTTTTTGCTTTTCAGTTACCAGAACTAGTTTGTTTTACGCAGTCGGGTTTTTAGTTTTTTTAATTACGTAATTTATTTCGGTCTGTATGTCCATATGTCACGAAACTCTAAAAAACGCTAAAAGACGGAATGACTGACAAACCTGAAATTTAGATATTTGGTGAAGATATTTTCAATAGCTTTAAAAATCAGACAAAGTAGGGCTTCACCAAAGATATCAACAGATCGGCAGTAATTTTTAAAAGTAGATCTATAACTTAATGAATGGACCTGGCAACATTGCTATTTGGTCGGAACGGTCGGAAGCTTTTGAATAGTGTACCGAGCCTTATGAGACAAAATCTCTCTACCCTTTTACAGCTATAAATATAGGAACAGCCAGTTTGTATGACCGGGGCTTAGATATGTAAATACGAAGTACATTAAGGTGTGAAGTCTAACCATTTCTCTCGCTTACCGCCTACGATAAATTCAAGCATTATTTCTCGTTAAATTTACTTTACTATAGTATATATATATTTGAGGCAATAAAATCCTTTGTTTTCCATTAAGAGCCCTTAACGAAACCGATAAGCATCCAAAGAGGTAACACAACAATACAAGAGCTCCAATAAAACTCTTATTATCGGGACTTATTGAGAATTTATGCGGTTGTTGGCAAGCTGTAATTTAAACGAAATAAGTTAGTTAATAAATATAATAAATAAATTGGAAACAATTTTCTCGACTAAAACTTTTTCCAAACATTGCACAAAAATTTTTTGGTTACTTTTAAGTAGTTTTAACTGGAAACACTAATAATTTATTTTTTTGTTAAATCGTCAGTTTGTTTTAATCCTTAGAATCGTATTTAAATGTACTTAGGTATTACGTAAGTAATTTGATTTTTTGCTCATTTCATTTTGCATTAGTGCCATCTCATTCTCGGTACAAGGGAGTGTAGAAGCGTTTTGGTTTTCTTTTTACCCGCGACGATGCGAGACAGTACTTATACCTATGTACATTTGGAATAAAAGGTGTGTAGGCTTTGTGTGTTTGTCTGTAACTGATTACCTCACATACTACTGGATCGATTTTGATACAGTTTGTGCATTACATAGATAGGTATTACCTCAGATCAGGTTCTTAGGTATTTTACTCTTATCCATAAGTCCACAAGGATGCAGTCTTGGGTTTAAAAAATCAATTTTTCATATTTCATAATGAAGTTCCTACCTAATAGAATAGAATAGAATAGAATAGAATAGAATAGAAAAGTTTTTTATTCAAATAAACTTTTACAAGTACTTTTGAATCGTCGATTGAGTCTACCACAGGTTCGGAATGCAGTTCCAGCCGAGAAGAACCTGCAAGAAACTCGGCGGTTGCTCTTTTTAACCCCCGACGCAAAAACGACGGGGTGTTATAAGTTTGACGTGTCTGTGTGTGTGTGTGTGTGTGTGTGTGTGTGTGTGTGTGTGTGTGTCTGTCTGTTCCCCTGTGGCGCTCAAACGGGTGGACCGATTTGAATGCGGTTTTTTTTGTTTGAAAGGTGAATTAGTCGAGAGTGTTCTTAGCTATGTTTGATGAAAATCGGTCCAAGATGGCCGCCGCTACAAAATGGCGGATGATATATTTTTTCACAACTCCCTTGATATGGGTATCAAATGAAAGGGCTTGACTAGTAGAATAGCACTATTGCAAATTCAAGATGGCCGCCGCCACTAAATGGCGAATGTCGGGGGTTTTTTAAATTTTCAATTTACACTTGTTACCCGACTGGTTTAAAAATAACATTATAACAATTATTATTATTAATGTATGTACATGATAGAAATGCCGTCTAAATAGGTACATAGTTTAGCTTTCGCGAAAAAAGAACGTATTTCAGTTAAAAGTTGGTAGAGTAAGCACCATCCACCATTCCACTACTAGACATACTGGGAAAAGCAAGCAACAACACAACAAAAGCGAGCGAGCACGTTTCAGTCCGACACCGGAGTATCCTCAGGAGATGTTGACTCTACAATGCAATGTGATTTTGCAATTTTGCATAGAAGTGAAGACAGTTTTGTGTACCCAAGTATCACGCACATAAAATATGAGCTTCTGTCACAATACAGTTACCAGGTTTCATTATTAAATAATAATAATGTCATTTACCGGCTTTCTACAGGGTAGGTACTGGTCTCCATGGTCTCAGAATAGACTGAGAAGGGTTTCGGTCGTAATCTAGCACTCTGACCAAGTGGGGACTGGTAGACTTCACACGCCTTTCAGAATATTACGGCGACCTCTCAGGGCATGCAAATTTCCGCGCGTTCTTTTCCTTTAAAAAATTCCTTGCTTAAAACGCACATAACTCCGAAAAGTTAGAGGTACGAGCCAGGGTGGATCCCAGTCCCCTCTATAATATAGTACATGCCGAAGTCTTAACCACTAAGGCTATCGCAGCAACCTAAGCTATACACCGTAACACCGTTAATATTAATATAAACACGATATTCCCACTTAAACTCATCCTTTCATCACCACCAATACCAATTTCAAACACCCATTCAGAATGATTTAAATAAGCACTCAGTGCTGCGAACGGGAAATTATTATCAAACCCATATTCCGCCCGAGGTTTGTACTGATCGATTTTAAAATGTATGAACTCTGCGCTATTTATCATGAAATCAACACGCGGTCGGGAATTTTAGAATATAAAAGAGAATTTATGAGGAATTTATAAGAGAATTTATGATGAATTTATAACAGCTAAGTAGGTATATAAAGCTTTGACCCTTGGACAACTGCACATAGTTGACAGTTGGACGTTTGGCTTCGGTTGACGCCTGATTCTATATTCAGGTTCTAAAACTAATAAGTATTGTATGGTTTACATTCAGATTCACTTATTTTTGCATATACATGCATATGTAGGTACATAGCATACAACCAATATAGCCCCATCAGGAAGATAATAAAAACATTATAGTTTTTGTATATGTAGATAAATCGATAGTATCCCTATTGATATATCGAAGATACACTATTTCGCCTCTGGTTTTAATGTTAATTTATTGAGCAAAGTATTGCTGACTACAATATTAGGTATATGATTCCTGCGATGGATTACTTATAGATTTACGTTTTTTTTAAAAATCCCGTTTGAAAATTTTAGTGTGATAAATATTGTTAGCCATTCGATTTACGGGTAAACTGCAATCAACATCCTAATGGTCATTTTTAGTTAGCTTTATTATATTCAAAGTCCGGTGATTGGATCGCGTCGCGCGGCCGTCCGTTCGAAGTAGAAATTGGCAATTTCCTGCTCTACTCTCCGCGCTGGGACTCGATTTTCTCAATATACATACATTGTTTTGTTTTGCACCTTATTTATATCCAGGACATGCATCTGGCGTTGTAATGCGTACGATAAAACACGAAAAGATAATATGGTGGAATACAACCTTTAAACAATAGATATACAGTTAAATAACCACCTTCTTTCTAATTCTATTACAGAACTAACATAATATTACAAATGCGAAAATGTGTCTGTATATTTATTTGTTTATTATGTTCAATTATAGGTATTAATGTAATACATAGGCAATTCGCAATTTTGTTCCAGCTAAAAGCTGTCAGATACCGCGCGTTTTATTAAGGTTCACAACTGGAATATTCCAAGTAATAAAAGATCGTGATAGTATTTAAATTATTAGACATTCCATTATCAAAATATTTAATCCCATAAAATGGAAATATAGACCTACCGGGCGACCGACTGCGGGAACTTGGAAATGGAAATTATTGCGAGACTGACATTTACAGGTGCGGACCGGGAGAGGTTGTCGGTTGACAATCTTTTTGATAATCTATACTAATATAATAAAGCGGAAGAGTTTGTTTGTTTGTTTGTTTGTTTGAACGCGCTAATCTCTGGAAGTACCGATCGCATTTGAAAAATTCTTTTTGCATTTGATTGTCCAACTTTTGGGGCAGGTTATAGGCTATTTAATATCCCTAAAATCCTCCCCTATGGGGGTAAAATGGGGGTAGAAAGTTTGTATGAAAGTCCCATGTTTTTAAAGTTACAGCCCTGAAAATCGGCATTTAGATTATTAGTTTTAAATAATAAATCTCTGTATATTTTATTTTGAAAAATCTTCCCTTAAGGGTGGTAAAATAGGGGTTGAAAGTTTTAATGGGAAGTTTTAATTATAATTTTGCTATTACTCTAGCGGCACGCTATGATGGCCGGTTTGACGTTTGTCCGCTCATGAAGTTCCGTATTAATTGATAACGACTTTGAAGGAAATAATTGTATTACTTTATTGACGATAGTGATGTGCAGAGATTCATAAATTTTATCGAATGTAGTTTTAGGTTTAGGACTCAAAATTTATTTATTAAATTGATTTCTTAAATGTATACAAGTGTAGAAAAATCAGTTTGCACCATTTAAGGGGTGAATGTACTTGTGAATATGAACAATTTTCACTATGTGGACAAACCTCTGAAATCGCAAAAAAATATCAATAAATATTTAAAAATGGAATCTAATACGATCGTCACATAGGATCGCTGGCTAGCACAACTACTACCTCCGGCAAACTCGCGTCAATGCTCAATGCAAAACAAAGCAGTTTCGAATTGACGTTGCTTCGAAAAGTATAAACTGTCAGTGCAATGCGATTGTGATATAGTTTTGACCTGGCTTTGGATTTCAAATATTGATACTGCATTACTGTTGACCCTTGCTCGTTAATTTGGACTCTGTTCAAGCCCTTTGTTGTGGATTTCGTCGATATGACCGAACGTACGCAGAGAACTGTTCTAAATAGTCAGACACGTGAGTTCGTAATACGCCTTCGTAACTATTTCGATCGTGAAGCTCAAAATGGAGGGCCAATTTTACCTATAACGTCAGTGGTTGAACGCGTAGCTGATGCGCTTAATATTGGACAACGAACTGTTAGACGGATAACTAAAAAAAAATATGGCGAGACTGGCACAGAAGAAAATAAACTTCACACACCAAAAAAGAGAAAACGAGCAAAACCAGTCGTAGGCATCGATAGCTTTGATGCCGATGCTATCCGAAGACATGTTTACGGCTACTATTTACAGAAGGAGTATCCAACAAGAAAAAAGTTGGTGCATTCACTGAAGGAAGCTGGATTATTCTTCGGTGGGGAAAGTTCTTTAACGAAGATTTTGAAGACCATTGGATTTCGATACAAAAAATGTAACAAACGCAAAATATTGATGGAAAGATTTGATATAGCGATGGCAAGGTATACTTTTTTACGGCAAGTGAAAGAAATCAAAAATTGGCAAAATGTTGTGTTCTTGGATGAAACATGGCTTAATGCTAACCATACTGTAGGCCGTTCTTGGAACGATGACACAGCAGCATCTACTTCCAAAGTTCCTGTAGGAAAAGGATCGCGACTTATAATTTGTCACGCCGGAACCATCAACGGGTTTGTCGAAGGTTCTTTCATGGCTTTTGCGTCAAAAACCACTGGAGACTATCATGAAGACATGAATGGAGAAAAGTTTACTGAATGGTTTACCTCAATGTTGTGTAGCCTCCCTGAACCATCTATTATAATTATGGACAACGCCCCATACCACTCGATGCAAATTGACAAGCCACCTGCCCAATCCCAAAAGAAAGCTGATATCGTCGCATGGCTTCGTAAAAATGGCGTAGATGCAAACATGAATATGTTAAAAGCGGAATTAGTACGTCTTTTAAAAGAAAACAAACCAACCAAGATCCGATACGTCATTGACGAAATAGCATTAGAACATGGGCACAGAGTTATACGGTTACCGCCTTACCATTGTGAGTATAATGCGATTGAGTTGGTGTGGGCTCAAATTAAGGGATATGCTGCAAGACACAATACAGAACCCCCATTTACCACAAAAAAAATGCTAAAATTATTAGAAGAAGCTTGTGAACATGTGACTAAAGGAGACTGGGAAAAGGTTGTGAATAGAACTGTTAAATTAATAAGGGAAGATTATGAAAGAGATGTGAAAATAGATAATATTATAGAAAACGAACATATAATTATTAATGTATGTGATGATAGCAGTGACGACAGTGAAAATAGTAGTATGGACGAATCTGATTAATTATGGCCTTTTGTGGCACCTTTTTTGGTATCTTTTGTATTCATATGTTTCTTGTGTGCATATAAAGTATGTATATTCATTTTCGTTCAAATATTCAGTTCGTTCAAATAAATTAAATAAACATATACATTTTTGTTTTATTAAACCTATTTAATCAGGTACAAAAACAAAACTTAATTGTTTTTTGTTCGAGAATAAATTGACATTCCACATCACTATTGTAATGTGTCAAACCGGCCATCATAGCGTGCCGCTAGTGTAACAACTTGAAATTTGGAAGGTAGGTTAATTCTAGGGCTTAGATATCAGCCTGGAAAATATTTCACGAAAAGCCTCCCCTAAGGGGGTAAAATGGGGGTTGGAAGGTTATGTTTTTGAAGTTACAGATATGAAAATAGGTTATGAAATTATAATTTTTAAATGATAAAAACCTGTATAAGTAATTCTGGAAAATCTCCCCTTAAGGGTGGTAAAATAGGGGATGAAATTTTTTATGAAAGTCCTATGTTTTTAAAGTTACAGACCTGAAAATCGGCATTTAGATTATGAGTTTTAAATAATAAAACTCTGCAAATTTTATTTTGAAAAATCTGCTTTTAAGGGTGGTAAAATAGGGGATGAAAGTTTTAATGGGAACTAAAAACGATTACAGCGCCCTCTGGCGGCCTACGCCAGAGGGCGCTGTGATAGTTTTTAGTTTCCAGTTTTGGCCGCCAGAGGGCGCTGCGATCGTTTTTAGCTTCCAGTTTTAGCCGGAAACTTGAAGCAATAACAGCGCCCTCTAGCAGCCAAAACTGGAAACTAAAAACGATCGCAGCGCCCTCTTGCAGCCAAAACTGGAAACTAAAAACGATCGCAGCGCCCTCTGGCGGCCAAAACTAGAAACTCAAAACTATCTCAGTGCCCTCTGGCGGTCTAACCCGGAAACTTGGAGCAATAGCAGCGCCCTCTAGCAGCCAAAACTGGAAACTACAAAACAATTGCAGCGCCCTCTTGCAGCCAAAACTGGAAATTAAAACGATCACAGTGCCCTCTTGCGGCAAAATCTGGCAGATAAAAAACGATCGCAGCGCCCTCTGGCGGCCTAGGCCAGAAAATTGAAGTGATTGCAGCGCCCTCGTGCGGTCAAAACTGGAAACTAAAAATGATCGCAGCGCCCTCTAGCGGCCTAAGCCGTCTCGATACAACAGCTGCGCCCTCTGGTGGCCGAAGGCAATTAAATAAATACTAAATTAATAACTAAATCAATAAATAAATAAATAAATAAATAAATAAATAAATAATGTAAAGCTATTTAGTTATTAAATAATTATCTAAATGTGAAAGTGCGGATATTTGGATGTTTGGATGTATGGATGTTTGTTACTCTATAACGTCGCAACTACTGAACAGATTTGGCTGAAATTTTGAATGGAGATAATGCCCTGACTTAAAACATAGGCAACTTTTTATCCTGAAAAAATCCACAGTTCCCACGGGATTTTGAAAAAACCCAAATCTACAGCTATAGGTAGATCAATATAGAAAACTACCTTGAAAGTAAGTATAAAGATTGGAAAAGGGAGCGGGAACAGGAACCAGAAATCCACGATTCCCTTAGGATTTGTGAAAAACCGAAATTCACGCGGGCGAAGCCGCGGGCAACAGCTAGTATTTTAATATTTAAAGAATTCGGAATATTTAGAAGATCTTTTCGAAAATGTCGCTTTCAATTATTCTAGAGATATAAGTATTTATTAGTACACCAATCATAAAGTAGAATAGGCCAGACTATAGATATATGTATAGACTTGCACAGGCCCTTAAGGTCTTAGTAGCGATAAGTCTGCATTGACATATCGCTATTGTAATATGTCTTAATATTGTAATAGTTTGGCCGGTCATCAAACAAACGCACACACACAAACGCACCACTAAAATCAGAACCCTTCCGTATAGTCGGGCTAAAAGATACTTCCTGGTGTTTTGTGACAGTGTCATTTCCAGGTCGCTCGTTGTGAAACAAACTTCCTTTCCCCCTCGACCTTTATCAGCTTTCACTTCACATTAAGTAGGTACCTTCCGAGGTACTTCAGGTTCATGGAATAATTTTACTGTAATCTAGTTCTGTTTAGCTGACATAGAAGGTAAGCAAATTGCAGAAAACTTTTCAGAAAAGCCCTAAATTATCTAGACAGATATTTAAGCATTGGAACTACACGATGACTGCAAAATGGCAGTTTATTTGTGGTTCTGTTTCGGTTGATTCAAGTTCATCGCAACTGCAAACCGATTGCGCTAATTATTGTAGCAGAACTGCATGCATGTGGACTGCGCAGATGATGTAATCAGAACTGCATCCCAACCGCAATTTTTCGTAATCAACTTGCTATTCATCTTTCTAGATACTAGACATTTAGGGCCTGTTTCATAACCTTCTGATAAGTGTCGGATAGCTTATTCACAAGTCTTTGTCACTTGACATAAAGTAAGAAAGTGACAGATTATCAAAAGGTGGTAAACCATCTCAAACAAAGCTCGTGTCGCGCTTTTCCCTTTCGTCGTAAACGATGGACGTTCACTGATCTTTTGCTAGAGTGACATTTCCAGTGGTTCTTCTCGGTTGGAACGGCATTCCGAACCAGTGGTAGATTTAATTGACGATTCAAAAATACCCACTTGTAAAAGTTTATTTGAATAAAAAACTTTTCTATTCTATTCTATGCTATAAATCCCATAATATTGTGCTATTTAGCGTTATGTACGATTTATTATTAGCCAATTAGAACGACGGGTTAGTGAGTGTTAGTGAGCCTTCTTTGACGACGTTGTTAAGTTGGAGTTTTATTTTTAGTTGCCATTATAAATTTGTTTTGATGACTTTGATTCAGTGGACCGCTTAGCTTGATAAAGGTTCTAAAACCCGTGAGAGCCAAGCGCATTGCGGTGACTGCGGGTGACCTCCAGACTAATTAAGACTGTGTTAGATTGCGACTCGTATAACCAGCCATTTATCAACTAAAACTCACCGATGATTCCCAAAAAGCTACTCATTGATTTAATAAGTGAATTATTTTCTGCGGTTATTATTCAAAGGAAATAATGCAAGAATTTTATTTTTATTTCGAACCAACAATATAATTCGGAATCGTTGATAAATAATTATAACGATGGGCCGAGGAAAAGCAATTTCAGATTTTGCTTCTAATAGTACGGCAGCCCTGGAACAATTTCTAACAAGCTGAATTTTCGTGTGTAGGTTCGTTTCGACGAGACGAACAATTTTTTTATCTATGAAAATTCTCGATGGAGGTAGCTACTCGAGTGGGGAGGTGTTAAAAATTTCGATTCGCTTGGGTGGGAAATCGTTCTACTAAAGTAGGACTATATAGCCATTTTATTATACAAGTTCTTACTAGGTTGCGTACAAAAAATCAGCTGGTTATTAATGATATTCTACAGCGTCCTCCTCTACGAATATTTCCAAATAATGAGGTTATAAAAATTATTAAAAATTATTAATAACTAGCTAATTTTTTGTAAATGTTCGCAGAGGAAACTCAGAAGATACAGCTCTAACAGCCAGTGTTGCCATACTCATTATAGAACAGATCTTTGTAAAATACAAATTAAGAATTACATTCAAGAGCAATGTATAATGTTAAAGTAAATCAAGTTTATTTTCCTCTTTTTAAAAGCTCCTCGTATTAAGCTTGATTCTGTCGACGGCTAATGCAATATTTCGCTGTCCATTGCTCAATTAATTAAAAGCAACGGAGCGCGCTACGAAGGCACTCCGCTCATTACGACGGCAATGTATCGCCATTATAAGGCGAGAGCGGCTAATCGCATCACACCATGTATGAAACGTAATTAACGCTCGCTAGTAGTAGTAGTCGCTTAAAGTGCAATTTAGCACACTTATTGATATTTTCCGGAATCGTTAAAAGCTGATACTTTTATCATCCTCTTCACCCGCAATTTAGACAATTAATAATTTAAAGCACACGATATTGAAAACATTTTAATATTTAGTTACTACGTTTTGACGTAATAACGTCTTATAAATCGATGAACGACGAAATAAACGAAAAAGCTGACTCATTATCACCTTCCGCGTGCAAGCGAGAGCGCGGAACAAGCGATAGAGAACGATCGGCCTAAGCATTCGGCTTGTGTCGCATCTAGATATCTCTCTTTGTTTTCTTATTACCATAATGTAAAATTATCGTCCGTAAACCAACTTTACAGACAACCAATTTTTTTTTAAATATAATTAATGAAGTAAGTAAGTATATGTTTTAATTACGTAAAACGACAAAGATAACGCTATACTTTGTACTACTTGGGGTACTACTCTAGACCGCTATAAAATCCACGCAGACGGAATTGTGGGCATCTTTTAGTATTCAATTAAAAAAAAATCTCATAGTGGAAATCTATTTGAAAACTTATTTACACGAGAATGATCACAATAGCGTTAGCGAGTGAGCAGCCATGCGTTCAACCGTCGATAATAATAATAATTGGGTACACACAACCAATAATTACTGTGCGGTTGTGATAATTGATGCTGATGCTGTACACTGCCGGCTGGCCAATGATTCATTTGCGGTTTATTCTAACAGCGTATTCAATGAAATGTATCGAATTAGAGCCACACCATACTTTCAGCGCAGGAAATCGGCGAGTTTCCGATTGCATCGCGTTTTGGAAACTAAGGCTAGAGACATATTAGCGAATTTTCGCGAACGGACGCGTGTGGTATTTGGGCGCTTACGAGTACGAAGAACCTAATATTATTGTTTATTATTATTTTATTTTTAATAAATATTGTATTATTCAATAAAATGTATCAAATGAGACATATTGAAAACGCAAACCTATACAATATTAATAATATACCTACCTAGTGGTTTTGGCAGCCGACCGTAGGTATTATTCAGCAAATTACATAATTATATGGTGTTTCACAAGGCAGTCTAGTTATAACTACATACATTACTGATCGCTAAACGGACTGTAATGAACGAAAATCAGATTATAATTTCCAATAGAGCGAATAAGTTGATAAGACTATTTTCTACTTCTGAATTGTAGATTTCAAAATAAATAAAATAAATAAATAAATAATCATTTATTCGGGATTTATATCGCGCCAAAGATAACAAACAAGAAAAATTACAATATCTTATTTTTTATCTATTTATCTATACTCTGATTTTTAATTCCGTGGAATTCTGACGTTTCTCAAATGGATTCAAAAATGAGGAGGTTCTCAATTCGGCGCGTATTCTTTTTTTTCCATGTACAGAGTGAAAAGAAAAGTCTTCCCGAGAAAAGAAAAGGTTCCCGCGGAAATACACTTCACTCCGCGCGGACGAAATTGCAGCCAAAAATTAGTATTATTATAATCCTATCTATTAATAATAATATTAATTAATTATTCATAATGCCACCTATCACAATCAGTGCCACATATTAAGTCCGTATCAATTAATTATAGCTTATGTACATATATATACGTTAATTAGTCGCGCATGAACGCATCACTTAGCAAAGCTAATGTTACTATAATACTATTGTGTGTGTATAATAATAATTATTTAATTTAAAATCGGTGTTAATGGATTAAAATATGATTAAGTTTAATATAGCCTTATAGACCCTGATCTGTCTCCAGTATTAACGTCCCATCGAACTATGAGGTCGAGAAAATAGTGAATGCATCTGTGACCCGTGTTTGCGCTTACACTAGTGCAATATAATATCCTGCGTAGTTGGTTAATCTCCGCCTCCATTGGAATTCGTCGCCGAAATTCGATCGGGAGGACATTATTTATTTATTTATTTATTCAAATCAAATCAAATCAAATAAACTTTATTCAAAATTGGTACACTGTACACTTTTTGAACGTCAATTTAGGTACAGGCAATGGTGATAATTATTTACGGAAACTTAAAACTAAAACTACGAGGGTTCCAAACGCGCCCTGGTCTGAGAAGAGCCCACAACAAACTCAGCCGGGTTTAATTTTTTTTATTATCACCATCTTACAATATGGTATAATAGCCATAAAAATGATTTGAACTGTTGGCTTTTAGAGCAATCTATGTCCATGGATTTTTGTCATTAAAAAAATCTTTTAAGCTATAGTAAGACTTTTCAATTAATTTGCGTTTAATAAAACCTTTGAACTTATTGAGAGACATATCCAAAATGTTCTCTGGCAACATATTATAAAAAAGTACAGAATTACCAACAAATGATTTTCCAACTTTTCGCAGCCTAGTAGTGGGCAACACAAGTTTATCTTTATTTCTAAGATTAATGTTATGACAGTCACTTTTTTTCTTAAATTTATCGATATTTTTGTGTACATATATTAAATTTTCAAGAATATATTGGTTATAAACTGTCATAATTTTAACTTCCTTAAACTTATTTCTCAGTGACTCTCTGGGTCCCATATTATATATGGCACGTAATACCCCAGCATTACAGGTTTCCCTAATTCGCTGGGGTACCGTAATATAAAAATTAACCTATTTCTAAATTCTATATCTAATATTAGCAACAAAATGTTTATATCCTAATTAACCTATTTAAAAATTAGTTTATCCTAATCGTAAAATAATTAATCCTAATTAAAAATTAATAAAAAAAAAAAAAATAACTTAATCTATTGTTATTATGGTAACAAATGCACCACATTATTTATTAAGTAGGTAAGTACCTACTACGTAACTTTTCCCCGCGATTTCATTCGAGTAGAGTTAGCTTTTTGAAAATCACATGCTAACCCTTTATTTTATCGGATTAAAAGTATCTTATGTCACTCTTCAGGCCTCCCATGCAAAAATGCATAAAATCTCACCCATGCAAAAAATCACGTCGATCCGTAATCAGCACACACCGACAAACAGAATTACTTTCGTATTTATAATATTAATAGATTGGCTTATGCAAAAAATATATGTATCAATAGTAGTGGGATATACATATCACCACAACCGCATTGCTATTGGTTACGCGCATCCATTTACGTTTTATACTTTCGGTTGAGCGGATGGTAACTTTATTGTTTAGTTATCCGATCGAACGATTTTCGGTATAGCTTTTTAATATAGAACAATGGTTTGGAAAGGATTAGTATTCGTACACGTATTAAATCAATATTTTTTGTTTGTTTGTGTCGTTGTTTTTTTATTAATGCTGAAACGAATATTCTAGTCGCCATATTCGTTATTTCATTTTCATTTTTTTCCCACAAATGTTTAGTATCTTTGAGTGGCCAGTACCCAGCAATGTAAACTTAGTGTCGAATAGGTGGTGAAAGTTAGGTAAAACTGCCACGTAGACCAATTGATCACCACAACCGTTCGATTTGAGCAATGGCTTATACATTATTTGAGAAAAAAGTCTTTAGCAGACCCTTGAAAAATGCTTAAATGAAAAAAAAAAATCGTTAGCAGACCGTAAATGCTTAAATGAGAAAAAAGTCCGTAGCAGAACGTTGAAAAGGTATTTAAAATGAACAATAGTTTTAAAAAAACCAAAACTCAAAATTGGAGTATAGTTAGAAAGCGGATAGCAAAGACCAAGAGAAGACTGAAGAAGTTTTTTTTTTTTAATTTTTATTCAAAATAATGCGTACAGTATTTTTTAACGTATTTATAACCTCAGCTAAAACCACACAGGGTTTATTTGCTGTAGAATGAGTTAACTGTTAAGTGAACCAAGCACCATTATATTTGTTTATAAAAAGCATAATTGACTCCCGGCTCACCCCAACTTCGCACGTGTCTATACTCTATACCCATGAATATCTACGTATTATGTGAATGTGGTACACAAACATGAAATATTGATCATTCAGAATATTTATGAAATATTCAAAACTATGGTGAAGTGGGTTTAAAATCCACCAAAGAGATTAGAAGACGCGAGTACATAGTGAAAAAGAAAGCAGTAAGTATGTAGTTATTCCTAATAACGATTAATATTCAAGCAGTAACGCTGGTCATGGAAGGGAGGGGAGAGGGTGGTATGAGTCAGCGAACACCCAACTAATAACCCTATTTCACCATACGTCGATCGATGGCAATCGTCTAGACACCGTGAATCAGTGGCCCTGTTTGTTTTAACACGTTGTTGTTATATGAGCGGAGCGGAACTATTTTGCCTGCTCTTTACCATCGTCGATACTTAGCCGATACAATCGCCGGTAATCGTCACGATCATCGTGCAAGCATCCACACGATCGTCCTTGATCGTTTATTGAGCGGCTAGCGGCGCGAATTCCCTTTGATGCGTGCCCAAAAGCCGACAAGTCGCCGATCGCGACGATTATGACAACGATGATCGGTGACTATAGGCGATCTCCACACGATTCTTCTTCTTGTAGTGCCGTTTCCTATCGGAGATTGGCAACCATTACAGTTACATTAATTAATTACACCATACCAGCTATTTGTACTTTGGATGCTGCTACACGGAACAGAGATCGGGTACTTTTCCCGTACCATTGGTGTAAATTCTTTAGCCAGGACGTTCTTCTACGGCCAGGTGGTCTTCTTCCAGCTATTTTGCCCTGAATTATGAACTGCACGAGGTCATACTTGGTGTTTCTCATAATATGGCCAAAGTACTCTAGCTTCCACACTTTTATAGTCTTCATAATTTCTAGGTCTAGGTTCACACGATGCTCGCGTGTAATCGTCTACAGTCGTCGATTGTGAAGAGGAGTCACAAATGTTTTGCCTTCTACGTCCTTAGCCTAGAAATAGATCTTTGTACATTATAGAGAGTTTGGATTTAATGCTGGACGTTGGGGTCACAAGGATCTGGAGTGGTGATGGCGAATGGGAAAATGCAGTGTAGGTAGACCCGTCAATCACTAGGAGGACTGACGACATCAAACGAATCGCAGGGAAGCGTTGGACACAAGCGTCACAAGTCCGTATCAATAGTCAGATCCCAAGATCTGATAAAACTTTTTTAATAAATAGCCTTCTTAATAAAAAAAATCTCGCAAAATACCAAATTTATTCCATATTATCCACCTTTTAACGTAATTTTTAACTTAAATCAAAGTTAATATGAGGAAAACTTATGACGAATGTCTAAAATAGTTACCTGAAGTTATTTTTCTCCATTCAAATAAAATAGAAAAGAAATCATACTAATTACAGAACAAAACAAAAGACTCCACTGATCCCGTTATCAAAAAGAATTATTTGCAAGAGCATTTAAAAGAAAGTCATAACATTTCTGACGAATTTAAGAGTCGAAACCACAAGGGATTTAAGAAAATAATAATAACCATTCAATTCTAGCTTTTATTTTCTTTGTATTACTGTTGTGAAAATAAACAGGAATCAGATTTTATAAGATTTCGTTTATTGGTGCAGAATTGGTTTTTATTTTATTGTTTACGCGGAGCATAAGACAACCAGTGGGGCTATTCTCTAACTCAGTTACCAACAGAAAATGGTTGCTAACGAATTAGTTCGATATACATTGCTGTTTTAATGTGTGAAAATATGAAATCACTGTTTATATTTTACACAGTAAACAATGTACCTATATCGAACTTATTCGGTGGCTATAATTTTCAGTTGGTAATTAAGTTAGAGAACAGCCCACCAATTCGTGCCTCTTAACGTATATCGTACCCCAATAATGATAGGGGGTTTTGTTGGGATGTCAACGCGATGAGCTCAAGGTGACTCGACTGAGAGGAGGTACGATATTCACTCTTATCAGATGCTATTGATATGAACCAGTAAAGCGTGAGGAACGAAAGAAATGTACTTAAAGGCTAAACTCGGTCACCAATCCTGTTATCGATTTGAGTCAACACTGCTTACCCATCACAATCCACATACGCTATCACAACTAGGGTGCACCTGCTTTAGAGAGAGAGAGAGGAAAGAAAGTGCGTATAGCTAAAGCTGCAACTGCTGCGAAAGCTATTACTGCGATCCCCACTGCCTGCAACGTAGAAGTAGTACGTGTAGCGAAGTGTCGGGGTTGCGGTAGAGTCCTCAATGAACCCATTAACTTGATAATCACTACATAGTATAAAACAAAGTCGCTTTCTCTGTCCCTATGTCCCTATGTCCCTATGTATGCTTAAATCTTTAAAACTACGCAACAGATTTTGATGCGGTTTTTTTTAATAGATAGAGTGGTTCAAGAGGAAGGTATATAAGTAGAATTGGACCCGGTAGGTGGCGCTAATAGCGGGCAGGACGACGTCTGCCGGGTCCGCTAGTACAGTAATAAAATAAATAAAATAGCTTTTTATTATTATTCCTTACAACTAAAGTACATAATTTTACACAAAACAAATGACATAGTTTACATAACATTAACAATAGGGCTATAAGTACTTATAATATTTGATAATACAGTACTAGGTAGGTATAAATTATGCTGATTTATTCAACTGATTTCAGCAGCTACATATCTGCTCGTATTTATTGTGTGATTCGATCCGATTTAGTAAGCTATATTGATGAGACGAATGAATTTAATTAATGACATCAAATCCGGCTGCGCATTAGAAGGACATACATTTTTAAATGATCTCTCTATCATTTAAATTGCCTATAAGCTTTTAAATACGTCTGATCGAATCCCAAAAGTGCAGTTGACATAACGCATGCAGTTAACAATTGAATTAATAAGTGAATGAATGATTAATATTATAATGACTAAAGACGACTGAACTGAATCAAAGAGACGATCGGCAACTTACTACTAAGTAATAAGTACCTTAGTAACTTACTACCTACTTAAAATTGCATTCATTAAATTGTTCAAAAAGAAAATATTCGTGCTCTTAAAGAATGGTAATCAAATAGGTACGTACATTGCTTCCTGTTCAACATTCCGTTTCCACGTTAGGAATTCCAAATTCCATTACAGGCGCTAACAGGCAATACATCGTGTCATCGATTTTCCTTTACATTGAAGAAAGCGCGCAATTTTATATCTCAAGTCTAAGTTAATAAAATATCGTGGGTATTTCCTTCTTCTTTGTATGGAAACCTTACTGGGTAATTGTTTGATACTCATAGTATCGAACAAGATATATTTTAAGGTCACTTAAACGTCCTAGTTTATTAATAACTAGCGGACCCGGCAGACGTCGTCCTGCCCGCTATTAGCGCCACCTACCGGGTCCAATTTTTCTACTTATAAACCTTCCTCTCGAATCACTCTATCTATTAAAAAAAACCGCACCAAAATCCGTTGCGTAGTTTTAAAGATTTAAGCATACATAGGGAAATAGGGACAGAGAAAGCGACTTTGTTTTATACTATGTAATGATGCACCCAGAAGAATAATAATTGTTAAGATTTTGTGAGATATAATTTTTTTTAATTGACTCTCGAAACCAAGTGAAATCTTTGTGTTTGTGTTGAATATGTTACCAAATTAACGTTGGATTCATCACGAGCGACGTCCTAGTAAAATTATGCAATTGATACTAAAACCATGTATTTCATCTTTAAGTCATGATTTTTCACGATCTTTATATCATATTCCTACTCTTTTTATAAGTACAACTGTCATTAGACGTACGACTTCGCGCTCATAATCAATGAATATTCATTTCGGAAAAGGTAAGATAAAGTTATCCAAAATCTATGTAAATTGTATTCTTTGTTGTACTGCTTGCATTCTATTATACAAATTGCCTTAAATCGGACAAAATGAAATAAAACATAAATATTGACATTAAACGCAGCGAAATAACAAATTGGTCAAAAAAATAAACCTATACTAAAATACGTGATGCAGACGCATTAAACTGCGATAGATAGAGCAATCAGTGGGAAACTGCGATTGGCAGCATCGAAAAATGGAGCAAAAACATCGCCGTAATTTCAGAACGCAAATATACGCATGCAAATTTCCCGAACGAATTAAAATGCTCTTCGTCCGCTTTAACTTTCAAGTGAAGTGGGCTCGGTACACTGCAGGGCTCGACTGTCGACAGGAATATTGGGATTTGGGATGATGAATTTTAAGTTTTAAACGACTTTCAGGTGTGATTACGTACGAATACGTAGGTGGTACGAATCACTTGTGAATTAGGCAGGTCCATCTAAAGTGATATGAAAATCAATTAAATTACCTACTAGTGAATAGCAACATTTTATCACATAATATTGATGAAATTAATCGTTTAAAATATGTTTACGTAATTTGTAGTTGGGTTGGGTTGGGTTGGTTGGTTAACGCTTTTCATTACACTCGTGCTAACGTAGTGGGCTGGTAATGATGGTTGTTTTGTCAAGATATTGTTAAAATCGTCGTCGACAGTTAAGTCAAGGTTACATATAATATAAGTAACCGTTGAAAAGGTACTTACCCACAAAAATATCAGCAAAGTGGGTTCCTTAAGTCGGTATTCGTACATTAAAAAATATAAAAATCAATGCCACTTTTCGTTGTAATTTTATAACTTAAGAACGGGCTCACCTATCCAAACCAAATGTTTAGGCTTTTTTCGGACTATTTAGATGGTTTATGTGAAGTTTTGACAAAATCGGTCGAGCGGTTCTTCATTTATCACATTTTTTGTAACAAATAAAAATCTATATATATATAAAAACAATCGATACGGTAAACTCTCTCACCCGTACCTATATAATTCTTCCGTACGTGTGTTTGTCACCTAACTCCTCCTAAACAGCTGGACCGATTTGGATGAAATTTTGTGTGTATATTTCAATCCTGGATGGTTTGAAAACACAATTACCGGGTAGGTGCGGGTAACCTACCGGGTCTCAGTAGGTGGCACTGATGTCGGTATGTCACCGGGCAGGACGACGTCTGTCGGGTCCGCTATAGTTAAATATAAAAATAATATAAATTCAGTTTTATCTGCATTCCGTGGATATATTTTTAAACGGCAAATTAAATAACAGAATGCCTATCGTGTGACGGACAGTGGTCAAATATATTAAAATATAATTTACAGCGATGGCTCTTTTGCAGTTATAAATAACGAAACAACATTTACTCCCATTTGCATCCTTTATAAACTGCCGACGCAATTATATTATTAACGTGGATGTAATTCTGCTAATGGTTTAACGCGGAATTTTAATAAAACATAATGATTAATTATTTTGAGTTATTACGAACTCTTTGGTGTGGTGGTGTATCGTTTAGTCTCGATTACCGGATTTGATTCCCAACTGATTCAATAAGGTGAATCATAATTTCTAAATTGACTGGAGTCTGATCTGTGGGGCTATTCTCTAACTTGGTTACCAACTGAAAATAGTTGCCAACGAATTAGTTCGATATACATTGCTGTTTTACTGTGTGAAATATAAAACAGTGATTTCATTTCACACATTAGAATAAGAGAATAGCCCCACTGGTGGAAGGCTTTGGCCTCGGCTTTCGGTTTATTATTTTAAACTTTAAGTAGGTATTAATTCCAAAAACCTTTAAGGTTCAAAATCCAATACATGAAAAATTGTTTTCGAGCAATTGTTTCTGAGCGTCCGTAATATCGGCGTGCCCACCCAACAGATAGCCTGCAGACAACTCAATCAACTGCCTGTATGCAGTGGAGAGAAGTGGAAATGAGGTTTTTCTGTCCCCGTCATAATATATCCCTTGCTACGTGTTTATAGCGAAATATCTACATATTATATTTTTTAATTACTAGAAAATGCCCGCGGTTTCGCCCGCGTGAATTATTATCGGTTTTAAACAAATCCCGAAGGAATCGTGGATTTCCGGTTCCCGTTCCCGCTCCCTTTTCCAACCTTGATACCTACTATCAAGGAATTTCGCTATAGTAATCTACATATAGCTGTAACTATAGATTTCGAGTTTTTCAAAATCCCGTGGGAACTGTGCATTTTTCCAGGATAAAAAAGCCTATGTTTTAAGTCAGTGCATATTCTATCTCCATTCAAAATTTCAGCCAAATCGGTTCAGTAGTTGCGGCGTGATTGAGTAACAAACATCCAAACATCCACACTTTCACATTTATAATATTTTTTAATTATAATAACTAGGTACATACATGAGTAAGGATATCTTTCCACCAAGAAAGTGATCGCTTCATTTTTCAATTAGAATGTATCACAAAAATATTCGTAACTTTGTCTTACAAAAGGTAAGAAAAGCCAAAAATTGTCACTGAAGAATCTTTCATCTTCGTCTTTTTACACGCTTTATATTAGCTTCACCTGTATGTATGTTTGTAACCGACTTCTTTGAACGCGATTTTGACCCACTTTAAACGGTCAGATTTCATTCAAACTTTGTAGATTTATCGAGGACCGATGACAATACACTAATTTGATAAGATTATATTTTCATTATTCAATTTGGAAAATAAGATTTTGTGTTCATTTATCAAAAGTCGTCGGTAAGGAAAAACAATAAACATTCAAAATCGCACGGTAACTAACTGTAACTAGGGTAAACAGAATAGATGTCACACACAACTAAAATCTAAGCACGAAACGCACGAATGCGAAGATAAAACAATATTAAAACAAAATAATAATATTATTAATAATGAGTACTTATTTACTTTAATCATATTGTACGATTTACAATAAATAACAAATAAAATAATTTATTAATAAGTAATTAATATCTGTTGTATTTTAAGTGACATGATTTTTTTAGTGTTTTATAAATAAACCAAACTAAAAAGTAGAAAATAAATAATAGTTTAAAAAAACTAAAAAACACGTTTTTTATAGAAAACCAAACTAAAAAATAGAAAATAAATTTTAATAAATATAAATTAATAATAGTGTGCATATGAAAAAAATGTATCTTATTTAAAAAAAGCGTGGGGTGCTTTTAAGATATTATCGAAATGATAATCCTCTATACACCCATGCACCCCACGCTTTTTTTTAATAAAATTCATTTTTTTCATATGCACACTATTATTAATTTATATTTATTAAAATTTATTTTCTATTTTTTAGTTTGGTTTTCTATAAAAAAGCGTGTTTTTTAGTTTTTTTAAACTATTATTTTTTCATAGACCATTTTTGTTGGACCGGTGTTTTTTTCAATACCTACACTACAAAAAATGTTAGGAGATAATAAGAAATAATGTAGCCGAATGCGTGTTTTTCGAGTACCCCTGAAACTCGTATTTAGCTTTATTATAACTACGGGAAACCCTCCAAGGATCGGCCCTAATAGCCGCCCCTGTTTTCACCGCGTGTGTTGTTACCTAATAACAGGTCTGGAAATATCAAAAGCCGTACGGAGTAACGATGATACCAGATATTACCTACGGGTCATCCTAAAAATCGTCCGGCTCATCCACTCTAAAGAATTTATTTACTTCATACTAGCTGATGCTCGCGACTCCATTCGCGTGGTAATAGGTTTTTTTTTAAATCCCTTAGGATTGTCCGGGATAAAAAGAAGCCTATGTCCTTCTCCAAGGTCTACTCGATCTTTGTACCTTTCGTCAAAATCAGTGCAGTGGTGGTGAAAGCGTAACAGACAGGCAGACAGAGTTACTTTCAAATTTATCAATTAACTAGCTGCGCCCCACGGTGTTACCTGCGGTTAATAAGTTTGTACACAAAAATATTTGAACAGAATCTTCTAAGAGTAACTTAGCAAAGAGAACGACAGACGAAATTCATGCAAATGCATACAAATGCATGCAAGGACAACAAACTATTGCAATAATGTAGTACATGTGAGCGTGATACACTTAAGAACCATAGACTAAGAACAATCAGCGCCATCTATCGCGTTTTTGGAAGTCTATATCTATTTAAGTCCCACAGGAACACTTTTCCGGGATAAAAATTAGCCTATGTGTTATTCCAGGGTATAATCTGTCACCATCAAGTATGATTACCTATATATTGTATAGGCTAACATATGGCTCGATGTGGCTCGTATGACAAAAATTAAGACTCTACCGTCAGTTCGGAAAGCGGATTCTGCTGAGAAAAACCGGCAAGAAACTCAGCAGTTACTATTTTCAAAACCTAACTATTTTCAAACCTAGTTACAGCCCTGGGAATAACAATAGCCCCACTGCACCGTACCGATGTTAGTGGAATCGGACCGGAAAATATTCCATGAATCCGCTTACCACAAAGTACTCGATCGATGGCCGGCTGTCATTCGATTGGAAGTTGGAACTCGCTGCCGGTGGGACGCATATTGATTACTTGCACCCTTCTACGTGACTGTGATATTGTCATGGAAACGTTTTTATTTTTCAAAAATTTGCGGTCGATTGCAATCTGACCTGCATGGATTATAAAATGTTCTTGCGTCCGTGCTGATCTGGTGATAATGTTACGATACAATCTAGGATGGTAGAAAGCTTATACGGGTTATAATAGTTAATCTTGAAGCAACCACCAAGTGAAGTATCCCACCAAGCTAAGACAGCGCCAATTTAGAAATTATGAATCGCTAAATTCGTATGAATTCGCACTAGAAAGCGCAGTGTTGGCAGACCCTTTACCTAGATGAACAGACGACGTTAAGTAGAAGAGTCTCGAAGAGGGGCGGGTGTACCCCGCGATACCCCGTGCGATACAAAATCCGTGTGAACGTCCTTACATGTTACAAGAGACTAATGTCTAGCAGAGGACGAAATTCTAATTGAGGAGACTCGTAGAAGAACCAAAGTGAACAACATGAGTCGAAGCTTAAGTGGTAATGAGCGCAGCACATAATTCGAAAAACAAATAGAGGGATTCCAAGGTACTAAAATGGCGATCCCCCACAGGAAGAACAACATTGGGAGAGCCCCCAGGCCGCTGAATTGAGGCGATAGAAGATTGTAGTCCGTGGCAATCCTTGTAAGAGGCCAATCTACCAGGCCCCACATCTATCGGTTATCATAAAGACGACGAAGAATGTTAAACAAGTATAAATTAAAAATTTGAAAACCCCCCGACATTCGCCATTTTGTGGTGGCGGCCATCTTGGATTTGCATAGTGCTATTCTACTAGTCAAGCCCTTTAAGATACCCATATTGAGGGAGTTGTGAAAAAATATGTAATCCGCCATTTTGTAGCGGCGGCCATCTTGGACCGATTTTCATCAAACATAGCTAAGAACACTCCCGACTAATTCACCTTTCAAACAAAAAAACTGCATTCAAATCGGTTCACCCGTTTGAGCGCTACGGGGGAACAGACACACACACAGAGACACGTCAAACTTATAACACCCCGTCGTTTTTGCGTCGGGGGTTAATGAGTATAAAAGAGATTAAGGTTAAACTCAAGGCCTCTGGAATCGACACCCTGCCATAAAACACTCGATCGATGGACGATAGCTTTCATTCGATTGGAACTCGCTACCAGTTAGACGCATATCGATTACTTCCACGTTAGCGCACCGAGCGACGTCATGGAAAACGTGGAAACGTTTTTATTTTGCAGGTTTCCTATTGGCAGATCCGGGAGTTACCGACCGACCAAATCGGGATTTAAAATCCGCATGTATGAATTGACTGATTTTGAAAACTTTCATATGCGTTACGTATGCACGAGGCATACGTGGGCTGGTTGTGAAGATACATTCGATTGTTAAGCGGTGTTGATCCAAGTCGGTAACTGGATGGGTGACCGATTTTGGAATTCCGAATTACGCCTTTTTCGTCATTCCGTCCATATATTATGTCCGTCTTGGAGAGCGAGTTAAGTATCTCTATACCTTCTCTGATTTAAGTGGTTAAGCCGTGAAAAGGTAACAGATAGACTAAAGATACGTAGTATTCGTATGGACAGTTGTATAGAAAAGAAATAACCAAAAAATTGGTTGTCTGAATAATTTTACGTGATAATATCATTCGCGAGCAAGCGAGAACGCCGAACGCGCTACGCTCATGGTACGTGACGATGAGTCATGATTTCCGTGCGTGTAGCTGGCGTTCATCGATTTATATAAGACGTTATCACGTCAAAATATATCAAACAATATTAAGGCATAGTTTGCGATCTCCTTTATCCGTTGGATATTCCTTTACCTCCAACAATAGGGTAAACGCTCCAGTAGCGCGCCCTGGGCGAATGGACTCACTCACCTGTAACAATAGGGAGAATACGTCATGTATCGATGTTTATTGAGTTATCGGGTTACTGTGTTGTGTTCATTACGATATTAGTCTTACGCGGTGGAACGTGTTGATTGGATTTGGTAAGGTTTCAATTTGTCTGTCTATAGCTACGTCTGTGATAAAATCGTTCGTTTGAATTCGTCTTTGGGCATTATTGATTTACTGTGTAGGTAACATATGGAATACTAAATATTGATGGTATTTTGTGTATGCTACCGAGATTTGCGTGGTAGCAGCCTAAGCTGTCAAATCTGTATTAATACCTAAGATAAAGTATCTCTCTTCTTCTTCAAATTCACACTAATTTGACAACTTAGGGACAACCACGACCTTTTCTTGTCCATATAAATGACATCAACACGGATATTAAGTTTGTTATTATTTGAGTACTTGAATAAATACAGCCATGGAATTTACCTTAGCCCTACGCTTACAACTTACACTGATTTGATTTACAAATATTAAAATAGGCCGATGAAGTAGAAGTATCAAAAAATGATCAGCACATGAAATACTGTCTCAAAAACATATTTTGACATTGATGCAGTGGTTTAATGATTGATACAGCCTTTCATAATGGACCATCAATTAGCTACATATTCGCGTATTCGATTTTACACTACTCTCCCCCGCCGCAAAAACGACGGAGTGTTATGAATTTGACGTATGTTTTTTGTCTGTTCCACCGTAGCGCTTAAACGGGTGAACCAATTTTAATGCAGTTTTTTGTTTGAAAGGTGAATTATTCGGGAGTGTTCTTAGCTATAGGTATTTGATGAAAATCGGTCCAAGATGACCGCCGCCTCAAAATGGCGGATTACATTTTTTTTCACAACTCTCTCAATATGGGTATCAAATAAAAGGGCTTGACTAGTAGAATAGCATTATTCAAATCTAAGATGGCCGCCACCACAAAATGGTGAAAGTCGGGGGTTTTTTAAATTTTTAATTTATACTTGTTTATAATTTGCGACATTCTTTTCATTTAATTTTCTAATTCCCTTTACCCAACCAGTCAGCACACATACAAGTTAATTTGCTCTCTGAATAGCTTTGCCATCAACTATAGTGCAAGCACCAAGTTTAATTACAAAGCCGCCGAATACCGAATATGCAAAGGCGCGGTCAGTCAATACCGCAGTAGCCATGAACCGTACGCACCCTTTGAAATGTAAGCCACTGCCTGTAAACCTCGCCAAGTCACGCAATGTACACATGACCGTATAGCTGACATGCCATAGGTCTTATTGCAACTGGCGTAAAGTTTAAAAACGTGCAATAAAATGCTTGAAAAGTTGTGGTTAACTGTACAAAAATACCCCTTGTCTGAGTCATATAAAATAATCGTTGATAGATATTGTGTTTGAGTAAAATGTAAACTCATAAATTGATAGATGCATTGGGAAATAAAAAATGATTTACGAGTGTCTCCCATAGTTCAAATATTGATAAGTAGGTACGATTAAATGGGCTTAAAAAAATAACGATCACTACAAAAGCAAAGAAAGAAGCTGTGATAGCCTAGTGGTTAGGACGACCGACTTCTAATCGGAGGTCATGGGTTCGATCCCGGGGCACGCACCTCTAACTTTTCGGAGTTATGTGCGTTTTAAGTATTTAAATATCACTTGCTTTAACGATGAAGGAAAACATCGTGAGGAAACCTGCACGCCTGAGAGTTCTCCATAACGTTCTCAAAGGTGTGTGAAGTCTGCCAATCCGCTTAGCCAGCGTGGTAGACTATGGCCAAAACCCTTCTCACTCTGAGAGGAGACCCGTGCTCTGTAGTGAGCCGGTAATGTGTTGATCATGATGATGATGATGATCAAAGCTTAAGATTAGGACGTAGCAACAGTTGCAATGTAACGATCATAATCATCTCTGATTGGCAAACAGTTCAGAAAATGGAGCGAGGACCTCAAAATATGGCATTCGCGCTCCATATGTGTAGCACGTAACAGCATCTATTAAGAAATCTATAACTGAAAATATTCCGAGCATTCTCACATAAAAATATAAAAAAAACGTGTTTATTAAAATAGCGGTGTTATTTGGATAAACAGAGGCAAAAACAAACGGCATAGAGAGTACCAGCACTCATTGTTTTATTTCGCAGCACAATGGAGCACAAAGACAACAAAAGCGGGCGGTGTATTTTAGCATGTTCTCATAGGTATGAGCGTAAGCCGGGATCAGCTATCACGGAAGCACGCCTCGGATACGCCGAATGAGGCCGCGGTGCATTGTCTATGCTCACATATTTTGATATGTTACCTACATACGTACCAGTTTGTTTTTTAATAAAAATTCAAAATTATTTATTTCGTGTAGACTCTTAAGACAAGTTAATAGGACCACCGGTTCGGTAAGCGAATTCGGCTGTTGAGAAGTGCCGGAAAAACCTTCGAAAAGATCATTGACTTATATGTATTCTAATAGTAGACCAGCTGTGGTCAATACTTCGTAACTCCTGCGTTATCGTGATGATATATAGGTATTCACCGTTGGTATAGGAAATGCAAACGTTCAATACTAGGTAAGTACGACACACTTTTAGTTCTGAAGTGTCTGTCTAGTAGTAGGTATACCAACATAATATTAGGTATAAGTAAGTTAAAGGAAAAGATCCGAAACCAGTGTGCATACACCGACAAAAACTTTATATTCCTTTACTTAAAGGAGTACAATAATTTTTAAAAACTGCCTCCAGGCAAGTTGGGGCAATTTCAAAAGACAACAATCCCTCTTATCCGGAGAGCTAGATTATTATCAGTGTAGATATTTCCTTTAAACTCCGTCAATGTAATAAAATGTAGCATAAAAATCTGTCGTTTCAATATTCATGCATCGTTTCCCAACAAAAGCTGACAAGGTGTCATAGATCGTATATTCACATAATGCAGCCAGGTGCAGCTCTATTAGATACGGAAGCGCGCCTCAGGGATAACTTTGTGATACTTAAGTAAATATGTATCTATAGTGTATTTATTATTATATATTTGTCGGCTAGTTGATGTTGTATTGCAAATAATTGAACATTGCGTCATTCTCCCTACCGACATTCTATTATAAGAGAGAAAGAGCGGTGGCGCGTGTGACACATTCCGATCTGGGCGCTCGACGAGAGCGCTGCTTCGCTCGTGCGGTGTACTGTGTTATAGGTTGTGTTGTACAAAGTAGGTGGTATCGTGCGATGTGTGTCGTGTAGATTAGATTGGTCGGAAGCGGTTCGGTTGCAGGGGAGGAGGAGACCGAACGAGGTAGGGGTAGGGTTAGTCAGTTAGTGTGTCAGTTAATGAGAAGGCTTTTCAATTAGGCCCGTACCCATGTGACGCCCACAGCAATGTAATTCGATCTACCCTGATAATGAATAATGATACTACTAGAATAGCCTTCTGATGTCGTCCGCTGGTCCATCTCTGGTCATCACTGGCGACATCAGAAGTGGGATCTGAAGGGCAAATTGATGAGCCGGAGCCTTTAACTGCATTTGCGTTTGTCGGTCTCCTTCGTGGCACAAAAGCCTTGTAGAACCGGTGTTGTGTGCGCGACGCGGGTCGTTTTCATTTTGTTAAGATTTCGGTGCCGCGATTCTTCTCGTTAACGAAAGTATTGCGAATAGGCTATCGGGTGTGCGTTATAATAAAATTGAATTACCGGTATTGAGAATTCAAGTGTTAATAGTACCTTGCAAATTTTATGTGAAATTTTTAATTGATGGACACACCCACTTTACAAATTTTTGTTTGACGTTATATTAGATGAGTTTTTGCGTTAAGTCGTGATATTTTAAAGGCAGGTTGTGCAATGACTGCGGATACTTTTTCTATTTCAATGTGTAAAATAGTTTTCGGATATTGATACGGATATACCAGATGAGGATAAACCGCGACTATTGTCATTGCTTAACGAAAACTCGGATTTCTCGATTAACGGATTACCGCGTTTAAGGGTCACCGAAAACTTAAAACCGGAAAACTTAAGATTAGTTTAGTTGAATCCTCGTAAAACGGTTTAGCGTCATATGCACCGCCTTTGATTTACGGCAGGTGGTTCGTGATAAAATTAGCGAGATGTTATATGCGGGTAACCGACCCAAATGGAAATGTGAACTCAATTGTTCACCTTTTTCTAGGAATTTTTAGTTAATAAAAGCGTGACGGTACTGAGCGATTGTGTGTGGGTTTCCGAGAATTGATCGGCCACACTGTTACCGATTGTATCGGATCGAATTGCGCGTTTATGTGGTGTTAACTATAACTAGTGTTTAGATTAGAAACCGAGATAGCTTCAGGGGCCTGGCGGGCTGCCTAGGTTTTTGACGGCTGTTTGAAGTAGGGCTGGCGATCTCGGGTATACCGATTGCTGAGGATAATTAATAGTCGCTCGGGGACGATCGAATGTCAGGGTTGGCCGTGCCGGTCGGCGGACAGTTTTATGTCGATAACAACTGACAGCGCTAAAATAGTAACAAAAACCAACAAACAAAAACCAAAAAAAAAAAAAAAAAAAATCGTGATTAATTGAAAGTAAAGTTCTACAAATACTCGCAGAATAATTAAATACCCGCTATTGAGATGAGTGATTAGTTTGACAAATGGTTTTGGATGCTAACCAAATTCTGTTGTCCAGGTACCTTCATCGATGTTCAAAAGTAAGCAAGTTCGAAACGTGGTTGTGATAAAGCCGTAAAGAGGTTGTAGTTCTTAAAATGGTTCATCAAGATGATGATATGATAAATGATAAATGGTTTGCACGATTGGAACTAAAGAAATAGGATTGCGTTTACGGGAAGTAGTTTTTGATCAATTATGTTAGAAAGTTAGACGCCGCCGAGTTTCTTACTGGTTCTTCTCGCTAGGTTGCGGCATTCCGAACCAGTGGTAGATTCGTTTTAGTTTGAGTTGTTTAGTTGAGAATAGGTAAGAGTAACTTTAACCGTGATATTTGATTGAGGGTTTGCGATAGCAATTGCACCCTAATCAGATGAGTATTGCCATTTTCGGGACTTGGCAGGGAAAATGACGAGTGCGTGTGTGATGTAGTTAATTAAATGGACTGGCCTATATGGGTCGACGTTCTTGAGCAGATTATGGGTTGACTGTAATTATTATTTTGACTATGACGTTGACTTTGACCATGTGTTACAAGTGGGAAGGGCGCTGACTGGTTGGGTGTTATATTAAGTTCCTGAGTCTATCCTGGTAAGGAAGTGTCGTCCGGGCCAGACTCGAGGGAGTTGGTTGAAAGGACACACTCCTTCCAGATGTGTATTGCGATTGACAGCTGAAGTGATGACTGACAATTGACAGATTGAAGTACTGACTTGTTGGGTGTTATATTAAGTTCCTGAGTCTATCCTGGTAAGGAAGTGTCGTCCGGGCCAGACTCAAGGGAGTTGGTTGAAAGGACACACTCCTTCCAGATGGTATTGCGATTGACAGCTGAAGTGATAACTGACAATTGACAGATTGAAGTACTGACTTGTTGGGTGTTATATTAAGTTCCTGAGTCTATCCTGGTAAGGAGGTGTCGTCTGGGCCAGACTCAAGGGAGGTGGTTGAAGGGACACACTCCTTCCAGATGTGTATTGCGATTGACAGCTGATGTGATGATTGACAATTGATGCATGACGGACGGAGGTGACCTAGAAGCGGTGAGGTGTCAGGGATGGGCGAGCGTATTTGGAGGTGTGCTTCACCTGTGTGTTGTTCTTTGTAGACATCCTTGGACGCTGGCAGTCGCACGGGGACGTGCGAATGTCAGTATGGCCGTGTCGGCTAGTTGATGTTGTATTGCAAATAATTGAACATTGCGTCATTCTCCCTACCGACATTCTATTATAAGAGAGAAAGAGCGGTGGCGCGTGTGACACATTCCGATCTGGGCGCTCGACGAGAGCGCTGCTTCGCTCGTGCGGTGTACTGTGTTATAGGTTGTGTTGTACAAAGTAGGTGGTATCGTGCGATGTGTGTCGTGTAGATTAGATTGGTCGGAAGCGGTTCGGTTGCAGGGGAGGAGGAGACCGAACGAGGTAGGGGTAGGGTTAGTCAGTTAGTGTGTCAGTTAATGAGAAGGCTTTTCAATTAGGCCCGTACCCATGTGACGCCCACAGCAATGTAATTCGATCTACCCTGATAATGAATAATGATACTACTAGAATAGCCTTCTGATGTCGTCCGCTGGTCCATCTCTGGTCATCACTGGCGACATATTTATTTACCTATATTAATATTTTTGTATTCATCATCTGTGTGCTTAGTCTAAGATCGGAGCACTCGAAACCGAACTCGAAAACTATTGATCGAATCACAAGTGAATTCAGAGCAAAATGAACTCAAATACTCGTATTTTAAAGTCGTAATTCCATAGTTCGAATATGTATTTTACAACATTTCTGCTTGGGGCGCTCGTTGTGTTCGAATGCTGAATGTATTGGCGAACTCAAACCTTAATACAAGCCATTAGGTCTATTTTACTCTGAAATCGATCAATAGTTTTCGAGTTCGTTTTCGAGTGCTCCGATCTTAGACTAAGCACTCTTTAATGATGTTTCACCACCTTCTGATAAGCGTCGGATATCTTTATGCAAGTTTTGTCTTTGTCACTTGACATGAAGTAAGAAAGCGACAAAACTTACGTTTAGACTATCCGACACTTATCAGAAGGTGGTGAAACAGGCCCTTAGCGTGCAATATGTTAGTCAGTATCTATAGATGGAGTATCGAAATAGTCGACATTTCTGCTAATCGGATTATAACCACCCCGTCCACCCCTCTATCTATATCCTTATATTAATATGTTTAATCTACATTTTTAGGGTTCCGTACCTCAAAAGGTAAAAAAAGGAACCCTTATATCACTTTCTTGTCCGTCTGTCCGTGTGTCATCACCGATTTTCTCAGGAACGGGTGGACCTAGCAAGTTGAAATTTATACCAGATACTAAGGTCTATGGTCCCTATTAGGTGTATAAAAATTAAGGTCCTGAGTCCACACAATAAAAAGATATGGGCAAATTTAGATTTTCACGAAAACTTGTAAGTACCAAAATTTACCTTAATTTTCAACTATTTTTTATTTTTCGGAATTTTCCCTTTACTTGATCTGTAAGACCTTGCTTTTGACCAAAATTGACAAATCTAGGTCAACCGGAAGTACCCTATAGGTTTTGGGTCGAAAACCTAAATGGTAGTTCCAGACTTCCAGTTGACCTAGGATTACGAAATTTGGCAAAAAGCCAGGTCTTACAGCACAAATAAAGGAAAAATTCCAAAAACTAAAAAAAAAGTTGGAAATTAAAGGGTGTCCCCATACATACATAGATGAGCCAATTAAGATAGACCTCTGAGTTGTATGAGTGCTCATACAATTTAGAGGCCTAGCTTAATTAGCAGTTTCCTTTTAAGACAAACTAATGAAAAACAGATAGTACTTAATATACTTCTGGAGTACGGAACCCTTGGTGCATAGATAATACACTACTACCTGCTATAGATGCGAAACGTTGAGATGTATTTAAAAGTTTTTCCTCCACCGTCTAAAGATGGCGTTAGTATTGAAACCACATTTAGATACCAAATAGACCGATAGATGGCGCTTTTCGTACATGTCGACCTTGGGGGCTCGGCTTATAAATAATTACTATTCAGGGTAAATAAATAATCCGTTTTAAAATTCAGACCGATTTTCCTTTAAATATATTTTGGAAAATAACTCTAAATTTTAAAACGGATTATTTATTTATTTTTTAATTGCAAATAGTAAAAATGAAACACAAAGTATTTATTTTGTTTTATATTTTGTATGAATATTATACCTAATACATAATATAAGCATGTTCTTTTATTAAATCATTTTTTTAAACATTGTAATTTTATCTTTTAATATTTTGTTTACCCCCATACACCAAATGTGAAGTAAGTATCAGTTTAATAGTCAATGAAATAATGAATAGTTTAAGTTTAGAAAAATGCGCTTTACATTTAGACAAGATATCAAAATTACAATATATTGTTATATCCTTGAGTTGTTAAACCTAACACACTCTTCCAAGATTCAAACTTTTCTTTGTGGGGATACTCCCATTTAGGAAATCTATGCAATGTACCTGAAAAAATGAAGAATTGGTCACAATCTTGGATGATATGGATATCATTGGATTTTTACGTGGGATTTAAGTACCTACATAATATAGTATAAACTTTATACAAACAAACTTACCAGCAACAGTACACCCAAAATAAAATTCCGTTCCAATAGTTCCAAAGTTCCGATTTTTTAGGCATTTTGTCAAGAAACCGAAAATAGATGCCAGATATGTCGTATATATCAGGAAACAGAAAACAATTTGCAAAGTCGGGTAAAATCGTTTGTAGAAGAAATCACAGAGTCCATTAACAGTCCAAGTCGTCGTTATAAACAAAAACCACTATTAATAAAACAAAGAAAATGAGAAAACTAAGAAATAATGCACTGCAAATAACCGTTGAAAAAGTTTATAAAACTTCAGTTTTTTACAATTGATTTAATTCAACTTTGACAAGTGACGGATTAGATAAGCATCAGGCGAACATCCTGCCATCTAGTTTTACATTTAAACAATTTCTTGAAAGTTGTACCACCCCGGACGCTAGAGGTCACTCGTTTATTTTAAAATTTTCGACTTCGAATTTGTATGACAGTTTCATCCCCATGCCTCGGTGCGCCAGTCTGACTCGCACTTGACCGATTTTTATAAATTAAGTAGGTACTTTAAATACACAAATCTCTAAAGTGAACTAAATTGACATTTGGCACGACTAAAAGTAAAATAAATCCTACCTGTTTCTTTAGGGACTGTTGAGTAAAAATTTTATTAGACTATATTTAGACCTATCAGTTAGTATTTTTTTGAGATTAGTATACAACCAAATCAACATAACGAAACTGAAAACAGAGATGTGATGATCTCTGAGTAGGTATATCGTCTCAATCGCGTGAGAAAGATATACTCAATAAATACCAACAGATATTCGACCAAATAATTAAAATAAAATTAAGTAGGTCATAAAACACATTCGCGGCTGATTTCGCGGGGATGTTGAACACCAAAAAAAAATCTTTTATCGCGCCAACACAAAATCAAACACTCGTAAAAAACCCGAAAAGGAATAGAGAAAAAGCCGTGAATATGTGGAAGCGTTAATACGCCCTTAATGAAGCTCCGCTTACGTGAACGTTCTCAGGCAATGAATTCAGAGAATTTTCCCGCCGTTCCACTCGTCAGCCTTTCCTGGCGGTGGGCGTTAAAATGCATTCACGCCTTCATTTTATACGTTTCACGATGGTTGCCCAGCTAACTTGCGATGTACGGGGGAGAAATTATGTTCTACGGTCTGTGAGATTACTGTAATTTTCACGTTGTCAGTTAAGAGGCCGGTACCCGGATTCGTAATTTTTTACGAACTTTTGAACACCATAGTGCTTTAGATATAATGATTACTTTAAAAAAAATTATCAAATATTAAAGATCAATCCTTTTTTAATGGAATGTTGGGAATAAAATATTAATTTTATTAAAAAATATTATTCAAATCTTAATTCTTGCGGAAGACGTTTACTGATTTTACGCTTTTGAGTGAAACTTTCGTCACACATATAAGTACTAAAAATTGTAGAAAGCGACTGAAAAAAAATACTAATAGTATGAACACACTCTCAAAATTGGAATGTTGGAATTAGTTTTTCTATGTTTTATACAAAATTAATAAATAAAAAAATAAAAACCGCACGTACGATTTATGAAAATTTAAGCATTAGATTAACCCCAATTTCTTTAATTTATCGCAATTTCACTAATAAAAAAAATAAATAGCGCGAAAGTTTAGGATTCATTTAGCTATAATTGTAAAAAAAAATAATCCAGAAACAATTTATATGACCAAAAAAAATTGTCAAAGTATCCTAAAATTTACAAATAAAATGGCACAGCAGACAGTACGAATGCCATACCGAGCTTAGCGCTCTTCGAGGGAGGACGTGTTGTTGCCCGACGCAGCTCACGCACACATGCAAAGCTGTGTAATGACTTGTCGTAAAACTCATAAAAGTTACATAGCGCAACCGACTCAGTTTGATGATTTGTACATAGGTTTTATTTCATTAGTGGTCCGATCTGATCAATGCTGAGCTAATGCTATGTTTTGGTATAAGTATGTGTTGATATATGTATATATTGAATTGAAATATTTTTTGTATGACATAATAATAACATCTCATACTCGAAGTTCTTTTGGGACGAAAGAGGGGTTAATAGGGATGAGAATGAGGTGAATAGGAACGACTTATGGGTGAATAGGAACAGTTTTTTTAGAACAAACTGATACCAAAACTTAAAAAAGTCGACGCCATTTTGAAATTCTTTGTTAATTGACCGATTTCATTTAAAATCGATATTTAGAGCTCCCTGGGATCACAAAACAGGAAACTGTTACCAAAACTTAAAAAAGTCGACGCCATTTTGAAATTCTTTGTTAATTGACCGATTTCATTCAAAATCAATATTTAGAGCTTCCTGGGATCACAAAACAGGAAACTGTTACCAAAATTTAAAAAGTCGGCGCCATTTTGAAATTCTTTGTGATTGTACCGATTTCGTTCAAAATCAATATCTGAGGATCCCTAGGATCACAAAACAGGAAACTGTTACCAAAACTTAAAAAAGTCGACGCCATTTTGAAATTCTTTGTTTATTGACCGATTTCATTCAAAATCGATATTTAGAGCTCCCTGGGATCATAAAACAGGAAATTGTTACTAAAACTTATTATAATATTTTTTAGAATATTTTTTTAAATCTTGAATGTCTATTTTGATCGGACTAAATAGAGGGAGATAAGTTATCTCACAACTAAATTTAATTAAGTTAAAACAGTTAGGGCCTGTTTCACCACCTTCGGATAAGTGTCAGATAGCTTATTCACAAGTTTTGTCTTTGCCACTTGACATAAAGTAAGAAAGTGACAAAACTTACGTTTAGTCTATTCGACACTTATGGTGGTGAAACAGGCCCTTACATACCTAAATTTTAGATAGTAATGTCTTTAATAATAAACACATAAAATAGAGTTCTATGAAAAATAAATTATTTTCCAGGATAAAAAATAGCCTTTGTCCACCTTCGGGATGTAAGCCATATGTGTACTAAATTGCATCAAAATTGGCTAAACGAAAATGTGTAAATCCTGGGCGAGTCAACTAGTACAAGAAAAAAGAATATAATAAAAACATCACAGTTTGAACACAAACAAATATTAGTTTAGCAAGTCAAGTCAACTCATCAAGTCTTTGGTAATAAAATATTATAGGTACTCGGGCCATTCTTGACAATAAATAAAAATTCGGTTACAAGAAGCAAATACGAATTGGGTCAATTTCAACAAACACGAATTTTGCCTAATTACGGTGGCGAATTTAAACTTGCTGTTTCTAATATATTTTTTTAGCCTAAATAATAGTTAAATAGTTCTAATAATTAGTCATATAGTAGAGATAGAAAAATAATTAATAGTTCATGAGATATTTCTTTTTGAAATTATCAAATGCCACCGAAATTATTTAAGCGCCACCGGAATTGAAATCCGATCCACCGAAATTGATTAGCGCCACCGGAATTAGAAATAATAAAGGCAAGATCTTATTTCTTTAGACTTAAGATTCATAATAAAAAACTTGTAGAATACCAACAATTTAAGTATCACAATTATAGTTCTTATATTTTATCTTCATAAAGATAAACTTTGGTAGTATTTTTAACAATAAAAAGACGGTAGATATTTTAAGCTGGCAGTAATCTGATTCTCACAAGATTACCCTCAATTTGGTGATTATTAGAACACATGTCATCGTCATCGTTTCAACCAATATACGTCCACTGCTGGTCTTCTGCAAGGATCGCTAGAACATGAACTTGCGCCGCTTGTTTCCGGCATCTGCCAACGACTTGCTTGATATCGTCCGTCCATCTAGTGGGGGGTCTTCCCACGCTTTGTTTGCTGGTGCGAGATCGCCACTCAAGCACCTTGGGACCCCAGCGTCTATCTGTTCTTCAAGCAATGTGGCCTGCTCATTGCCACTTCAGCTACGAAACTCGATGGCCTATTTCGGTGACACTGGTTCTCCAGTGGATCTCCTCAATACTGATTTGATCCCGCAGGGATACTCCGAGCATAGTTCTCTCCATTGCCAGCTGAGTGACCCTGATCCTTTATATAAGGCCATAGTCAGCCACTATGTCTCAGATCTGTAAGTCATCACTGGCAACATGCACTGTTCGAAGACTTTCGCCTTCAGACACTGAGGAATATTGGAAGAGAAGACAGGTCGACGTTTCCCGAACGATACCCAGCCAAGTTGGATTCAGCGGTTGATCTCTTTCTTAAAATTGGACTTACCTAGCGCTGGACCGTGTATTCCAGGTATATAATTATATACCCGTGTACAATTTCGAGTGCCGAGTCTCAAAGATTACTGGGTGAAGCGAAACATGAGAATTGTTGTTTTCATCTTACTCATGGTCATTTTTAGGCCCACCTGTTGAGAAACTCTGCTAAGATCATTGAGCGTCATATTAAGGTCTCCCAAAGTCTGCCATAATGACCATATCATCGGCAAACTGGGTAACTGAGTAATGTCCTCGCCGTTTATGTTGATTCCAAGTCAAGAAGCTTAAAGACGGCTTCTTGCTTGGTTTGGCTTGGATACAGGTACTGGTAATCAATTTGGCATCTTTGCAGCGACCTTAACACAGCCAAGTTTTCATTGGATCGAAGGCTTTTCATAGTCTGCAAACGCTAAGCAAATTGGCTGATTATACTCTTCGGTCTTCTGTATAATCTGCCAGAGCTTATGTATATGGTCTATGGTACTAAAGCCTTTTCGGAATCCAGCTTGTTCAGGAGGCTGGAAGACTTTAAACCTATTGGCGAGACGATTAGTAATGAGACTCGAAAACAACTTATAAACATGGCTCAGTAGTGAGATGGTTCTGTAGTTCTTCAATAGGATATAATCTCCCTTCTTGAAGAAGAGAACCACCATGCTCCTGTATCACGGTTCTGGCATTGCACCCTCGTCAATGACAGAATTGAACAATCGGTGGAGAACTTTAAGTATTGTTCTTCCACCCATCTTCAGAAGTTCTGCAGTGATCCCATTATCACCTTGTTTGTAAGCTGCTTGAGAGCCATACTAATGCCGTATAGACTGAAATCCGGGATATCTTAGGTATATGTATAGGTTTCTGTATTCAGGTGTACAACTGTCCATAGAACTTCTCGACTTCTATCAAAATCTCAGGTTTTGATGAAATTAACCTAGCGTTGTCAGTCTTTAGTCACGTCAGCTGCCTTTGACCGATAGACAGGCCTCTCGCGAATACATTTGAGCCCTTATTCTGCTCTCCAATGGTCTCCTTGATGCCTTAATATCAATTCCGGTGGCTCTGTTCAATTACGGTGGTGCTTTGTTATGCCACCGGAGCCACCGAAATTGCGCCACCGGACTTAGAATCAGCGTCAAAACTAAAATTTAAAAAAAAACTATTATTCACACCTTAGTTTTTATTTTACAATTATGACTGAATACCTTTAATATAAGCTTCCATAAAATTTCTTTTTAATCTGCTTTAAACTTTTACTAATACACGTGACACCGGAATTAGATAATTTTGTATTCCTGCTACCACCGCAGCAAGTAAAAAAAAATTGTGGGAAAATTATACAGCATGTCGGTTGTCCTCACACGCCGTTTGCAAGAGGACAACCAAGCGGTGCGGGGATGGACAGTAAGGTATCTTCAAAGTCGTATCGTAAGAAGCACTGAAGTATTCAAAAAGCGCCACCGAAATTGCCTTTTTTTGTAGGACATTTTTAAAAGACGTTTTAAGGCTTATTGTACTTACTTAAATTAGTCCTTAAATATATATTAGCTGACTTATTTAAAGTATTTCTAAAAACACATTCCCTTTCAATGAAATTACTTAACTAAAAAAAATTAATTAAAAAAATATGTAAACAAATGGAATCCGGACAGTCCACCGAAATTAGATTTTAGGCCTTAGATTTTTTTTTACTAAGAATTTAATATATTAAATACCTTAAATACTTTATTATCACGTAGACCACTATTTAAACTACCCATATAAAATTACACGTTATTGTAGTTTAACTTTACACATTAATTTTCAACCTCGCCGTGTCAAAAATGCACTTGGGAAATTCACCCCAAGTGTTCCTGCAAGAATTGAGCACGTGCAAATTTTATTTATGACCTAAGATTAGCAACTGCATAGTAGATAATTGCACACCTGAGAGAACTTCTTTATCAAAACAACCTGTATACCTGAAATAACCAGATTAATCTATTGACCAATATAATAAGCATTGATCGTATAATCTTTTGTTTCGTTGCGGCGTGATTGAAAGAGAAACCAGCAAACCAATAAACTAATAAACAAACACACTTTCGCATTATAATATGGGTAGTGATATAGCTGTATTTAATTCTTACAGGTGTCATGTATAAGTATAAACGATTACACAACATCTTGATAATAATTATATACTTACCTAAATCGAACATTAAAAAAAAAAGGAAATATATTAAAATATACTAAGATCTAAAATTTTATTTTATTAGCGCGTTGAATTTGGAACGCAAAGTATCAATATAGGTTAGTCCGACCGCTTTTAAGTATACCATGTCTTTGTGTGAGTGCAGCTTACGGTGCCATTGTGAGGTACACGCACACATTTAAAACTCGGGCCGAAACTCGTTAGTGCGGCTGGGAATACGGCCTCTTAAGTTGAGTTTGCTCGAACGATTATATATGTAGTTGAAAACGTCTGAGTTGCAGGAAGGAAGCTACGGGCGACGTAGATATATAAGTAGGAGCGGACAGCCCCCGCTCCTACTTACATATATTACTTTATACCTACCATTATTAGAAGAGTGGAATCCACGTTATAGTTATCGAGAATCTCCTGCCCTGTTGGGAAAATAAATACGTGAAAGCTTGAATAGAAGCAGGCGTTACTTTGCGGAATTCCATGATATTATACAATGAACACAAAATTACTTTGCTATAATCCGCTAACAGTGACAAAGGAGAATGACCACCCCTGACCCAAACATTTACACAAAATGTAATTTATTAAAAATTATCTTACGAATATATGACAACTTGAAAATTAATAATTATTAATGCTACACTTCACGATAAAAAAATGTAATAAAAAAGGAATTAAACCGTCTTTTCAACTTCCCGTTTAAGTCTGATGGCCATTTGCATTACATTCTACGCATACATGCCCAAATAAAAAGAGGTTTGTTATTTTTTTTAAATAATTTCATTTAAAATAGAACGGATATTAATTATTTAAATACATTATTTTATTTGTTATTTGTTGTAAATCGTACAATATATGCTTAAAGTAAATAAGTAATAATTAATATTATTATTTTTTTATAATATTGTTTTAACTTCGTTGCGTTTTGTGCAATGGAATATAATATAACTACAACCTTTTTGATTTTGTGTAAAGAAACTTATTTCAAGATGTCAGTATGAACTATGACATGTCATTGTTTTAGTTGTGTGTGACGCTAGTGACGTCTACTCTATTTACATTTTTAATGTTTATTGTAGCACAGCGGAGACCAATATTAATTTGGTTTATTGTTTTTGTATTGGATATCGTTGGACAGGTATGTTAAGTATAGTGCGCGCCAAACAATTAATAGTTCAAATCGGCAGGAAAGATACACGGCTTTCCTTACTACTTTAACAATTATAAACTACACATAACCTAGAATCATTTTCAAACTTAAACTTAGATTTATTTAAAACTACAAGTCCTAGAGGTATTAAAATGGTGTGTTTGGTTATCAGGAATAAATCTGCAATAAATGCTGCATACAACACGCTTGTAAACGACTGGGTTACACGCCCATAGATTTTTGGGCATTCTCCTTTGTAGGCACAACACCCCACAAATTCACCACAAATTTAACTCGACGATCGTTTCGCTCCGACACCGGAGCATCTTCAGGAGATGTCGACTTCACAACAACTTTAACTTTGCAATCAGCCGTTGTGAAGTCGACATCTCCTGAAGATGCTCCGGTGTCGGAGCGAAACGATCGTCGAGTTAAATTTGTGGTGAATTTGTGTGGTGTTGTGCCTACAAATTTGTCACTGTTAGCGGATTATAGCAAAGTAATTTTGTGTTCATTGTATAATACGTGAAAGCTTAGCATAAAGTCACAACCTTAGCTTAATTTATAAACATTAATGAAAACATAATAAAGCTTTGGTACTGTTGAATGGAATTTGAATATTATCAACTACTAATATGTACGTATACTCCATGTTCATATACTATGTTTCAATCACATTTCGCCTTGAATGCTAAACATTAGTGGAATTCTAGACATTACGAGTATCTTACAATAAAGCGTCTAGAAATAACTCTTACATTGATAGGCGAATGCCAAATACTTGTTTGGATTGTAGAGTATTCTTAATATTATACCTACCACAACTTAAATACCTGAAAATTGCAGTATCCTAATATCCTATATTTGGTCACTATTCCCATTTAAAGCACAAAAGGACAAATCAAACATCCAAATATTGATTAACGAGCGGATACCCGCGACTTTGTTCGCGTGGGTATTGATTTTAATAATCCCGTGGGAATCATTTTGTTTTTCCTAAGCTCCTTTGAGCTTATACCTTGCTAAAAACTGTTAAAAGTTCACTGGCGGATGTTTAGATACATCAAAATGTAAACATCCACCAGTGAAAGTTCCATCAAAATAGGTCCAGCCTTTCAGAGATAAGCCAATAGTCTTTAAAGTATCTACTTTCTAACAAAGAAAGAATGAATGAAATCGGACCACCCGTTAACGAATTACAGCTAAGTACACATTTTGACTTTCATCCCCTATCCCAAGGGAACCGTGCTGAATTTCGGGATAAAAAGTATCCTATATGTTACTCCATAGTATGAACTAAAATCATGCCGAGTTTCATTTCAATCCATATAGTAGTTTTTACGTGATGCGCGCACAAACATACAGACAAACAGACAAACAGACAAAAATTTCAAAAATAGCTTTTTTACGTTCTATTACTTATCCCTAACATCCCCCAGTTATTATTTTGCAAAAATCTTCAATGTACAGATACGGCAAGTCTACGATTTTATTATATGACGTATAGATAGATCATAAAATCCACAAATTCATATCTATTAACTAAAGCTTTACCTACACGGAAAATCGCTTCCGTTCCAGTTGATCAGGCTCCAATCGGATCATAAACTAGCCACGGGCACAACTTAAACCGTTATTCATAACTTGAGAACTACGAGTAATTCAGCCAAAAACGGTTTTACGGCTAATCGTAAATCTCGCGTATTTTAAGGAAACTTTCACAGAGTCCCGAAGAGAATTCTAGAAGAGCTATTCCTCGAATGTTTTCATAGTTCTTCACAGCCAGATAGCGTGCCAGTTAAATTATGTGCTCGTTTTAAGTCTTCCCATTTAACGAAACCATAAAGAACCTTTTCATTTTCATAAATCCGTGGCAATCCAGTAAATGTTGACGATTCTTTTGCTGCAATTTGTTAGACCTATTAAATTTCTTCTGATAGTAAGTAATAAGTAAAATAAAATTGACTTTAATAAATAATATGCTAATTTCAATGTATTATTAAATATTTACTAAAATTTACGCTACCATGTGAATGAATGAACGAACGAATGAATATACTTGTATCGTACACCACAACACAAGAAGATGCAAAAAAAATCCATTAATGGAACAAAACACGTGCAAAATCACCAAAAATCCAACACCTCGAATAGAAATCCTTCTCGTTAAATACGTTAGAACAAATTACCATATTAAATTAAAGCGCCGTTTCACCCTGAAACTGTATAGTTATTCTGAGTTTGCGCACCTCTAAAGCTTTACCAAATACTACGTATCAAAAAACTAATATGCAAAATGAACCCAAAGACTCTTATTTTAAATTCGTTATTTAATACTTCGAATATTTATTTTACAACATTTCTGTTTGCGGCGCTGGCTGTTTTCGAATGCTGAATGTATTGGCGAACTCAAACCTTATAATAAGCCAGTTTAGGACCATTTTACTCTGAAGTCATTGTGTTTCGATCGATATTTTGTAAAGTTTTCGAGCTGTGCAAAGTAAGACTAAGCATACTGAACGGTTCTGAGGGACGAGGGTTTTGTATTATCAATCAGTCGACGAAAGCTTTTGTCCCGGAATAAGTAATTCAACCATACATGATGAACGGGCCCTTGAAACTTGTAATTGAAAGTTCTGGAACCTTCGGATAGGATGAGTTTTCCGGTTTGTAGTTGAAAGGTTTGCGTTTTACCCTCACAATATTATTAAAGGCAATATCTCTAATTTACAAAATGTTTGCAGACAGAAGATTGAGTTTACTCAATCTTATTCAAATAAATAAATAATGAAATTGGTGTGATTGATTCAAAATTAAAAAAATTAAGTCATATTTCCATTTTCCAGCAATTTATTTAACTTAAATTGCAACTCTATAGTGAGACCGTCCGTCTTGTCCCTAGGGAAATTTACTGCATTCAGATTTGAAGAGGATGTTAGATTGGTTTGTATGAAAAAAGCTTAAGAGGAGTCTCTTTCGAGCGTATTCCATAAAAACAGATTGATTCTTATTTTGCTTCTATTGACTTTGATAAAAATCAATCCACTATAAAAACCGAGATACAGGTTGACCAAAATTTTACGCGAGCTGTCACAAGGCAGGCGAATCTAAGCGTTTCCAATCGTGTTTTCAATGTTTCCAAAACGAAGCTCAGCCTCATATAAAAAGGATTGATTCATTTTCATAGCTAAGCCCATTAATTAAGTTGCCTTTCCATCAGATATGTAAGGAGTACCTGAGCAGTGTGCGAAGTTAAAACTAAGCTACGAAACGATGTTACGAGATGTTATATTTCGACCAATGTTAAATGGTGTAGCGGACCGGGTAAGATGTGCGACAATGATGTAGGTATTTGTAATTCGCATCCCTAGCTCGCATCCTTAGCTCGCATCCTTAGCTCGCATCCTTAGCTCGCATCCTTAGCTCGCATATACTTCAACGAGCACGAAAAACTTTCCTTCATCTAATATGTATTCTGTGGCTTCATCGAATCTTTTTCGAGTAGAACTAAGCTAAGCTATACAGGGTGTTAGGGGACCGCTCTCGGTAACGAAGACAGGTGATAGTACTGATGATTACTGATAAGATATCACTAAAAAAAAACGTGAAAAAAAAAATTTTTTTTTACAAAAAAAAATTGCAAATTTTATGGAATACCCATTTTGGAGGGTTAAACAGAACTGTAATTGCAAAAGACTTATTTGGGTGAGGCCGCCAATTTTTCCACTTTGTAACATACAGTAACATAAATACTTTTATGTTGCGATAACATAAAGTAACATGAAAGTAACATAAATTCATAGTAAAGCTGAGACCATAACGAGGTATTTATTAGAACTTTATTTGATAACAATTTAATAAATGTGCAGAATTATGTATGTTTGTTTCTTTATACAGGGTATCAAAAGAACGCTCTCGTAAACGAAGATAGGTGATAGTACTGATAATCACTATAAAAAACGTTAAAAAAATCGATTTAAAAAAAATGCATTTTTTTTAAATCGATTTTTTAACGTTTTTTTATTTTTGTGCAATAAAAAATTTAGAGGGTCTGTAATTTATATAGGCAATTACAGGTATGAAGGGTTAAATAAAAAAAGCTGCCATAACCTTTCCAAGTTAGCACGCTTACATCTTAGACTGCATCATCACTTACCAAACTCAAATAAGACCGCAGTCAAGGGCTAACTTGTCTTAGAATAAAATAAAGTACAGCTGATAAGCCATTGATTTATTCTTTCTTGTACAAATGCGAAAACGCCGTTAAAATAATTCATCAGTTATCACAAAACCAATGATTGAGGAGATCACAGAAGAAAACATTAATTTAATTTAAACTTTATGATTACATCGCCTTGCCTAATTTTGCTTGAATCCAATAAAGAATGCCGAAGAATACAATAATTGTATCCTACCGAAACTAATTTAATAATCTAGAAAGCCGCGCGAAGGTCTCTTCTCGATTTTTTTTCATAAATAAAATGTAGCCTATGTCACCCGAACCAGAACAACGAATCAATAAATAATTCATTCACTCATTCATCACAAGTATAAATTTAAAATTTAAAAAAACCCTGACATTCGCCATTTGTGGCGGCGGCCATCTTGGATTTGCATAATGCTATTCTACTAGTCAAGCTCTTTCATTTGATACCCATATTAAGGGAGTTGTGAAAAAATATGTAACTCGTCATTTTGTAGCGGCGGCCATATATACATACATAAACTGCTAAAATCATAACCCGTGGCTTTGCCGTTGTCGGGTAAAAAATAAAAATTTTGGGATCACTCTTTTATTTATTTAATTCAAATAATTTTATCTGCTATTTTATTTTGCCCTTGTGCATAAGCCCTTATAGATGCTTATGATACGTAACATAAAAACTCATGTTACCGGTTACATACGACCAACATAAAAGTATCATAACGTATCATAAAATTGAGATTTTGTTCAAGTAATTAGGCGATAATTTCGAAAACTAATAGATGTTCGTGCTAAAACATATTTTCTGAGTTAATATAACAGTTGACGCATAAATTAAAAATATTATTAATATAAACAAATCTCTATTTACCTTGGAAAAACACAAATTAAATTTTTTACTTCAGCTGACAAAATTCACAAACTGCACTCGTGACCAACTTGTGACACAATCCAAGGAAACAATATGGCATCTTTTTTGTTTTTAACTATAGAGTTCACTGCTTGGTGATGCCCGCCTCATTATCCAATTACGCATTTATGATTTGAAGCAGTACTTTATCCACAATATTAGTAACAAAAAAAGTAACATGAAGGTCAAAAAACTGGAGACAAGTATTAAAACTACGATAAAAAATAATTGTACGCTGTTTAAACATATTGATATATTGCATTACGTAGCTCACTATCGTTCTTTTCCTTATGTTTAACACCATGAGTCTAACTTCGAAAAATATCCGTCATATTGTTGATTGTTTTCGTAACATATTTTCGAGACAAAATATTTTTGTATGAAAGTTCGATGTCATCTACATATTAAAATTCATTTAAAAAAAAATGGCTCTAGTTACAGCTATTTTATAAAAATACTTTTTACCTTAAACACAATTCTACCACATAAAAATACCCTAGCTGGTTTAAAGGATAAACTTTTTACGTTATGGAACGATTCTTAACAGCTGTGCAAAAAGTGGCAAAATTGGCGGCCTCACCCATTTGCTGTATTTTGTAAAAGTTTGTTACGTAATTTTTGCGTGATTAAAATAAAATCAGCTGACGCTGGAGGTCAATGAACTTTGTGTGACCTATTTACGTATCGTTAAATACCTACGAAACCGCGGTCGCGCCGACGCCGATACCTACCCTATAAGATTGTGTTTAGGTAGTATAACAATAGCGCTAAGTTTTCGGTAGCGGTCTCCTTATACCCTGTATGATAACACACACGCTCGTAGCATAGCACATCTCAGGTGGAAAGGCCTTAGGTTAATACTTCTTCACCTGAGCTAAGTGCGTACTATAAAAATGATGCGATCGCTTCACATCCTCGAATATTTATATGTTGGGAGGCAGCATACTTGCCCTGTCTAATCACACTTACTATACGATACATAGATCCTTGCAAAAGAAGCTCCATGTATACCGTATTCCATCGTAGGTACCTACAAGTCACGGCAAATAAGTCGACCGGTGATCTTCAATCGAAAATGAGGTATCTCGGGGTGTGAGGGGGTCGCGGGGAGGGCGTGGGGATCGTTCGTAAGCACTGATTAGCTCTCGCGGATCCCTCGTAAGCGCTGATTGGCTCTCCAATCGTATTGTGTCTCGCTCACTCGTACGACGCTGCGCGCACTTGGTCACCGGTCGACTTACGTGCCGGGGGTTATATGTATGTATATCGTATTCCATCACTCAGTAACAAAGTGGCGTATCACACATCTAATAAATAACGTAGCCGCTACAATGTGTGCCATGTTGTCGACATGTGCAACGATTGCGATCACGGTAAATGAAACGACGGCACGGTTCCATTACACCCTCTGTGCATATGCTTTGTGTAATCTATCAGTCTATCTATCTATCTTTTGATCTATCCATCTATCTTTCTATGTTTATAATATTTCTATATCTATCTATAATATAATAAAACTGTAACAGATCCAATTCTGTACATTGAAGATATTTTGAAAATTTTTATTGGAGGGCACTCTATAATCGATTCTGAAACCAAAACTGCAATTTTTTTCATTTTTGTCTGTCTGTCTGTCTGTCTGTCTGTCTGTCTGTCTGTCTGTCTGTCTGTCTGTCTGTCTGTATCTTGGCCGCGCATCACGCCGAAACTACTGAATGGATTCGAATGAAACTTGGTACGATTTGAGTTTATACTCCGAGGTAGGACATAGGATACTTTTTATCCCGAAATTCAGCACGGTTCCCTTGGGACAGGGGATCAAAGTTAAAACGTGTATTTAGCTGTAATTCATTAACGCGTTGTTCGATTTCACTCATTCTTTCTTTGTTAGAAAGTTTGTACTTTAAGTATTGTCCCGTAAATATTTCAAGGTCATAGCTTTTTTAGTTCAGAAATTACAGACATTTATTAGGTTCAAATAACTTGGGACCCGGATCTTTGAAGGTACGGCTTATTTTAAACTGGTGTGCGTTTAAATTTATGTTTGTTGATCTGTCTATTTCTTCCAGCTAATTACCGAAACGGCTCGATCAATTTTGATGGAACTTTCAATGGCAGATAGGTGATGTTATAAGGAGTAACTTAGGCTACATTTAGTTTAGGTACAAAAAAGGATTATCCGATCCCATATAAAAACCTATATTCACGCGGACGAAGTCGCGGGGGTCGGCTAGTTTATAATAAGAAGATTTTTGGCTCACTGACTGACTCATCGACGCCCATACCAAAACCTTGGACCTAGAAAGCTGAAACTTTGTACCTACAGAGGTTTTCTTTATAATGGATATTTTTTTTGAAATTTTTTCGGGATACGGAATTTCTAATTTCACGCTGATAAATGAATAATTTTTAATGTCCGATATTGGAATGAAAGCAATGAATATTAAATTTAACTTTCGATATTTACCTCACATCTACCAAATTTCTCCTACAAATAAAATAAGTGACACCACTGACGGCGAAGGTTAAATAAACCTTTTGTTGTACTTCTCAGTTCTACCGTTGCATACAATTAAAATTTTCTATTTGAAATATTAAAACAGTCGCTTGAGTTTACGAAGATTTAATTACATTGAAGCTTGCTTTGTGAAATATAATTACAAGTGAATTCTCCGAGCGTGCCCTGGAGCTACAGCTAGTTAGTAAACAGGCGACGCCGGTGCAGACGGCAGGGTTTAAAGGCCTGGGCATACAGACAGCGGGGCTGGGGGCAACAGCGTCGCGCGACGGGATAGTCTAGTGTTTTTTATAAACGAGCAGGCGGGTTAGTTACGGCTCTGAAACATGGTCATTGAACGGGCGATTGAGAGAGCTATGCTCGGAGTATCCCTTTGGGATCAAATCAGAAATGAATTAGTGATCCGTAGGAGGACGATTTACCTATATAGCTTTAAAAATATATAGTATTTTCGGCTGTAGTTATGCTATAAGAAGTCGTAACCTTCGAATGGCTGATTCTGGGTTCACAGAATAAACAGACACGTCATGTGTGTATGGTTCATACTTCTTTACTAACTCACCATATTATATGGACCAGGTACTAATAACTTTCTGAACGCGAGCGGATAATACCTATTATAACTTATAGGAGCCGCGTGGGATACACGCCGTCGCGAGTCGTGTCTGTCCAAGCCTTTAGGTAGGTAAGGAGGTGACGCCGGTGCAGACGGCGTTAGGGTTAATTGGTTTTGCTAATTGCCGCTCAGTGCTGCGAAACAGGATTTATTTATGTCCCTGCTGCGACCTGATTGCTTTCGGAATTGGGGGTATCTGTGAAAATCTTAGTACTGCAGTTCGTTATACTCATGGATATAACTTATGTTTCGCGATCTAAACCATTACGAGGTAAAAACCCTGCCTTCTATAAACAAGAGATAAAGTACGTAAACTAAGAGACCCCGCAGACATACTACTACTATAATTGCAAGTTGGCCAACTGACTACTCACAATAATAATACTATAGTATAAAATAATAATTTAGTGTGCAGAAAAACATGTATTCAACTAATGGAAGAAAACGCGGGACAAGCAGCTAGTGGCGCCATCTGTTGTCTATCTGAAACTAACTTAATATTCCAGTTTAATATTTTTATTAGTTTAGTCGCGCTAAGGTCACTTTTCGATTTTTTTCGCTTGTAAACGGACCATAACAATTAACAACGAATCAATTGACACCTCATTCATGAAAATCGGCCCAGTAGTTTAGGCGTTACGGTGGAACAAAAATCGGATACAAACAATATACCTAACAAACATACATAGTCTTTGCCGTAGTCGGGTAAAAACGTTATTATTAACGCCAATATCTACGTTGGTTATAGTACTTGTAACTTTATAGCTCATACGCCATGCACGCTGCGCTCCTAAAAGTTTTATTGCTTCTAAATTGAATTGTGTTGTGTACCCGGCTATAATATTGGGGGTTTAATCATTTTAGAGTCGGGACATGCAATCATGTGTGTGTGTGTGTGTGTGTGTGTGTGTGTGTGTGTGTGTGTGTGTGTGTGTGTGTGTGTGTGTGTGTGTGTGTGTGTGTGTGTGTGTGTGTGTGTGTGTGTGTGTGTGTGTGTGTGTGTGTGTGTGTGTGTGTGTGTGTGTGTGTGTGTGTGTCTGTCTGTGTTTGTGTGTGTGTGTGTCTATCTGTTCCCCCGTAGCGCTCAAACGGGTGAACCGATTTAAATGCGGTTCTTTTTTGTTTGAAAGGTGAATTTGTCGAGAATGTTGTTAGCTATGTTTGATAAAAATCGGTATAAGATGGCCGCCACCTCAAAATGGTGGATAACATATTTTTTCACAACCCTCGTAATATGGGTATCAAATGAAAGGGCTTGACTAGTAGAATAGCACTATGTAAATTCAATCCAAACAAAAACATTTCATGTGAATAATAAGGCCAACTTCCTATCAAAAAGTTTCGGCCATTAAAAGTACTGATATCAAAAATTATGACCAAGTCCTTTGCTAGGCTCGATAAATGAAACCATACAGTTTTAGAAGGTATATCTTCTTCGATCACCCTCAAGCTGTCATACCATTCCTAATGATCCTGTTAAAATATTTTTAAATAATTTATGTCTTACTAATAACACTATAATATGAAGCTCATTTGGGACTGAGAATAGTTTTATTGTTTTCAACTTGACAACATTTTTGTACTCCTTTGAATTTGTTTAATTTAAAAAATATTTATAACAGATTTTTATATACCTTTGAATTGGTCAGTGTCTGATGCTACTTTTGGACATTTTTCGATTTTTTCCTTCATATACACACTAAGACTCATCTTCTTACCAAATTTCAACATTCCACATACACGGGAAGTGCGTCATAATTTTGATCAGTCAGTGAGTAGGTCTTGTTTTATGTGATTTTCAAACCTCTGTATCTCAGAAACGGTTCAACTTGAAAATTTGAAACTTTCAATTTATCATCACATCCACGAGTTTAACTTATATTTCAAATTTCGTAGGATTACTATCCCGCGAACCAGAGTTATGAGGGGGGTCAAAACAGCTCGAAATGGATCGTGTAAATAACACACTCATGCGACAAGGCCGGAGGAACTTGGCCTGGCGCACTTCGTGCGCCTAGATGGCGAATGTCGGGGGTTTTTTAAATTTATAATTTACTAGCGGACCCGGCAGACGTCGTCCTGCCCGCTATTAGCGCCACCTACCGGGTCCAATTTTTCTACTTACAAACCTTCCTCTTGAATCACTCTATCTATTAAAAAAACCGCATCAAAATCCGTTGCGTAGTTTTTAAGATTTAAGCATACATAGGGATATAGGGACAGAGAAAGCGACTTTGTTTTATACTATGTAGTGATACTTGTTGAGTATTAATACAGTGTGTTTGCTGTTTGTTATATTTGCTGACTACACGGTTAACTTGCAAAAAAGCTGTCTCTTTTTCGGAAAACGACAGTGAAACCCTATACATAAAACATTATCCAATTGTTTAATTAACGCCAGGAAAGATATAAATCTATTGATGATTGAATGTACTGATACCGACGCGATGTTATCACTGAAAATGAAATTAATCATTTTTATGTCGATATAGAAATTATGGAATACTGCATCTAAAATGATGCAGTATTCCTATCTGTATTTATTTATATTCCTATTCTATCTATATTTATATCTCGTTCTAATCTAGATTATGTATTCGATTTTTCAATAAATTATTTTACTTAATTAATATTTTAAAGTTTATGACCGCTTCATATTATTAGACTAGCGGTCCACCCCGGCTTCGCCCGTAGTACATAATATATGTAGCCTATAGCACTCAAGGATCACGTACATGTCCAACGGTGAAAGAATTTTTGAAATCGGTCCAGTAGTTCCTGAGATTAGCGCGTTCAAACAAACAAACTCTTCCGTTTTATTATAGTAGTATATTTCGGCCACTGATTCGTGATCGATCCAGAAAAATTCATATTATCATCGTTGGACTGAATGACGTCGTCTGTATTCTCCCAGCCATTAATGGCAATAAATGACCAGAACAATATAGACGATTGAGTTTGCGTATATAGGTAGACCAGAATCTCATGAAAAATAGGAAAATTAAATTTTGTAGTAAGCAACACTAGGTTAACTCGGCTGCCCTATTGATAAACAAAGTAATTACATTCAGAACACCTTACATGGGATCGTTTCACGAAACGAAAAATCAAGCAACTGCATTTTAAATACAAAAACAAAGTAGTTATGTCTGCCGACTCAAGCGCCCAGCAACAACAGCCGCGCATAGTGTTCACACGGTGAAATTGCTTCGTTGGCAGATTGTGCGAGGCCATCGCGACCCGTGGGAGCGCTACGCGCCTGGCGACAGTCCCTAACTCGACTCGATAGACGTAAGACATATTATGTAACTAGTAACTAATTAATTAATTAAATATAATTTTCAACAAAGGTTCAATTCTTTAAAACCAAAATTCACGAAAGCTCCCAAACTTGACTGGCGCAGCCGGTAGGATTTCGCGGGAAGAAAGCAGCGTTTCGTGGCCCCAAAATAGACCGTGTACGCTGTTCGCGAAATCCTACGAACAAAACAAATAGGTCAAATAAGTGAGTGAGTGTTCCTGGAAGAAAAGGCTACCTATAGCGGGAGGATGAAGGCGTTCAGACAGTGAGTAGAACTTTTCGCTATCCTGTGTGTCCCATCCTATACCTGTTGGTCTGCATTTTCACCATAAATTAAAAGATTGAACTAATTGGATAGTTCAGTCCAAAATCACTGATTATCTGATTTTCCTGTAATGCACTAAATCGGCATTATTTAGGTACTAGTTTTAAGAAGAATTATTGTGAAAGAATTATTTAAAGAAGAATACAATATAGAAATAAAATAAAAGAAAAATAATTTGTTTTAAAGAGAATAATGAATTAACAATATATAATTTTTTTTATGCTCTACTAATGTATAATTATATTATAAGTGTTTTAATATAAGTGTGCTTATTGTACTACTGATTATTATTCTGTTTTGTGTTCATTAAATTTTTAAAATTCGAAATGGAACAAATAACGATTGTGCCCCGTGAGATTGCAGGATTAATTCCGAAATTTGATGGAGAGTCTAATCTATTAAATATATTCTTGAGAAAATGTGAATATGTTATACATAGTTTTAGACCACCTAATTGTAGCGCAGCGCAGGAGTTATACTTATTTCATGTAGTTACGAGTAGGTTGACTGGTCAAGCGGCGTTTCTCGTAAGCGAAAGGGAAGACATCGTTACGTGGGAAGAGTTGAAAGAAACGTTGATCTTGCATTTCGGTGACCCTCGCTCGGAGGATTGTGTTGCGATAGAGCTCGAGTCATTAAAAATTAAAACCGGTGAATCGTACATAGATTTTTGCAAACGTATTCAGAACATGCGTAGTATTCTGATATCCAAAGTAAATAGAATAGACGACACGTCCCTTAGAGAGTCAAAAATTATAATTTATAATAATTTGTCTCTGAATGTATTTTTGTATAACTTACCGGAAGATTTAATCAGAATAGTGAGACTGAAAAATCCGAAAACTTTGGAAACCGCTTTAGCTTATGTAACCGAGGAAGTTAATTTTCAATTTCAGTACGATGCCAAAAATAAGAATAAACAAAATTCTAAATTTCATCAAAATCAGTCGGCTCCAACTCAATTCCACAATAATAATAAATTTAGTGTTCCGCAAAATTTTTATAGAACGGCACCGAACCCGTTTCAAAACCGATTTAATATGTCGAACCAGTTCAATCAAGGTTTTGGACCTCAGAATAATTTTCAGACTCAACCAAGGTCGAACAATGACTTTAAATTTGGAATGCCTTTACAACCTAATAATTTTAAATTCGGAATGCCTGTACATCCCAATAATTTTAAATTTGGAATTCCTGTGCAACCTAATAACTTCAAATTTGATCCAAATTCTAACCGAGAAGTTAATCCTGGACATTCTGGAAATCAGAATCAATTTAAATTCGGCATGCCGCAACAAACCAAGTATACCCCGACTGACGTTTCAATGCGTACGGCCCTACCGATTCAACAGCATATGACAGAAATACCGATCCGACAGCACATGACAGAAATACTAGAAACCCCATTTTACGACGACAACTTTGAAATTAACGAAAATAATTATTATTACCCTACGGAAAATAATGGTTTCAAATCCGAACCTCCTGGTGAAAATCAAGGTTTAAATCCCGATGAAAATTCTTCCATACTAGTCAAGGACGAGCATACGAGCGAAGTACCCGGATCAGAAATAATACGTCTAAATTGCGATAGTGTGTTAAACCTACCACATATAGAACTTCCTGAAATTCAGGCCAAGTTTATAATAGACACCGGTAGCTCACGCTCTTTCATAAGTCCTGAAAAGGCAAATCAGTACTTTCCTAAATTTAAATATACAGAACCCTTTGAAGTAATCAGTACTCATGCCCGCAGTAAACATAATGAGGCGATACACATACCTCTATTAAAAATCTTTAAAAGTACATCAAGTCATAAATTTTATGTATACGACGTAGACAAACGCTACGACGGTCTAATAGGGTCAGATCTATTAAAGCAACTCGATGCTACAATCGACATGAAAAATCAAATTTTACACACACGCGACGCTGACATACCAATTATATATAGCCCCCCGTCTGAGTCGACCTTACAACCACGAACTGAAACTCATGCGAAAATACCAACTACTCTAGATAATGGTTCATGGAATAGTAAGACAGACGTATTTTCACAGACAAAACTGAACTTTTTAGAGGACGATAGTTCCTTCCAAGTAAACTTTGATACAACATCTCTTCGTAGTACCGACGACAAAGACGAACATGACAGTATAATACGGAATTCCGACATTAACGTTTCAAATATACCATACCCCATTCATTCTCCATCTGACAGTGCCCTGAACTTGGATGGTAAATTCAACCATATTTTTGACGAAAGCATTTATCAAAAACCCCGGTACCAAAAGGCAAAAGTAACAGGAAATATCTTCAGGAATACTGTACCTGTAAGAACCCAAAAACGTGACACTAAAGTACCAATTAAAGATATTAAACGTCCTCCACAGGTACGTCCTTCTGCTTATTCAAGTCCTCACGACCCAGGCCCTAGTGCAGAAGGTGGAGCATAATCCAGGTATCTTGCCTGTAAAAGAAGGTCAAGCGTTTATCGCATACGATAATTGGTCTTATATTAAAGTTTTAGATTTAAGTTACCTGAAAAAGGATTTAGATTATAATATTAGAATGTACGAGCACTTAAATGTAAATCTATTAAGATACTTAGATAATAAAACGCACTATAGCATTATAACTAATGTTAAGACGCAAACAGATCATCTTCTGAACATTACACTTGAAAAATGTAGATTAAGAAAATCTTCTGAAAATAGAGCAATCTATTGAACTAAAAGCTTACTCGAAGAAAAATCAGATAACTTTTATTTTGGACATTCCTCTTGTTAAAACTGATATATTTAACTACTTTCACATGATACCCCTTCCTGTCACAAATGTATTTAATCAGACATCCCTTATAATTCCTAAAAAGCCTTACCTATTAGTGAAAGGTTCGAAAACCATACCGCTCGCCAAACCCTGCAAAGGAATGGATAAATTTGTATTTTTATGCCAAGAAATAGAACTGGAATTATCAACGAAAGACAGCTGCCTAGAAGCGCTCATGCTATTTCAAATACTATCTCAAAATACTAGCGCTTGTAACCCAGTTTTGGTAGAGACATCTGGAATAAAAGTAGAGCCTATTCAATGTAACCAATGGATTATATACAGCAAATTTGAAACACTCCTTCAGAAAACATGTAACACAGAAGAAACTCGAGAACGCATACAAGGGACCTACATACTTACCATAGACGACACTTGCAGTTTTAAAATAAAGGGGCTAACGTTACGAATACATCAAACGATAGGTGGAACTATAGACTATTCAAGGACACCAACCATCCACTTCCCCGAGGTACGTACCTCTGGTCTAATAACTGAAAAGAAGCCTATAAATCTAGACGGCGTTAACCTTCAGCATCTGCAACAATTGACATACCGTTTAAAGGAAAGTGAAAGTGAAGTGGTTCTTGATCGAGGTGAAAGAGTTATCAATGTAAAAAGTGTTAGCGTCGGAACGTTAATTTTATATGTAATATTAGCCTTAAGCATTTGCATTCTGTTAACATATATACTTAAGTTTGTACCTTTACATCTTTTTTGTCAAACTCAGCAGAGTGTAAGTCAACCCTCTGCCGACTTTGAACTTAGGGAGGGAAGAGTTATGTCTGCCGACTCAAGCGCCCAGCAACAACAGCCGCGCATAGTGTTCACACGGTGAAATTGCTTCGTTGGCAGATTGTGCGAGGCCATCGCGACCCGTGGGAGCGCTACGCGCCTGGCGACAGTCCCTAACTCGACTCGATAGACGTAAGACATATTATGTAACTAGTAACTAATTAATTAATTAAATATAATTTTCAACAAAGGTTCAATTCTTTAAAACCAAAATTCACGAAAGCTCCCAAACTTGACTAAGTAATCAACATCCAATTACTTTGTTTTTGTTTTGTGCTTGTTGTTGTTTACTTGGTTTTTGCATTTATATTCCGGGTTAGTGTGTGCAGTTACTTTGTTTGGGCAATTCAAATTTCAGCAAACGGTTCAAGTTATTTGAAATATTAAACTGTGGTAAAAAATTACTCGACACAAAACTTTTGTTAATGCAAAAAGTCAATTTCACAAAAAATGTCAGTTACTTTGTTTATCGCTAGGGCAGCCGCAGTGTTGCTAACTTTGGAATTTCATTTCCGTATTTTTCATAAGATTCTGGTCGACCTATACCTACAATGAATTGGATAATACATAGTTATACTGACATAATATAGTTGCAACTGACAATAGTTGCAACTAGTTGTATAAACAATAGTTGCAACTGACAGTGTCTTTATTTATACAGTGATACTGGTGCTATTGAGTTATACTGCACTGTAAAAAAAATTGCCAATCCAGTTATTAGACGCAGTCGCTTGAAGGATTCATAATACTGTCCTGTGTAATCAAAAGGATGTCTACATTACTAGATTAGCAAGTCAACTTGGTTAGACCGTTGGAATAAACCAGTCGTGAATCAAATACAAAAAATGTGAATGAAAAATAATTTGCTAAATTGTTTCGCCTCGTATCCGATACAATTTTGACGTGATAACATTTTTCGCAAGTCATGCATGTGATATGAGAGACGGATTTATGTACGCTTGAAAATTGATCCTCTATTATTTACGCGTTTCATACAGACCTATTGCGAATTGAATAGACAATTTTGTAGCGTTTTTGTACTACGATGCTGTGACACCCGTATGACAGTGACACTGTGTTACAGTCAAGTGAAAAGTTATATTGACTTGCTCTCTTTAATCTTGATATTGTATTTCTCCTTTTCATATAAAACTTTTGTGACATTTTTCTAATAATAATAATTTACGTAACTTACAGTCAGCTCAAGGGTCTGTCTGCTTTCACCAACAAATGGGGCGATTTATATTTCTGAGCAGTTTTCTATACAGATCTTGCGAATAATATTTATTAGATAAAATAAATCTAATGGTTGATGAAAGAATTACTTTATGATTTAAGTCTAATAATAATTTTATAAGTATTCCAAATATCAGATTTCAGAGATAAAATCGTCATGATAGATGAGGTCGAGTGGTGTGAATAATAGAGGATAAAATATTCACGCAGTATGTAAATCCTGGTTGATATCCTATGCATGACGCACTCCTGAAAATGTTGTCACGCTCAAATTGAATTGTATTGGATAGCTGGATAAATATAATATTAACGCTTAGTTATTTTAGTGCTGCGAATATGACAAGTCAGGCTTAGAACAATTTTTTAAACGAGCATCAAAACTAGAGAACTGTAATTATATTTTAAGAGCACTGTTCATATCTTTTTATGTCTCCATTTGTCTTAAGGAAAAAGAAAGAATATAATTTTAATTATACCTAGTGTCAGCGCTATACAATGTACATAAATTGCATTTCTGTCACAACTTTACTTTATTTATTACTATCATATCCGAAAAATAATAGAGAAGCAAGAAAATGTCAAGAACATGAAAATTAGAAAAATATTGAATAATTTAAAATAATAAATTATCCTAACTTTATGTTAGGATCTATAACTTGATTAGGTCCTTAAACTGCCTATATAAAAATGTTGATAAGTATTTGTATATTAAAACTAAAGAAGATATTACAGCAACCATCTGTCTTGTTCCATTTGTCTCAAAGATATCTTCATTTAATAGTGAAAGAGGAAAACATCCACGTCTCTACATGTCATACATAATACAACATAGTTGCTAATCCGTTGGAGTGGTTGGCGTGACATAAATCCCTGTCGCCCATACTCCATGCATGAAGCACTCCTAAAAGCTTTGTCACGCTCAAATTGAATTGTACATCGCGCAAAAATATTGGCACTCAATAAATTTTAGAACGAATACAGAGAAAAAGAAATATCCAACGTGTCACTTTTTTGACATGGTAGGATTCAACTTTTAGAGAATACGTTCTGCCTGTCACGACAAAATCGCTAGAAACTTTCGAATTGTTTTTTATCTTTATACATATTATAAGCACTAAAAAATTTGAACCAATACCTGGAATCAAAAAAAATTCTTACTGTAACGATCAAACATAGGTAGTCTGTCTGTCTGCTAGCTTTTCACAGCCCAATAGTTTAACCGATTTTTATGATATTTGGTACAGAGGTAGCTTACATCCCGGGGACAGAAAATGAAAGAGTTCTCACTGGAGTATTAAGGTCCATCCGTTTGAGCGATTTATACGAAATTTGGTACAAAGGTAGCTTGCGTAACGGAAATTGACATAGGCAACTTTTATCCCGGAAAAGCAAATAGTTCCCACAGAATTTAAAAAAACCTAAATCCACGCGGGCGAAGTTGCGGGCATCATCTAGTTATACATATTATTATAATAGAAGAATGAATTAGATAACAATTTGTAAATTTTTCTTGTACGTATTTAACGGAAAAAATAATATTTTTAGATACACGTAGGAGTAAAGTACCTACTCGTATGTTCTTTTCTCGTAAACGTTCACGATATAAAAAATATTCAGGAAAATAGGACAAATAACTATCTATTGTAAGAATTGAAAATATGTTTACGTGAATAGACTAGACCGGTTGGAGAAAGGAGAAAATGTCGATAGTTTTCCACAATTCATTATCGAATTGGCAACGCAAAAGGTGCGTCCAGACTTGAACATTTCCCCGAACCGAACAGCGAACATTTCGGCGAACTTGTTACGCTCAATGTGGACGGCGCGCTTGGAGCGCTTGAGATGGGTTACTGCGTAACAGTTCGGCGAAAACTGTTACGCAGTAACCCATCTCAAGCGCTCCAAGCGCGCCGTCCACATTGAGCGTAACAAGTTCGCCGAAATGTTCGCTGTTCGGTTCGGTGAAATGTTCAAGTCTGGACGCACCTAAAGGCGTCTGTACCGAAAACTTTCATTAGTGGGAGAGCCAATGTTTTCGCCCTCCTTTGTCGCCGTTAAAAAAAAGATGGCAAAAGATAAAAGAGAAGAACGCGCTCCAGTTTTCCTTCTACCTTTTTTTTTAGCTGGGAAGGGTTGTTTCGGAGATAATGAAGTGCGGAATGCCGCCTTACGAATATTGTCTCTTGCATTGCAACGTCTACGAGCGCTACGAGAAACGCGACTTGATGTGAATTTTTCCTTTCCTCTCTATTATGTTATCTATCTTCAAAGAGTAAGACGTCGTTTACAAGCTATGCACATAGAAGAAAAATTTAACGGACTTTACTTATTGCTCTGTTAAATTACTATTTACTATTTGAAGGTTTTATTTTTAATCTTGAATTATTGAAACTAAATTCAGTGGAACCTTTCTAGTGTAACTTTTCAGTTGACTGTGCTTACATCTGTCATTAATATCATTAAGTAGGTATATAAATTAACTTATGGAGGAACCTAATCATAAACTTTAAACGCGTAGACAACGTTACACCAGTATAAAGTATCTGATGTTTTAAAAATACGATTTTTAAACTACGAAAATGATTTACTCGTATATCGTCATAAATCACAATATATGTTGAATAATTTTTTTCAAAGAAAAATGAACCGACTTCAAACGAATCGAACTAAAAAGTTTAAAATAATTTTTCATTCATTTAGATTGACGATTAAACTACCTAACTCAAATGATATATAATTTTTTGAAGTCGGCGCCAAATGACTTCAAGTTCACTTCAAGTCGAAAATGTGCTCCCCGGGTCCCAGACTCACCCTCCGCGACTAGGTTCACCGCGCTCGCATTCAAAAGTGGATATTCTGATTTTACTTACACTAATTGAATGTGGTTTGGCGCCGACTTCAAAAAATTATATATAATTTGAGTTAGGTAGTTTAATCGTCAATCTAAATGAATGAAAAATTATTTTAAACTTTTTAGTTCGATTCGTTTGAAGTCGGTTCATTTTTCTTTGAAAAAAATTATTTTATGCTTTTTAGTGATTTGTTTTCTTTATATTAGGTAATAATGATAATAATATAAATGAGAACTATGTAAAATAGATTATGACCTATATATTATTAATTATTATTAAATAGCCTGTGACATACATTTTATGTGTCATACTATAGGTGTGTGGTTTTATTATGTTCTAACCCAACCTAACCTAACTTCTGATCTATACAAGATTAGTTTGTATGCGTAAAACTCTTGTATAATTTGGATAGACCGTAATTTACAATCTATACGCGACTAGTTTCACACCCTTGCGGTTGGCTTTGTATAGAATGGAAATACACGTAACCATGCACAAACTCCAAGGAATTACTCTATATGCAACTGTACTGACTTCGGCCCAAAACTTTTTGCAAAAGGTCAATGTTACGTAGGCGTAGCAGAGTGAAGTCTTTGGACAGAATAGCTATATCAGACTTCAGCAATAGGTCTGGCAATCTCAGAGAACATATTAGTGACATATGTGTACATTTATGCTTATAACTTCGTACGTAAGAATGATAACTCGATGTGTTATATACTAAAACCTTCCTGAAAGTATGTAGATTACGATAGTGAAACAATCATCAAAATCGGTTCATTAGTTGCGGAGATAATCGCGAACATACTTACATACATACATACATACATACATACATACATACATACATACATACATACGGGTCGAATACAGAACCTCCTTTTTTTGAAGTCGGTTAAAAATAGAACTCACCTATAAATAACCAAAACAAAATATATACAAAAAATTAAGTCTCATAAAAGTTTCCATCCCACAGGAAAACCGTCCTAAATCTTATAAAAACTATGCAGGCCATAAGGTTTATATTCGCTTGGGTTTCATCAGGTTAAACTGGACCGCGAGTTGGTCCAAAACGACATCGCATTGACTATGCATGACTACTTATTACGAACATAAATAGGTGCTAGGCGGCAATACGATTGCCAAAGTTCTTACCGCTTCAAAAATAAAGGCTATTTTGCAACAAACTTTCGAGTATATTATTTTGTATAGTTTTGCTTATGTATGTAGTTGCTTGTATACGATTCTCGTAATTCATTTGCGTATAAATACAAAGAATTGTTAAATATTAGAGAATAGAGCCTGAATAAGGGCAAAGGTGAGTGGACCTGCAGGGCGATGTATTTTTAATTCAGAATAACCGTATCGACAAGGTAGTTGTCGAAACCGAAACCGAATCGAAGTGTTCTGAATCGCCCTGCTGGATGCGACAGAATCTCAAGAAAGCGTGTTCAGCGAAATAAATTGTTAGGTAAGCAACACTAACCGAAACTTTCATCAATATTAATTTTGTTACGTAAGCAACAGTAACCGAACTTTGATCGAAATTAATTTGGCTTCTTTTTCCAATTAATTAATTTTGTTTCGTATTTCGGAGTACCTGACGATTTTTGTTACTATCGTCTGTACTGTATGATGTGCAAACAAGAGAAAAATAATTAAAATGTTTTATGTCGGCAGCCCGCCAATCCCTCTCTCCTATGAGAGGGGCCTGTGCCCAGCAGTGGAACGCTAAAAAAGGCTGTAGTGGTGGTGGTGTTAGGCGTTAGCTTAAGCCAACGGGTTGGTCGGTCGTCGTCTGCAATGATCGAATAACAAGCAATTATGAGCAACAAGTCATTCGTGTTGGCAGTGTGGCGGTAAGGCATCCACCACCACCACAACTACAGCCTTATTACGTCCCACTGCTGGACACAGACCTTCTCTCTCGTAGGAGAGATTTAGAGCATAGACACGCCACGCTGCTCCAATGCAGGTTGGCGGGCTATCTAACGTCTAACTATTCATTTGTTGTGAACTGGTTTTTTTGTTGGTCCTTCTATGGTCTTGGTTTTAGTTCGACGTTATGAAAGGAATTTTTTCATATCTTTTGTGTGTGCCGTACATACTTTCCGGCCTTCGGCGCCTTATTAAAAAAATAATGGTGACTTTTAATTAAACGCATAAAAGCTGCAAATTCCAAAAGTCTATATTAGACATAGAAAAGACTTAGCTCACCTATTAGCTACAACGCGACTTTCAGTGGCCAATAAAACGCACTAACGACCGCTGAGACAAGCGAAACAATCCGCAACGCTTGCCAAATTCGTCCGGGAACATGCAACTGTTGCCAAAAGGACACAAAAACGGACCTAATACATCGTATTATACAAGCAATAAAAAGTGTAGGCCATTTTGAAAGTATGGTTGTCTTGTTTACTGTAAATATGTCCATAAATATCATTTATGTGACTTTTGGCCACATCATGAGGAATAGGTACTAAATATGTCCTTCTACAGCTCGGAATAGCCGGAAAAAGATCATCTGAAGAAGAACGTCTTGGCTAAAGAATTTACGCCAATGGTACAGAAGAAGTAGAGTACTGTTCCTTGTAGCAGAGTCCATACGAGTAGCTCTAAGGGCCTTTGTTAACACGCCGTGGAAACTCGTGAAAACGCGCCGTTATCCATCTAAAACGTGGGTAAAACATGGCGTGTTAGCAAAGGCCCTAAGGCCTCTTGTTAACACACGTTTTTTGCATGGTATGGCGAAACGTGGAACCTTGTTAACAACACGGCGAGACCACGGTTCCATACAAAACTGCGACCGTAAAACGTAACACTTGGCCTTGTTCACAAGGCCACGTTTTACGTCTCGCCGTGTTGTTAACAAGGTTCCACGTTTCGCCGTATGTTCAATGTATGTTTCGTTAAACGTGCGTTAACAAGGGGCCTAATGGATGCCAATCTTCGATAGAAGGACGGCGCTACGTAACGGCGAGAAGTAAAAGACCGTAAATTGCTCTCCTTTGCGGTCGCAAGCGTTTAATAAAATGAAACAAACTTGAAAACTTTTGTCTCATTTTTGTCCCTAGAAGGGTCCTAGAAGGGCGTTGGAGGACAAAAATGAGACAAAACTGGTGCGGTTTGATGGCTATCTAGAGTATTAACCATTTTAAACTTTACGACAACGACACGATCTTAAAATTATCTTTAGATTAATAAAGGTCTGGGGCGGAAAACTCCAAAGGGAAATCCCAAATGGGCACGCCACAAGAACATTATTTTAAAAACAAGGAAGGCCAACCTTTTATGGTGATTTTTTCTACGATGAAATTCTTAGATATTTTATAGGATTGACACTAGAAAGACAAAGTGGAATAATTCTTAAAGCCTTTTTCGCCACCTTCCGATAAGTCTCGGGTAGCCTAAACGTAAATGTAACTGTAATGTAAACGTAAATGTAACTGTGTACTTTCTTACTTTAGATCAAGTGACAAAGACAAAAAAAATGTGAATAAGCTGTCCGACACTTATCTGAAGGTGGTGAAACAGACCCTTGAAGTTTCAAAATTTTATATTTTCTCCAAGTAGTTAATTTAAAATAAAAATAAAATATATATTACAATTTCTATTTCTAAAGACTTGTATGAATTAACCGTCCATACCTACTTCTATACGTATTATTATAAATGCGAAATGTGTCTAATGTCTATTTGTTACCGATTCACGGCACAACCGCTTAACAAATCTTGGAAAAATTTGGCACAAAGAGAGTTTGCATCCTGGAAAGGGACATAGGATACTGTTTATCCCGAAAAGCTACGAGGTTTTACAGAAAAAACATAAATCCACGCAGATGAAGTCACGGGCACAACCTAGTAGCCGTATCAATGTAATTTTCTACGCCATCAGATTTTATGACCAATCTCTTGAAATACTATCCTATTTTTATGAATAGCAAAATCTTATTCGTATCAAAATCGATTTGTCGTAAAATATAAACGTCCTACATCGCCCGAGGAACACGCAATGCGGCTTTTTGTCACGTATTCCAACTATACTACAGAAATTGGAAATAAAAATTCTGAGTAGGTATACATAGACTGTATGTAAGTTTGTCTCGTAGGTACCTACTCTACATATGACAGAAGTAGATTTTGACGAAAATATTTTATTCGACAGAGAAAATGGAATATGAAATTTTATGAACACGCAGAAACAGAATATTTATGCTATCCTATACCTATATCAACTCTTATTGAAAACAAGTCTATCTTTTTCTTTTCCAATGAAATTCACAGCCTCTTTCTTTAAATTTTTCAGAAGTTTGCCAATAGAGATTAACGCTTGCTTCTATTAAAGCTGATTCAGTTTGACTCCATTCCTTTAAGATAACACCACGCTTTTAGTTCTTAAATAACACTTCTTTTAATTGTTTTATTTTTAGAGTATGATTAGATTATGTACAGTGCTTATTTGTTTGTTCTTGTTTCGAATACATCCGGAATGTAAGAGATATCTAGAGCATTCTCAATCAGTACCCACTTCATCGCTAAAGATCAACAGAACTGTCTAAGTGTCTATCTGTCTATCATCTAATAGACTCCTTATAGGAAAGACGGATCGCGAAAGAGTATTTCGGAACCTAGCCATGTGTGTATGTGATGAAGACTCAAAGCTTTTCATGCGAGTAGATGGGACGTCACAATATCTGATGGCACAGTTCATGTATCTTGTGGTTGTTCTCACATTATTGACTTAAGTAAATAAACCCGTAGATATTTCTTCTTCCATTTTCAAAAAGCCAACAAAAAGCCGCTCCTGCCGAGAACGTTTCTACATTATTACGTAGACTCCAATTTCCATATAAAGTCGATCTCGAGTATGTCGGAGCACAAACATAATAATCTCGGCCCGAGGCGTGTTTTGTAAAAATATGAAACATCCGTGTATTCTCGGGTTAAATTCGTTTTTTTCTTGAGTTCGCTCCTCCTTATTGCGTTATGGGGAACGGCTTTTAGAAATTCGAAACGCTTATGTTCACAATTTTTCATAAAAGAAACAACCACTTCCTTCATACTCTGAAATGTGAGTGGATAAAATTCCATTCCCCGCCGATTACAAAACGAGGTTCTGGCAACACTCGTTCCTCTTTAGGTATTTCTCGGGATTCTTTGTTAGATTATCGAAACTGATTCGTCGAAATTGTTTTCGTATGCGTTATTTATTACATTTATGTATGATATTATATATAATAATAATATTAATAATAATAAAGCTTTATTTAATTCCATACAAAGTTATTACATGTTGTTGTTAATAAAGTTAGAGTACCTATTAAAAATAATTATGGTTAGATAGTAGATAGGTTAGTAATGACAAGTTAATTTACATAGGTTTTATAATTTTTATGATTGTTGCTTTATATGGACCCCCTTTGGGTAAAAGCCTCCTCCAAATATTTCCATTTTTCTCTGTTTATATAGCTGAGGCTAACCATCTTCTCCCCGCTATCGCGACAATCTCGTCTGCCCACCTAGCACACGGCCTGCCTCTCGCTCGGGTGCCTCTAGGTCCCGACCATTTGACTGCCCTATAGATTATTATATGCTACACTGTATATTATATTGCTACTGTAAGTGTGTAAGTTTTTCTGCAATGTGGATTTCTGCAAATTGGTAATCAAGTAGGAACTTAATTTGTTATTATAAAGTATAGCAATGAAACATACTTAGACATAATAAAGACTAAGACTTCTTTTTAAGATTGACAACATTAATCTTAATTGCGGAGCCAGCTGGTGTTGGTTTCACAAAGTTAATTGTATAAACAGAGATTTTTCTCAATCACAGTTAAGGCGCAACGCCGACCAACGGAGTGAAGTGGAGCTGAGGCACTGCGCGCACCACCTTTTTTGATATCAACTCAAAGCGCTCCGTTTTTCGTTTAATCAATTTAATTCCTATGTCAAAGAGCACAAACCTGAGTTTAAGTTGTTATCACCAAAATACGCTGCAACTTCGCTCCACTCGAATGCTTGGGCCATGATATACCTACAGTAAATATAAGGTTTGATATCCTTATACAGATTAGATTTATATATAGAGTATATAGATCCGTATATAGTTTAAAGCTATAAGCTGTGATAGCCTAGTGGTTAGGACGACCGACTTCTAATCGGAGGTCGTGGGTTCGATCCCGGGCACGCACCTCTAACTTTTCGGAGTTATGTGCGTTTTAAGTATTTAAATATCACTTGCTTTAACGGTGAAGGAAAACATCGTGAGGAAACCTGCATGCCTGAGAGTTCTCCATAACGTTCTCAAAGGTGTGTGAAGTCTGCCAATCCGCTTGGCCAGCGTGGTAGACTATGGCCAACACCCTTCTCACTCTGAGAGGAGACCCGTGCTCTGTAGTGAGCCGGTAATGGGTTGATCATGATATCGAGTTTTAAAGATACTGCCTAAAATTTATTTGCATCTCTATGACATTTGAAAAGAGCAGTTCTGTTGAATTTCTTGCCGGCTCTTCTCAGCAGAATCTTCTTCTATATAATATAGAGTTGCATTATAAGTTCGCCTGCATATGTATAATTTTTTTAATTATTCTGTATTTTTTGAATTTCAATGCTAAATCCAATAAAAGGACAGTAATTATTCACACCCTTAAAATACCCCTCAAACCAGACTGTCCCGACTGCAAATGAAAAAGGTGTTTGTATTGATTTAGTTTACACTTCCTGTCCATGAATAAATAAAATTCACAACCATCGCAAAACAACCCGTAATATCTTCAATATAAAGTATTAAATCCTCGTTACACAATTATCGGTGTACGAGGGTTATAATGTACCCTAAAGGATTTCCTCCCTGCCGCCCTTGTTTGAAATCAAGGACAAAACAAAAATCCTCCCCATAACCTTAATCACTTTTTCTTTGATCTCAATATTGACTTTTCAAATTTCATTCGAGACTATCTCTCCTTGAGAGAGTAGATATTTATGTTCGTGGTCGTATTATTTGAATAAAGACATCGTTTAGAATGATATTTGATTTGGTGTATATCTATCCAAAATGTTTTTTTTTTATTAAACTTTGTTAGGTTAGTCATATGTAATATTCTATTGAGTAGGAAGCTAGAAACAAGTGGCACAAGACCACGGCATGTGGAAATCCCGACAAGAGACCTTTGTCCAGCAGTGGACATTTATTTAGGACGCGGTTTAGGACGACGACAACGACGAAATAGGTACGCCATAGTGATTCAATATTGTTGGATTCAGTTCGCCAAATTAAAGCTATATTCAGTGCGACCAATTTGTGCATTAGGTACTTAAACAAGTACCTACCCATACAGAATAGGCCTTGACTCAGCGATGGAATTACATAAAGATTATGAAAAAAATTACAAATTATTTATAATGATGCAACTAAAAGTTGTTTTTTTTTTATTCAACTACATATTAGCCCTTGACTGCAATCTCACCTGATGGTAAGTGATGATGCAGTCTAAGATGGAAGCGGGCTAACTTGGAAGAGGTATGTATACCCCTGATCGGTTTCTACACGGCATCGTACCGGAACGCTAAATCGCTTGGCGGCACGGCTTTGCCGGTAGGGTGGTAACCAGCCACGGCTTAAGCCTCCCACGGCTTAAGCCTCCCACCAGACTAGACCAGAGACAATTTAGAAATTATAAAATCTCAAATTGCCTCTGCCGGGAATCGAACCCAGGACCTCCCACTTATAATTACATAAAGATTATGAAAAAAATTACAAATTATTTATAATGATGCAACTAAAATGGGTTTTTCCGGTAAAATTTTTCGGTAAAATATATTTATATTATGTTGTTTACTCCAGTTAGTCCCACACACAAACGCCCCTCAAAGCCGGCAGATAAGCTCCATCGCCCACGTGAAAGTTTAAGCCATGTGAAAGTTTATGTGAAAGTTATGGGGTAGTGACGATATCGGGGGATATTGTCGCTTCGGCTTTTGCGTGATTGAGAGTGACTTTAGGAGGTAAGCCTGTGATGTATAATGCGCTTTATCTGTGACATCCTTTTACTACAACTGAAAATAGGATAGTACCTATTGGTATGACGAACGTCTCTTTTCTACAACTGCAATTAGGGTAGCTCTTATAATTATGACGTAGGCTTTTGCCTTCAGCTTTGCCGGCATGAAATTTTTGAAACTGTATCTTAGGTTTGCTAAGATTGATTTTTAGTGTATAGGAAAAAAGATATAAGAGTTGCATTAAACCTTTGTACGGTTACTTTTAACTCAGCTTAACTAATAAGTATATGGCATGCGACAGGACCTTTAAAAGAAACTCGGCTTCGCCAGCCTGCTTCGGTCTCATATCTAAAGTTCGCTGTTGACGGACACGTCAGGGAAAAATATAGCAACTTCAACATAAGGAGAGTAAGAGAACAAACAATAAAAAACCTTGAAAAGAGTGTTCAACGTGCAATTTACTCTGTCCCCTTCTTTCTTCCACTGTGCCTCGGAAAAACGTTTGTTACTTAGTACCTACCTAGTTACTCCTAAAACAGATATCGCAATAACGATTGCGTAAATATTAACGTAAATATATCGGCCACTATAATTAACTGCATGATTATGAATTCCAACTTTAAACCAAGTCTGACTCCAATATAAGTTTACTCAAGCAATATATTTTAGAATTGAAATAAACATAAGCCTCTCTTTGCTTCGGAATGGGGTAGGAATCTTATAGAAAATTATCTGCAATCAAACCGAAGACCCCGAATGGGCAACGCCGAAGTTATTTGGTTATTTGGGAAGTACGGAATTGTAAAAATTTTACATGTATCATACTCGTAAAAGGGTCTGGATGTAAGTCTGTATAGTATCAGTAATTTAGGTAATACTTTTTCTTACTTTAGCTTGCATAGCACTTTTTCTTGCTACCATTGCGTATTTAAGGTGTGATTCATATATTTCTTTTCTTTTGTTTTCTTTGCAATGAAATGTTCAAAAATTGGTTATTTATTTATCTATACAAATCATTGGAGTTTTGCTAATAGATTTACTCGCTACACTACTTACGTAAAATCGTTCATAATACACTAGCAATTTTTTTTTTTTTAATTTATTGATCACGTTAATTTTCAATATACATTTAAAAAAAACACAGTTCGCCATCCTCTAGAAACTGTTGAAGTTTATGTGAAGATGGCGAGTTCGCGTTATACAAATTTAATTATAAATATTTAATTCAGTAGCACAGCTAGGTATAGCTGGTCATGGTGGACGAGGTTTTTTTTCCGGCGCTGGCTTATGTAGCACTTCATTAGGTACATCTTAATTCGTCTATTTCTTTTGTTTGTTTTGTTTTGTTTTCGGCACACAATATTGCCCAGTGCCCACATACATACAGAATATTGGGTAATTCATGTCGGCCAGAATTAGCAATACAGAATAGGTCTATGGAGCATTAAGAAGGAAAACTGTCCAAACAACGGAAGCTTTTAGAAATTGCTCTACTACATTTGCCGTCTGTAGCCGAGCAATTTTGTTGCTTGAAAATTGCCAGTATAAGAATTTAAGCTGTCATCCTAAGTTGCTGTATAAAACGCCAGCTGTAAATAGTCAATACGTCAGTTATTTAGTTAGTTTAACCTTCTTGCAGTTTACCGTCAACCGACGAAATCTGTTTACCCTGTCAGCCATTAACACCACCCGTGTTTTACACCGCCGTTCTACTGCAGAGTCCCTCCAGTCTCGACTGTTTGAACAACCACGGCTCCGCTACTAGAATCCCATTAAGTTCTAATACAAAACCTTACACCTATCACATTTCAACTGCTGCAGGATATTCAAACTTATCCAAATGAAATTAGCGTTCGAAATCGTAGACAGCGTCGGTGTAGTTGCGATTTTTTTCGTAACGACTTAATTCGAATGCGGCTTCGGTGATTTGCTTTATTTATTTCATCTGTAGTGAAGAGATATAGGGCCCTATTTCATGGATAATGGCTTAATAAACCCCCGGGGTCGTTCACCCTCTTTATGGGGGGTTTTAATGCACACAATATACAGTAAACGTTTATATTGTGCGCCATTGGTCTCAGCGTCCGAAACTCCTAACTTGAACCTCTCTAGAGGCATCTTTGTTATGGGTTTTGAAGGGTTGTAAATAACTGTTTTCACCCAGACGAAAAACACACCCCCGACACTTAATACAAGCCAACTACTACTGACATGACCAGCTGGCTAGTGATACTACTGGGCGTACTGCTGCGGGCGACGGCGGACTACGGTGAGTCTCGCTTCATTACTTAGTAATATCTACTCGTAGTTACTTACTTTGTATTATTTGCTAAATATATGTAAGGCTACATACATTTTATATTGCTACAAATAAATGTGTCTGTCTGTAATCTAGAAATAGGTGCTACTTATTAAACTCATAAACACTCACAGATAGGTACTTTTTTAATTGTATACATATGTATAAATATAAATAACAGCAGAATGATATTATTACAATCACTAAACAGTCTTTTTATAAAAGAACCTACGTATGAACTAAATTATTCGACAAAAAGACAAAGAGAAACTAAAAGAATGTGAGGACGAATGTAACAATTCACAGTCGATTTTCCCCTCCCCTCGCACTATAACCGCGTAATCTCCAAGGGACCAATTCGCTGTACCCATCCAACGTGATAATAGTAGTTTATGAAACGGTTGCATAATAGAGGTTATTAAAACACGAGTGTTAGTTTAAAAAACGAGCCGCAGGCGAGTTTTTTAATAGTATTACACGAGTGTTTTAATAACTAATTATGTAGAGTTTCATACACTACTTTATCTAAACTCATATCTTAAAATCCAAACCATAAAATCTTGGTAATATTTGTCGTGAGTTTTCTTTGATTTTGCTGGCAAAAGATTGTTGGTCGGTGGTCAGGTGGAGTTAAATTCTCTTCAGTATCACTGCTAGACATTTTTCCGCACAATAAAAACCATGTCTTGTAAAGTTTTGAGTAACAAATAAAAAATTTAAATATTATAACTAGCGTATGGCGCCAAAATTCAGTTGTTACCATAGAGATTCTTCTTCTTTTTCGGTTTGTCCCTTTCGGGACAGGCCAAGATCGTTGACCATACAGCCTGGGTTACCATAGAGAAATTAATAGTAGTAGAGGAGTCCTAATGTCCTATAGAAATTAGTGGATCGGAAAATAGCTCAAGCTTATCAAAAATTTAATTTTTAATAGTTATTAATTTTTAGTAGTTATTTTTAGTAGTTACTTAATTTTAAGTAAACTTAATTTTTAGTAGTTACTTAATTTTAAGTAAACTTAATTTTTAGTAGTTACTCTTCTGCAATTTAACACAATTCACAATGTTTAACGCGTTTGTACAGTTACACACATCTACTGTAAGGAGGTCGCACGAATTTCCCGCCATGGCTCAAAAATACCAGAACCCAGTTCGCCTGTACTATAATGTAGAAAAAATTATTTTATAACATTACTTTGCAATAATTTCCTAACAAAGTAGTGTTATAATGAATTTTTTTAATTTTTTTTTTAAATATTATAGATGTATGTGAATAAAGTAGTCCAATATATGACACATTTTGATTTCATATTCGGGATTTTAAGATATGAGAGTAGATAAAAACCATAACGTCCCTTGAAAAACTGAATACAATGTCCGCTTTTTTTGTTTATTTTTGTCCCTTTAACTATCTCTATTTTATTTTTCATATTACTATCGTGTCCGAGAGACATGAAAAAGTTTAGCTCTCACTCGCAGTATTTCAATTTTTAACCCTGGACGCAAAAACCACGGGGGTGTTATAAGTTTGACGAGTCAGTGTGTGTGTGTGTGTGTCTGTTCCCTTGTAGCGCTCAAACGGGTGAACCAATTTGAACGCGGTTTTTTTTGTTTGAAAGGTGAATTAGTCGAGAGTGTTGTTAGCTGTTGAAAAAATGTTTGATGAAAATCAATCCAAGATGGCCGCCGCTACAAATTACAAAATGGCGGATTACATATTTTTACTACCTTAATATGGGTATCAAATGAAAGGGCTTGACTAGTAGAATAGCACTATGCAAATCCAAGATGGTCGCCGCCACAAAATGGCGAATGTCGGGGGTTTTTTAAATTTTTAATTTATTTGTAATGACGAACAAGTGTTTTAAATCTTGAAATATTGAGTTTTTAACGCTATACTTTACTACACGTTACTACACGTTAAATATACTCTTAGGTTACGTTGGGGTCCCAAGGTGTTGAGAATGGCGACCCCGCAATAGCAAATAAAGCGTTGGAAGACCGCCACTAGATGAATGGACGATCTCAAAAAAGTCGCTAGCTCCGATGAAATAACATTAATTAAATAACATTATTCTGCTAATAACGAGATTTTAAAAACAACCAACGGTATTAGGTAAGTCACAGGACTGTACCTACATAACATCGTATAAGATTCACCATAGAGTTGAAAATATCATCATCATTTCAGATCTAAACTCTCTTCAATTTATTAATGACCGGGTAAGTAATTAGGTCAACTCCTCATAAAAACTGCAAGAATATTGTTATAAACGCGAGCACAAGTTGTAGTTTATTTTTCTTTTGAAAGGAAAATGTTCTTTTCATTTTACGTCCTTTACTGTCAGTTTTATTGCTGCTTTAAAATTACTAATGAGTGATAAAAACAAAAAAAAAATTGTCAGTCTTTAGCAAAAACTTAAAGCGAATCTTTCACGATGGTAACTACATTTAATATTAATTGACTGTAGAAATTCTGCAGATAGAGTAGTATATATTTGATATTTTATACATGCTCTTTTACTCGGGTAAATTGTGATGCTTTTGTTTTTTGTTTTTGCTCGACTTGGCGGGAGCATTGTCGTGCTCCCAGATAGAGATACTCTCAAATGACTCCTCAATTTATGATACGCGTATAACATTGTTATATGGACAATAGGCGTTACGCAGCAGAAAAGAGAAAAACGCCGATTCAAAAATGATTATAAAAACCTGGACTAGAACCTTAGAATACGCGATTTTAATTTCAAATATCTCCGTAACTGTTGATACTATTGGAGAATTTATAATATGAAAAGGAAAAGTAATTAAAATTAAAAAGGTTTAAGATATAATTTTTTTTTGTAATAAAAACAAAAACTTAAATCTTCAAAGTTATAACAAACAATAAAAGAATCATAGATAAGTAAGAACATCTGAAAAGGGAACAAAGGGTTTCTTGTTAAATTATTTCAAGAACCTACCGTTTTAATTAAAACCCGTGGATTCTTCGGAAACTCCTTTCGTAATTTGTAAGGTGGATGTAGACTTACCTGGAAAAGAGAATATATTTTATTAAATTACACGCAAATACCTGAAGCTTTATATAAACGTGAGAAATATTTAATTCTGAATTTTTAGTTAATTAAATGTGACAAAGAATATACTGTTTATCGCAAGATTAGCCGTTGAATTAATATTATGTATAAATGTGTGGCACTTTGATAAACGCGTTAATGCTGCATACTACAACGATCTTTTATAATAAGATCTTTGTATACTATGAGTATAAACATCGGCACGTACATCAGTCACTGAAGGAAAGTGGAGGGGGTAAGCTATTGTATTACGTGCGTGACAGTTCCCATACGCAGCTATCCCCTCCACGTTTCGTTGAGCGTTCGATGTACGTGGCGCGGGTTATATCAAATTATTTGGCAAGCACGTATTTGACAAACTTGGAGCGCTTTTGCTATCATACTCGAATTTATTCCGTCGAAATTAGGTCGAAATATTAGTCTGTCGAAAATAAACAGTGAATTTGAAATTGAGTGGACTTGGGCGACAAGTGAAAATTTTAAATTAGTTCTTAAGATCTCAATATAATGCAGCCCTGATAACGTTTCTATACATAATGTAATAAAGGTATTGATATATTCGGATAATAAATCAATCAAGTTTCAACATCAATCAAAACTAAGCCAATAATAATTGTCGTGGCAAGATGGCTTCGCATTTCGCAGCGTCCGCTTCGGAGGCAATCCAACAAAACGTTGCGCCGACCTATTTTATGTTATTCCATTGAAAATACGAGTTCCCGGCACGAAATATTTCACTTTGTGCAAACTTAAACGGCAGTTGAGAGCGAAAATTAGTTTATAATACCGTGAAATTGCCGAGTTGGCTTGCGTAGCTTTTCGTTCAAGTTACGTGAATGATATTTTTGTACATAATGTAATTACTGTGTAAAACTGCTTCTTCTTTATGACGGCTTACGTTATTTTGTAGTAAGTATTGTGATTATTGTGATTATTAAATGTATAGTGTACAATAAATTAACTGAAGGATGGTTAAACCGCCCGCCCTCGCGCAACCCGCATTGGAGCAGCGTCGTGGGTTTAACCTCTAAATCCCTCTCTCCTATGAGAGAGGAGGCCTGTGCCCAGCAGTGGGACGTTAAAAAGGCTGTAGTAGTAGAGGATGGTTAACTATTATTATACTTAGTTTACGTTATTAAATTAAGTTGTATAGAGCCGAGATTTGTACAGACACATTTTCGCATTTATATGTACATAATATTCTAATACTAGAATAAATAACTTAGCAATATATTTTCTATTCAGTCGGAAGAGTTCGTGTTGGTAGGCATTTTGTTATTCCAAACGTCGCCATGATGGAATTGTATGGCCGTCCGGGTATATGCCCATGCCTTTATTATAATTTTCCTCAATCCGAAGGGACAGGTGAAATATATTAAAACTAGTATTGCGCGTGGCTGCGCGGCCCGCTAAAGCGGACCGCGGGGTTTTGAGTAGTCTGGTTTGAACACTCCCCACCTATCTTCAATAACCTGGTCGCGGCCGTGGTCCTCACCCATCTCTGAAATCCTCAATCATCAGCTCTCCTCTCCATATTTTTCCTCCGGATGAATTTTTGTCTTCTATAAGAAAACATCAGTGAAAAAAAAAATATGTATGGAAAAATAAATTCCGCAATCATGTTTTTTTTTTGTTCATCAAATAGACCTTTGAGGTCTTGATCATCTTTTGCCAAAAAAACCACTCTTCCATCTTTTATACTCAGTGAGATAGTCATCGACGAAATTTGTATGGCCGCCATCTTGAATCCAGAATTTTTGACTTTTTTTTCAGCACATTGTCAATTGGATGAGGTTTCGAGTGAATTATATTTCTCCACAATATTTTTCCTCTGCATGAATTTTTGTCTTCTATACGAAACCATCATTAAAAAAAACTTTTTGTGTGAAAACATAAATTCCGTCATCTTGTTTTTTTTCTGTTCATCGAGTAGATTTTTAGTTTTTGATCATATTTTTCTAAGAAACTACTTTTCCATCTTTTATACTTGGTGAGATAGACACCGACGAAATTTGTATAGCCGCCATCTTGAATCCGCCATTTTGTTTTTTTTTTCAACTCAGTGCCAATTGGATGAGATTCTGAGTAATTTTTTTGAGCACCTCCCATCTATCTGCAATACCCTGCCCGGGCTCCTCATCCATCTTCCAAACCCTCAATCATCATGTCTTCCCATATTTTTCTTTGAGAGTTCTCCAAAGAACCGCATCAAAGCCTTGCATAGTTTACAACTTATAGTCTCTTCAATATTCGCCATACATTTTCTATGGAAAAATAAATTCCACCATTTTGAATTTTTTTCTATTCATCGAGTAGACCTTCGGATCCTGATCATCTTTTGCGAAGAAACCACTCTTCCATCTTTTATATCCTCCGAGATGGACACTGACGAAATTTGTATGGCGGCCATCTTTTTTTCGCCATTTTGAATTTTTTTTCAGCTCACTGCTAATTGGATGACGTTTCGAGTGACATTTGCTCGAGCACCCCCCACCTATCTTCAATACCTTAAGCGTGCCATTCGCTCGTCTCTGAAATCCTCAATCATCAGCTCTCTCCATATTTTTCCTCCGAATGAATTTTTATCTTCTATACGAACCCATTAGTGAAAAAAAAATTTTTCATACAAAATTGTTCAGGAGAGGCGATCAATGAGTCAGTGAATCAGTGAGTCAGTGAATCAGCACGAGCAGCTATATATATATTAATATGAATTTTCTGAGTACATAGAAATATACAGTCATATTTTGTTATCATATCAACCAGTACTATTTGATCATTTTAGGCATTAAAATATTAAAAACTAAAAATAATAATAAATTACGAAATAACGAATAAACTTTTGCATATATAAATTCGTACCGTATTTAAATCGCGATTATAAACTAAGTAGTTAATAGAAGAGTGGGAGGAAAAAGGAATCAGAGGAAAATTAAATTAAAATTGAAAACCGCAGCAAAGGCCATGTTACCCTACTTTCCTATTACGGAACTATGACTCCCCATTAGTGTAACAGCTATCAGTGTAATCCATTACGGTAGCCATGTTTGTTTCATACCTTTTTGGAAACATGCACCGCAGACTTCTGCGTCGTTTGTATGTCACTGTCTCATTGGTCTAGTGGTCAGTGTTCGATTCCCGGGTAGGGCCAAAAAATTTTTTTGAACAAACTGGGCAGACAAACATTTGGTTTTTCGAAGTTTCGAAGTTTTTTCGCCTCGGAGAGCACGTTAATCCATCGGTCCCGGTTATAGTATCATTATCATGTGACAATAGTCGTTAAAGCCGGTCAACCCGCATTGGCCGGTCAACCAGCATATGGCAATTAGCTCTCTTCTATAAAAGAGTAGGCCTATGCCCAGCAGTGGGATGTTAAAGGGTGGTGCGCCACCACCCTAAAGAGAGTACAGACCTTTAAAATTTCCCTCATCTCAGTCCTAGATAGGCCACTAGGAGAGCTAGGAGCTGCGACGATAGCTTTCCCGTTATAATTATTATTAGAAAGTTCCCGAAGTCCAATTAGTAATATTGAAAACTTAATAATTATTCCAAGAACCATTCCATTTTATCAAACTAAATATAATTGAAAATGATTTTCTGAGAAGGCGAAACAGGCTAGCGTGAGCAGATAAGCCTCAAAATAACAGGCAGGTAAGTAGGTAACCAATTAAGCTCGACCTACATTGACTGTTGAAAAGTCTGTAAGAACATGCCCCCCTAATAATATAGCGATAGCAAATTATTTTTTACCGACAATAGAAAGCTAAAAATAGGTATTGAATTATTGAAAAATTTACATAAAAAATTCGTGTTAAAATAATTTTAAACTTTAAAATTGAGGAATTTTGAAATTTTTCGGATTCCAAAATATCAGTAGGTATAAGAATACAAAAATTATCAAAATGTGAAAATTTTGTTAAATAAGTAGTTAGCCTCGTGGCCGTAGGAATAGACTGCACAATTCTATTCTGCAGGTGAGATTCTTCATAATTTTCGCTTCATTATTCAAAATGTTAGTAGTATTAAAGAAAAGCCCAAAAAATTATGAAACTTAAGTATGTAAGCTGTTTGCCCTCCGCACGCAGAATTTTTCTTGCAAAAAGTCACATTATGGCAAGTTTGAAGAGGTCAAAGGCTTTTCCCCGTCCCGTTTCGCCTACTCCTATAATCTTACAAAGACCTAAACTTTCTTCTTATAAATCACGCTTTTCATATTATACTTACCTATTATGAGGAAAGTGAGGTGTAATGGGACATTCGACAGAAGCTCTTCTGTTCTTCTGTTTGTTCTGTTTGTGCGTATATATATATATATATATATATATTGGTTTTTGGTTTTATATATATATATTGGTTTTTGAAAATCCCGTAGGAATCATTTTGTTTTTCCTAAGCTCCTTTGAGCTCATATCATGCTAAAAACTGTTAAAAGTTCACTGGCGGATGTTTAGGTAGATCAAAATGTAAACATCCGCCAGTGAAAGTCCCATCAAAATCGATCCAGCCTTTTAGAGATTAGTCGGTAATCTTTAAAGTATCTACTTTCTAACAAAAAAAAATCAATGAAATCGGACCACGCGTTATTGAATTACAGCTAAATACACGTTTTGACTTTCATCCCCACTCCCTAGGGAACCGTGCTGAATTTCGGGATAAAAAGTATCCTATATGTTACTTCGTAGTATGAACTTAAATCGTACCAAGTTTCGTTTCAATCCATTCAGTAGTTTTTGCGTGATGCGCGCACAAACATACAGACAAACAGATAAACATACAAACAGACAAAAATAGCTTTTTTACGTTCTATTACTTATCCCTAACATCCCCCAGTTATTATTTTGCAAAAATCTTCAATGTACAGATACGGCAATTCTACGATTTTATTATATGTATAGATATAGAAGATAAATTAACTCTCTTGTACTGTATCTAACACATATTGGCAAATTGCAACTAAATTATGTTATGTACTCTCATGTTATCTGTCACTCATATACTCATATAAGTAATATGGGCAACAATACGCGCTTCCCAGCCAATGAGATGAGTTTTTATCGCCATGTTCATTTCACTTTTTGAAAAATGTAAAAATAATCGGAAACAAAATTTTCAGATTATTTTTACACGTTTTCTCAAACTTTCTCGTTACTTTGTTGCGACTCATAGACTCATGGAGTACGTCAAGTATCGTCTTCTAAAGTTTATTCCTTGCTCACACGGCGCGCATAAAATTAACTATGACATACCGTCAACCCGCCCATAAAAGTTTATAGGCGTGAAGGATACTTGCAAGATGTTTGCAACACGAAAACTACAAAATACGGTACATAAATCTAAATAGCAGGGGTGTTTTAGCGGGTTTTCTGTTGTTCAAACGTCAACATAGTCACTTATTATTTTAACGACTGACGACGATTACTACGCTAAAACTTTGCTGTCAGATTGTTAATATAAAGTTACATAAAAAGAAACATTTTCTTTAGTCTGTTTTTATTTATCACGTCCTTAGGCGTCCATTTAGAAAGCTTTGGTCTCTTGATCGGAACGCACAGCGCTGCGGTGTGCGTTATGTGGTATCGGACACAAAACGTTTAGAATGGGCTGTTGTTCCGTCGAATTATGCGTCATCGGTGAGGGACAAGCACGATGAAACACCGCACAAAGCTGTGCGTTCCGGTCATGAGACCAAAGCGACGATAAGTTTTTCTGTCAGTTTTGCTGCAGTCGTTTGCATGAGGAATACCTGCCCGGATAATTAATTGCTTCATCGGTCATTCATCACTCATGACTGAATGAATAGATTGATTGATTCGTTGAACATGGAATAGATTGACTGATAATTATAACAGCGAAACTATCATCTAAAAAGACCCCCTTTTGTTTAGGTAAAAAAAATGGTAAAAATGGGGAGAGACCCCTCGGACAAAGCTGGAGAAGCTGGTCATATTAGATAAGAGAAGTAATTGACGCATTCATTTGCAGTGCTATTCGAACGGCCTGCAGGAGAGAGAAATGACGCAAAATCGCAAAGGGACACTCCCTTATTTCAAGGGAAAATCCTTAAAGTTGAGGAAACGATGCGAGGAAACAGATGAAAAGTGAAAACACAGTGGCTTGCTGTCTTTCCTTTCCAACCAATTTCAATCTGAAGCACACACGCAAAGCATGTCTTATTTGGAGTCAACTTTATTTGAACTGCAGTGAACTCTACAGTTGGAAGTGGTTGGAAGCTTCATTTAGTATTGACGTGTCGAACAAAGAGCTTTCAATGATATACTCGTAGCTACGCCTACGCCTACATCAACCAATAAATACGTGTATCTCCAAACCAAAATCAAATCTATTTCAACAACATAAGGTTTAAAATACACTGTAGTGTACGGTTCGCAGTAAATGTTAGCTCATGTACTCTTATTGTTCGACTGACGTCGATAGGCGTCAATTCAAACTATAGAGAAGGTAATAGGTCTCTTTTGATAGAAGTTCTCCTAATGTTCGTTGGCAATGACATCACGGTCACTGGTTCTGAATGAGCCTAGAAATATCGATATTTTAATCGATGAGTTATCGATGTTTGATGTCTTTATTCGGTCGAGCAAAAGAAACGATATCATAGTAGTTTCCTTCTCTTCATTGTAGTTCATAAATGTACGAGATTAGGTACTCAATAACTGAATTAATAAAGACTAATCATAATATGTCATTTGGTCCTCAATAGTTGTTTTTGATAGCGTTATAGTACGATCACTTTTATAAGTAACATCGACAATATTTTTGTCCGCGCAGAAAAGAGTATTCTTACAAAGTACCACAAAGCTTTAAATTGTATTAATTATTGTAGTTGTTGTAGAGTTGTTGTTAGTGGGCGTTGAATTACACCTTTGTACGCTCGATATTTCCATATTGTCTCTAAATATTGATACCTACTTGTAAAATAGATCGTAAAGTTATTTGTTTGCAAAGCTCCACACAGCAGGTTTAAAATTTTGAACTATGTGTCTTGACAAATACAATAAGGGAGAAATCAATGCATTCATGAGAAAGCTTCGAAAACAAAAATTTATCTACGGTCCTATACTACGAATTTAGGTACTCCTAGATCTCATATTATGACATCGACTTCACGTCGGTTGCATAAAATGCACTTAATAATTCCGATATCGGATCGTCATTCGCTATTGACATCGTATCGGCATGTGTGTAAACGCTACAAGACCTTTGATTATGTCAGCCACCCGTGTTAGAACGCTCACACTTCACTGAGCACTCGTCGACCCATTAGCATTGCTCTTTTCCGCCTACCCGCATGCGAGCAAAATAAAATTCACGACTCTCCTTCATAAGGTAAGCTTTGATCAAAATAGAAAAGTATATAAATGCAAATAGGTATAAGGTATTAGACGATGTTTTCTGATTCAATAGTATCTGTCCATTTCGCATTTCTCCAATGTAAATTGAGGTAGATAAATTCTTTTAGTTTTGAAAACATAGAACTTGGCTTTTTCAAAGTTCAGTCATCTAATAATTGTAAAAAAATACTACAATAGGGTAATGAAACCGTTGACACAGCTTTTCAAAGTAAAAGTAAATAATAAAGTGGAATAAAGAGAGTAGAATTCATTGCTGTGTATGATTTTTATTTTTTGGGTAAAAAGTTAGAATTAAGTTAGCTGCTTGTATACAGATAGCACGCGGCTACTCACTCGTATTCCAGAGATAAGCCGATAGGCGATAAGTTGAATTTGTTGCCGACAAATTAGGTATATTCCCTCATCTAAGCACTTCTAAGTGAGTACCCGGCTTTGTACAGTTCGGTTCACGTTACCAAACCAGTCTGGATTAACTCGTGCCCGTCCGAGGCAAACGATGCGTGGGAATGGACTAGTCTAGATGTCTAAGTTTAGACAGGACTGAGTCAGGACCGGTCGCTATCGACTCTACGCCCTTTTCAAGTGACAGGCCGGGCTGCTTAGAATATTCAGAACCGATAGAGGACCTGTTGTATTAGCATTTCTTGATCTGACACTTGAATCTGTGTTTATTTTATTTTTTCAAAAATAACATAAAATAAAATCTGACGAAGTTATAAGGTAGTATTGTCTGGTGGGAGGTTTCAGCCATGACTAATTACCACCTTAGCGGCTAAAACCGCGCCGCCAAGCGATTTAGCGTTGCGATGCGATGCCGCCTAGAAGCGGATCAGGGGTAAGTATCGGTTTAATAAAATCTGCCATACTCGCCCAGGTTAGCCTGCTTCCATCTTAGACTGCATGATCGTTTATTGTCAGGTGTAACTTGCAGATGAGTAAAAAACACAGTCATAGGCTGGTCGGGTTACGGGAGTAATAATAGATAATAACTGGCCGGGCGTAAGAAAAAGTGGTGTAGTTATACCACTTCATTAAACTAAAGAATCTTTTGAACTACGCAGCTACTAACGTAATAGAGCCGACCAAGTAACCGCACTGCCACCTCGGTAAACGGAATGAGGTCACGAGCTATTACCAGCCTTTGAATGGCACCCAATAACTTATTCAGGGCCTCGCAGTTGAGTCAACTTGGCTCTATCTAAGCCAATTGCCAAGTGATTGGTGGCCAACTTTTAAAAACAAAATACGGATAAAGAAGAAAGAGGTCAATCGCCAAATCCAACTGGATTGCGCAGCGTTCGAGAAGTTTCGAGATGTCTTCTCGTCCAAAATCTCTGAGTGTGATATCTTGGAGCAGTGCTTGTTGTTATGGTCTATGGATACACATGGGCGCTAACTATGAGTCTCATAATAAGTATGCAATAGGTACCTAGATTTAGTAATTTTTTATGTGCTTTGAATTGCTCTCCCGTAAAAAAATATGAAACTTTAAATAAATCATAAAACTTGGCTCTTATGAAAAAAAAATTAGAAAGTTTAAATAAATCATAAAACTTGGCACCTTAAACTAATTTAAGTACAAATTAACATTTCTCCATCGACTTTAGTTTCGACCTTGGTTGTAAAGCAGTTTTAATAAACACTCAAAGATTAAGATTGTCTGCGATAAAAAGCGACAAAGGCTTTGAAGGACGGACGGCGTCGCGCTACTTCAGTAATATTACATGAAGTGGAAGCCTTCGCGTGACTCTGTTTGTGCCTGTGTGAGTCTATGTGCCTTACACACACAGGTTCACAAAAGTTTAAGAGGCAGTGGGAAATTTTGAGACAGTGCTTGATAAAAACTGAATGTTTGTAAGATGGTTCTACTGCGTAGTTTCACCATTTCACCAAACCAGACGGTTTACCATTTAGAGACAACGCAAATTAAATTTGCCAATTTATCTATGGTGGATAACGAAATCCAGCTGGAGCTATCAGCTATTTTGGGTCGCCTTATTCGCTTCTTAACAAAAATATAGCAGTGTAAAAGTTTCAACTTTTATTAAATACGAGCGGATACCCGCGACTTCGTTCGCGTGGATATTGATTTTAAATATCCCGTGGGGATAATTTTGTTTTTCCTAAGCTCCTTTAAGCTTATACCTTGCTAAAAACTGTAAAAAGTTCACTGGCGGATGTTTAGGTACATCAAAATGTAAACATCCGCCAGTGAAAGTCCCATCAAAATCGGTCCAGCCAGATTAGCCAGTAGTCTTTAAAGTATCTACTTTCTAACAAAAAAAGAATGAATGAAATCGGACCACCTGTTAACGAATTACAGCTAAGTACACATTTTGCCTTTCATCCCCTCTCCCAAGGGAACCGTGCTGAATTTCGGGATAAAAGGTATCCTATATGTTACTCCATAGTATGAACTTAAATCATGCCGAGTTTCATTTCAATCCATTCAGTAGTTTTTACGTGATGCGCGCACAAACATACAGACAAACAGACAAACAGATAAACAGACAAACAGACAAACAGATAAACAGACAAACAGACAAACAGACAAACAGACAAAAATTTCAAAAATAGCTTTTTTACGTTCTATTACTTATCCCTAACATCCCCCAGTTATTATTTTGCAAAAATCTTCAATGTACAGACACGGCAATTCTACGATTTTATTATATGTATAGAAGATAGATTTTTTATGATAATCGTTTTTAGTTCCCGGCAGAATGAACTCACTACTCACGGGTATATTAATACCTAACTAGATACGAGTAGAAATTATGTAAAAATGAATTATGGCAGTTGTCATTTTTATTAACAATACTGTTTAAAAAAAAATGCGAGGCAGTCTTTGGGGATTGCCGATAGAAGTGATCAAGGATTAACGTTTAAAACAGTATCTATACGTATAGCTCATGAGAAGCGTGCGGTGAAGATGACGCGAGTTCCACGCGTTTTGTTCACCCAAAAAGTACACATATATACATAGTATACGTATAGCTCATGGAAAGCATACGGTGACGATGACGCGAATTCCACGCTTTTTGTTCACTCAAAGTGCTCAACGCACCTAAAGAAGTTTTCACTTCAAAAAATTAAAACATTATAAGCCTGTTTCACCACCTTCTGATAAGTGTTGGATAGCCTAAACGGAAGTTTTGTCACTTTCTTACTTTATGTCAAGTGACAAAGACAAAAGTTGTAGATATAGCTATCTGATACTTATCAGTAGGTGGTGAAACAGGCCCTTTAACTCGCAAATCGGGGTTAAGGTAGATGAATAAATATTATCAGCATTTATCAAGCACCTCCTCAATATTTCCCACATTTCATTGAGTCACAATGCGTGTGCCAACCAGCTTGCACTGAAGGCAGTCTGAAGGTTACACGGGCGACATCGTGTCGTTTCTACGCCGCAGTTGCATGAGCAGTGAGCACACGTTATGACTGCACTCATGAAACTATTTTGTCGACGGGTCTTTTGAATTTCAGCTCATTAAGTTGTTCACCTATTACAATTTAGAGTCGATTTAAAAATTAAAATTATGAAAGGAGCGGGTTTTTTTGCGATTTTTGGATAGCCATAATTTTAGAACTTTAAGGACAATGTATTTCCATATTTGAATAAGTATAATATGCGTTTTGGGTCTTTAATCTACTCGTAAACTCTTTTCGAAATAAAAAATTGGCTGGAAACAATTTTAATCGGCAACGGTAATGACAAAATGACAAAAAACAGGTATAGCCGTAACAAAAGCAAAAAAAAAGCAGCACTGACTACTTTTGTATCGGCTGGAAAATCTAAATTTAATTGTTATTTGAGTCGATAATAGAGACGGTGTAGTAGGTTCTGTTGAAACTAGGCTCAACTTCCTGAATAAACTATTGGGCGGCATTCAAATTTCAACATTTTCAGCCATGGCCTAGTTTCCCTAGTTTCAATACTTGAACTATTCATATTTTATTCCGCTAAAGCCTACGCGCTACGAAAGGCCTCCTAAAACTCACCTATGTTGACATAGCGTTGCCAGAGGGGTACAAAAAATACGAAGTTCGTACTTTTACAGCCCCCGCACACTGGGCCATTAGTGGCGACGACTAGAGGTCGGCCACAAGTCGCGGGAGAGATTTTTCATACATTACTACGATACCACCACACACCGAACGCTCGAGTAGCCGCGTTCGAGCCACAAGAAAAGGTATGAAAAATCTCTTCCGCGACTTGCGGCGGTCACTAGTCGCCGCCGCTAGTGGCCCAGTGTGCGATGGTTGATATGGTCATATTCGTACTTTTCTGCCTTCGGTCTTATTTTCGTACCTTTTATAGAGACTAAGGACTGAAAAGGATAACGCTACTTATCTGTGGGAATATGGACGGTCATTTATAAAACATCACGGGTTCTATACCCAAATATCAGTATGTAGGGTGATAGATCCTTCTTTACATAAATTCCCGGGCAGAAATGCCTTTCACTTGCCTTTCACTATCCCATATTATGATTTATATTTGATGACCCTTCAACCGAAGGGATAAAATTTAGTTGTATAGTTCGTTCGGTAACTTTAGTGTCGGTACAGGCGCAGGTGCTCTTAGTATTCTGCTTTTATTTTTATTACTTTTTTTTCTGTTTGTAATTTTTTTTCTATTCTAACAGAATCTCCGAATAGTCTGCCAATCCGCACTTGGCCAGTGTGGTAGACTATGGTTAAAATCCTTCTCATTTTGAGAGAAGACCCGTGTTCATGATAATATTATATTTTATATTTATGGTTATATTGTAATAAAATACGAATATAAAAAAATATAAAAAGGAAAGAGAATCTTAATGAAAAAATATGAGTAGGTATAAAACGCCAAAACCCCTTGTGCCTGTACACCCCTCGCGGCATGTTTTGAAGTCACGGCGGTGTCTTTGGCAAAACACCGCGCGGCGGAGGCGGCTAGACACAAAAGGCGACCCTAAGAAAACGAACAGACTATAATGTTACTGCTTAATTTTTTTCATAGTTATAAATATTATGTGACTTGAAAAATAGACTGAGAGCCAAGTTGCAAGGCAATTTAAAGAAAAAAACCAGAAACTTGGGATGAATAAGTCAGTAATTATATCTCTAAGTATATGGTTAAGGTGGACGGTCAAATTTTGATAAATAGTTTAAATGAACCATGATTTGTTCAACACTTGTTCTTTACAGCATAATATGTGGAGTTAAAACGCGTTATTGATTTCCGTTATTTTACGTGTTCAGGATACAAGGAATTGAACCCGGGACCACCCACACCCACATGCATGATGGGAATGTCGCACCATACGACACCATTTAAATGTCCAATTTATATGTAAATAAGCTTTTAAAGGCGCCTCAATAGTTCCTGCTTTCTAAGTTATGCGTATAGGCCATGATCTGAAGCTGATTTTCTCACTTATTCCCATTCTAGCCCACGCTCTGCCCACGCGCTGCCCACGCGCTGCTATGACCGTCTCTATATTTGTAGTTTATCTTACTACTAGCTGATATGCCCTCGCTTCGCACTGGTGAGCTTAACTTTTACAGTGTTATACTGGGTTTTAAAAATATTTACCAACTACTTTCAACGAGTAACTTCTGTACACGTATGTATATACTTATTCAGAATATATATCTTCTTCTGTTCTATACATATAATAAAATCGTAGAATTGCCGTATCTGTACATTAAAGATTTTTGCAAAATAATAACTGGGGGTTGTTAGGGATAAGTAATGGAACATAAAAAAGCTATTTTTGAAATTTTTGTCTGTTTGTCTGTATATCTGTTTGTCTGTATGTTTGTGCGCGCATCACGCAAAAACTACTGAATGGATTGAAGTGAAACTTTGCACGGTTTAAGTACATGCTATGGAGTTATATAGAATACTTTTTATCCCGAAATTCAGCACGGTTCCCCTGGGAGAGCTGTAATTCATTAACGCGTGGTCCGATTTCATTGATTCTTTTTTGTTAGTAAGGGGATACTTTAAAGATTACCGGCTTATTTCTGAAATGCTGGATCGATTTTGATGGGACTTTCTCTGGCGGATGTTTACATTTTGATCTACCTAAACATCCACCAGTGAAATTTTAACAGTTTTTAGCAAGGTTGAGTTCAAAGGAGCTTAGGAAAAACAAAGTGATTCCTACGGGATTTTCAAAAACCAATATCCACGCGAACGAAGTCGCGGGTTTCCGCTTGTCTATATAATATATTCTGATAGTCTGTATATAAGTAGTATAATTCTGAAAAAATATAAATTTGAAAAACAAAAGTAGTATAACAGTATATAGTAAGCAGTTGCCTGCAGAAAGTTGTTACCCTGATTATGAATTTTTCTCGTCGAATTTTTTGAATGATGATGTAAACCGCCGATTTCCATAAAAATATATAGATTAAAAGTTAGGTACACGGGGTCTTTACATATAAATCTATGTTATTATTCTCTCCAAGCTCGATTTGCATAAGCAGTTATAGCATGATAGTGATGTGATGTCACAGCTAATTTTGTGCGACCAAGCCTTTAAACTGAAACAAACTTATTGCCGCTCCGTGAATCAATAATAATAGGTATTTCATACACCTCACGTACGGCCATCCGTTATCAAGGAGACAGACGAATCGCGAAGGATGACATTTATCTTACCTCTAAATGGCTTTTGGTTAGCGATATGCGAGCAGAGAAATCGATGAAATATTTCACAAATCAGTGGAGAGGACATTTTATGGAACAATAATGTATAAGTATAAATTGAAAATTTAAAAAACCCCCGACATTCGCCATTTTGTGGCGGCGGCCATCTTGAATTTGCAATAGTGCTATTCTACTAGTCAAGCCCTTTCATTTGATACCCATATCAAGGGAGTTGTGAAAAAATATGTCATCCGCCATTTTGTAGCGGCGGCCATCTTGGACCGATTGTCATCAAACATAGCTAACAACACTCTCGACTAATTCACCTTTCAAACAAAAAAAAACCGCATTCAAATCGGTCCAGCCGTTTGAGCGCCACAGGGGAACAGACAGACACACACACACACACACACACACACACACACACACACACACACACACACAGACACGTCAAACTTATAACACCCCGTCGTTTTTGCGTCGGGGGTTAAAAAGGGAGTTAGGTATTCCTACTGTCGCCTGGTGAAATAACTAGTGTTGCCAGATCACCGACGCAGCAAGACTTAGCAACCTTGCCACACCAGCGTAAGACTGCATCACACAATCCATACAAATATTATAAGCTATGTGTTCCGTCCCGGTCAACAGTCTGAATTTGAATATGTTATCTAGGTATACATATAAATAAATCTGTAAAATTCGTATAACTTCAGGGGTATTCGTCAAACATACTGAAGATATGTGACCACCGCTGCATTAGGTCGATAAAATCACAGCTTAGCGCTTACCTATAGGTAGACATTATTGTAGCTACAAATCAGAGGTGGACGAAAATTGCACAGCTCACGTACCTACTGGCGTCCATTATCGACCGGACAAGCGAATCGAAGCGTAACCCATTCGTCTTTACAGGCTAGAAAGGCTGGTTCTAGTGATGCGCTTGCAAATGTTTTTAATAAATTACACTATATCGATATTAGTTAACGTGCCTAATTGAAAGTTGTGGTAATAGCATGTTTTTGTCGGAATCTGTTCCGTTACATAGTTTGTAGATACCTTATTATATAATTTCGGCTATTCAATTTATTTTTAATACACCTGCTTAAATACTGCACTTGCGATGGTAGTACAGTTTAGCGCATGGTGTGGTTTGTCGTTTAGGGCAGTTTTTGTTTTTAATTTCTATAAGTCCAATTTGCGTAGAAAAATTACAAAATAATTACAATATTTTAGCAATAGAATTTTAAATAAAGTGGTGTTAAAATCTGGAGTAAGAAACTGATTCTAGGTCACGGATTAGCACGGATAACCTTATTCAAATGACCAATCAGGTCAATATTATTCTCAATCAACTGCTTTACTATTCTTTTTCGCATCGAATACCTTGTAACTTCCAATATCGAGTAAGGCCAAGCCGAGGTACGTGGGAGTTAGTAGTTTAATCAGACTATCGAAAAGCATTATTCGCATCTCTAATGCAGATCGTATTCAAAGCAAGCTATTTCGCATGAAATATATTATGATTAATATTACAGTACCAGTGGATGATCACAAACAACGCTGTCCAGGTGGAACCCGATCCATTTAGCAATAGCATATTTTATTCCGGAATTTCTCGGAGTGCTTTCTCTATGTAATATTGTGGTATGTCTATTAAACATTCCGCAAATTCCAATACAATAATATTAACTTAGTATTGAAGATGCTACAGCTATTCACGATTTTAGTTTAATCTTGAATATTATATTGGATGCCTATTTTTATATTTCTATTTCATTTAATATTCCGACTTGAATAAAATTAGACTGCATTCTATTTTTTTTTTTTACCCGACTGGGTATATGTGTTTCACCTGTGTGTATGTATGTCCATTCCTATGTCCGCTTGTAACTAATCAACGGCTCAACGGATTTTGATAAATGATACGTCATTAGATTTGTCTCGGTGACGCGAGTGTCAATGGGTACCTAAATTTAAAAAAAAATCAAAATGGCGGACTTTATGCGCTTTATTGTGCGAGCTGAAAAAAAAATTTTTCTTCAAGACCCTCGAGTGGGGGATCAAAATAAAGGGATTCAAAAGGCGAATACGAAAATGTATATAATTTATATATTTGGAAACAATTTGGAGTGATAAATCGTATAAAATGACCGTTTCCTATGTCAGTTCGTAACTACTTAACGGCTCAACCAATTTTGATAAATTATTCGTCATTAGATTTGTCTTGATGGCGCAAATATTACTGAGTACATAAAAATCATAAAAAATCAAAATGGCGGATTTTATGCACTTTAATGTGCGGCCTGAAAAAATTTTTTTTCTTCAAGACCCTCGAGTGGGGTATCAAAATAAAGAGCTTTAAAAGGCCAGTACGAAAATGTATACAATCTATATGTTTTAAATCAGTTTGGAGTGACAAATCATGAAAAACAAAATAAATAACAACTACACTGTAAGTAGTAGTATAGTAACTACACAGCTGTGATAGCCTAGTGGTTAGGACAACCGACTTCTAATCGGAGGTCGTGGGTTCGATCCCGGGGCACGCACCTCTAACTTTTCGGAGTTATGTGCGTTTTAAGTATTTAAATATCACTTGCTTTAACGGTGAAGGAAAACATCGTGAGGAAACCTGCATGCCTGAGAGTTCTCCATAACGTTCTCAAAGGTGTGAGAAGTCTGCCAACCCGTGCTCTGTAGTGAGCCGGTAATGGGTTGATCATGATGATGATGATGATGACACTGTAAGTGGTACGGTGGTAGTTTATTAATTTTTTAGTTCGTTTTATAGCATGGCAGTCGGGTTTTTAATTTTTAAATTATAGTTTGTTAAGGGTCTGTTTCACCACCTTCAAATAAGTGTCCGATAGCTTATTCACAACTTTTGTCTTTGTCACTTGACATAATGTGAGAAAGTGACAAAACTTACGTTTAGGCTATCCGACACTTATTAAAAGGTGGTGAAACAGGCCCAAGTGTTTTATAATTAATTTTTAAACTGTTAATTCTTTATAAAGTGAAAAAATTGTATCGAATTTAATTGCATCCTATTTCGAATATTGAAACGTATTCTTAATTCGAAAATATTACACCACTTTACAGATGTTTGCATTCCATTTTACGGACAACCATTCCACACAGTGAACACAGACTCAAGTGTACAATGTACATATTGGAACATGCACGCCCGCTGCACTGTCTGCACTCTATCTATCTCAATATTGGAGCCAATCCATTTGTCCCGGCCCCAATATCGAGATGTTCACAGCGAACGTGATCCCGGGCATACAGATTACAGACTGCACCGACCTTGTATTTGGTATTTGTGTCACGAGCTCCGAGACCTAGCCTTTGCCTATGTAATGAGGTTGGATTTTCTATATTATTCATGGAACAGAATCTACTGTTCCCCTTTTTTAACCCCCGACGCAATAACGATGGGGTGTTATAAGTTTGACGTGTCTGTGTGTTTGTGTGTATGTCTGTCTGTTCCCCTGTTGCGCTCAAACGAGTGGACCGATTTGAATGCCTTTTTTTTGTTTGAAAGGTGAATTAGTCGAGAGTGTTGTTAGCTATGTTTGGTGAAAATCAATCCAACATGGCCGCCGCTACAAAATGACATTACATATTTTTTCACAATTCCCTTAATATGGGTATCAAATGAAAGGGATTGACTAGTAGAATAGCACTATGTAAATCCAAAATGGCTGCCGCCAAAAAATGACAAATGTCGGGGGTTTTTTAAATTTTAAAATACTACTTGTTTTATTTAAACCAACCCATTTTAAGCTGATGTCGTCACGAAATCTGAAAACTCAAATTGCGAAAAATTCGAAAGTTTCGAAATTGCGAAAAGTATGAATATTGGTTAGTCCAATGCATGTGCTTTGAATTTTTTATAGAGGCTAAAAAAGTCGATTCTAAAATCAAGATTGTTCAATGTGATTTATTTTTATTAAGATTTCATTAAAAAATAATACTTAAGTACCTTCAATGTACTTGTAAGTAATTCCAGGTACTTAGTAACCTTATAAAAAGATGCCCTGCGACGGTAAATTAAAATACCTACTCCACAGCGAGAAGGATATTAAGGGTTAGTAGGAAAAATAATTAAGTTTAAGCACGGCAGTAAAATGGAGGGAAAAAATTCAAGAGAGTTTAATATACCCCCGTATTATCCCGTACCTGGAATTATTTGCTCCGAATATTCGTTCCGTATTTACGGTGCACTAGTGATGCAAAGTGGATATGTCAACGATAAATTGACAAAACCATAAGCAGTATTTTACCGCTGGAACTGTGCGCACTGAAAATAAACAAAATTGCAAAAAAGCAACCCATTTTGTATGACTATTTTATATATAGGTATAAATTCTTTTTTTTCTTTTTTTTTTTTTGAGCTTATTCCATCCAAAGGGAGTATTGAATGACAATCCTCAGAATGAAGTTCACATTATATACTTTGCTAAACAAAAAACAAATAATAATTGTAGGTTTTATTGTAACAATTATTCTTTCACTCCTATTTTAATTGTAGCAATATTTTTTGTTTTTTCTATTGCATTTAAAATATCTATGCAAATGAATGACACAAAACTGAAAACTATAATAATATAATACTTAATATATACTTAAATATTCTGACTACGAGAGCGATAACTTTTTAACGAGATATATTATCGTCGACAACTCAAGTATATAAGAAATTTTATCGTCATGAACTCGTTTCGCTCACGTCACTAGTCCCAGCACGTACCGCTCCAGGAATTTCTCATTTGGTGGCACGAATCTATGCACCTCAACACTCTCGCACGGAAGAAAGGAAATGGGAGATTTTTGCGAAGGTGTAAATAAGCCTTTGAACGAAATGGGACCGCATTTAGTAGACACGTTGCCGCGTTAGTTTTACACTGTGAACGTATGAAATGAGAATTTCGTGTTTGAGTTTTTGAAAATGGCAGTGTAAATTACAGTTACGTACGGTTTTTGAAAACGCCAATGTAAATTGTTCGTCTGGCGTCGCGGACTTGGCATGGATGGCTATGGATTTAGCAACACTTGCAAATATTTTGTTAATACTTAATTGACTTATGGCCAATTTGATCTACAGTTTAATATAGTTTATTTGTATACACTTACGTATATAATAGATACATATATATCTACAGTTGGAATTGGTGTGCGAAATGGTCATAGTAGATTCGTTAAATAAATAATAAATAAATAAATAGCCATTTAATCCCAAATAAAATCCACATTACAATAGAACATAAGCAGCAAAAAAATATATGTTAATTTACAATTATTATATATGTATGTCTATTAATTATTTGTAACTATGTCAATTAAATTAATGTCATAATGCATCTACTTTAAATTAATAATATTCTAATTTTTAATTTAATTTTATTCTAATTTTTGGGGTACCCATTTTTGGGTAAAGGCCTCCTCCATCGTGCTCCATAGCTTCCTATCCATGGCGAGATTAGATAGTAGTAGATTCGTTAGTTTTATTTAATTGTATAAGTTTATCATAGCAATTTCAAGAGTCATAAGAAACAATTTCGTTTCACGTACAGGTACGAATGGTACGATAGTTTGAATATTTCTTCGTTTTAGTTTGACGACGACTGTGAAATTGCAAAAATGTCGGAGAGACGCGCCGGGGTCCGTCTGGCAACACTCGTTGTGATCATACTTTACGACACAGTCTAGACTTGGACTATTAAAATTTATTGTTTGTTTATTGAACTTCATACATAATGCAGAAAGTTTTGCACCACTCTGGTTTCAGACTAGGTATAGTTGTGTTCAAATTTCTTTGGTCCACCGAATATCTAACACATAGTAAGTATTTTTATCTAAAGTCACAATTCACATAAGTATTTTTCAAGGATATTACCTACTACAAAAGTTGATGAATGAAATTTTTTAATCCATTTCTCTTTATACAATGCATTCATTTTCCTTTATGCAATTAATGATTTTATAGTCTGGTATTGATCTGCGTGCATTAGCGATATTGTTCTGTAAATAATTGAAATGATGGACGCTAAAATGTTTTATGCCTTTTTCGGGGTTTAAAACATAGTTACTCTGAATCTGATCTTTATATGTGGCGTAGTTATTAAAAAACTAAAAAATAATCTTAAAATATATATTTTGTAGAAAAAAATCTATACTAATAAATAAAATTGAAGTGTCTGTCTGTAATATCGAAATAACTACCTCATATTAAGCTCATATGGTTATTTGAACGCTACCGAAACCCAATCACACGTTTTTAAAATTTTTGTCTGTCTGTCTGTCTGTCTGTCTGTCTGTCTGTCTGTTTGAACGGGCTAATCTTCGGAACGGCTGAACCGATTTTGACGGGACTTTCACATACAAGTAGAGAATTAACCAGGGAGTAACATAGGCTACTTTTTTAACCGACTTTTTTTTTCTACCTGTTTTTCTACCTATGTAGATCGATATCTCCGAGATTTCTGAACCGATTTGCGTAATTTTTTTTTTAATCGATAGAGAAACATTGCAACCCTGTTCTATAAAAAATTTGGATTCCAACTCCTCAATCCTGATGCTGTAGGGGACCTAATCCCCAAAACTAATGGGTTTTAGAAACTTTCGGTTATATAAATTGATATTGGGGGTACCAATTAAAGACTTTATCGTTGAATGAACTCGAGTAGGTACATATCCAACTTCTCAACCCTGATGCTGTAAGGAATTGTATTCCGAAATCGTGGGGATCCCACAGGATTTTTCCGTTTTGGGGACGGGTTTCTACAGATAAGCTACTTTTTGTTCTGGAAAATCAAAAGTTCCCACGGGATTTTTAAAAACCTAAATCCACACGGGCGAAGCCGTGGGCATCATCTAGTCTATACTTACTAATAAATAAAATTGAAGTGTCTGTCTGTAATATCGAAATAACTACCTCATATTAAGCTCATATGGTTATTTGAACGGTACCATAACCGAATCACACGTTTTTAAAATTTTTGTCTGTCTGTCTGTCTGTCTGTCTGTCTGTCTGTCTGTTTGAACGGGCTAATCTTCGGAACGGCTGAACCGATTTTGACGGGACTTTCACATACAAGTAGAGAATTAACCAGGGAGTAACATAGGCTACTTTTTTAACCGACTTTCAAAAAAGGAGGAGTTGTGTTTTTCTACCTATGTACACCGATATCTCCGAGATTTCTGAACCGATTTGCGTAATTTTTTTTTTAATCGATAGAGAAACATTGCGACACTGTCCTACAAAAAACTTGGGTTCCAACTCCTCAATCCTGATGCTGTAGGGGAACTGATCCCCAAAACTAATGGGATTTAGGAACTGTCGGTTATTTAAATTGATATTGGGGGTGCCAATTAAAGACTTTATCGTTGAATGAACTCGAGTAGGTACATATCCAACTCCTCAACCCTGATGCTGTAAGGAATTGCATTCCGAAATCGTGGGGATCCCACGGAATTTTTCCGTTTTGGTGACGGGTTACTACAGGTAGGCTACTTTTTGTTCTGGAAAATCAAAAGTTCCCACGGGATTTTTAAAAACCTAAATCCACACGGGCGAAGCCGTGGGCATCATCTAGTAAATAATATAATCAATGTAACGAGATCCCCAATAAAACACGGACTGTCACCAAATGCATTCCTCGATATTTTATTACTAGCCAAAGCGAAGGTGTAAATTAATACCCCCAGTCGCGACAGCTCACAGTTACAATGGGATTTATGTCGACAGAAGTGAGTGATGTAACTAGAGGTCCGTGTCACACAATACACTCGTTTGTGGACTGCTGATGACACGTAATGGCCTTAAATATATTTTTCTTTTTTTGAAACAGTTTTTTGATGTCACTGTACTTACGTTTATTAATTAATTATTATAAAATCTCTTTGATCTAACCTTGTTTGTCCTTAATGTTAGTTTTTTGAAGATGGTAATTGATGGTAAATTGCGTAAGCACATAATACTAACTATACGTGAGCATAAAATGGGATTGGTTTGGTTTATTACTTCGGGCTATGGGTCAAGGTCACAGTTTATTAAGTGTACTTACTAGGCCAATAATAATAATTATTATTAACGCAACTTTACGACGCCATCCAGGGACGAACTAGTAAAATTGTTAAAATTATCTCCACCACCACCACTACAAGCCTATATTAACGTCTTATTATATACATACGTATCGTATATATACGATAATATTTCGTGGTTCCATTTTCGATATAAATAAACAGGTAGTCCTTTGACCTACAAGGCAACACTCGCACGCTTTAAAAAGTTATTTTTAATTAATTTGCATAGATACCTAATCGTTTTATTTTTATAATAAAAATCGATTAAAGTATCGACTCGTCGACCGTTCCCTATACATACTGTGACGTGTCACACTATGACAGCTCATTCTTTTTCCGTGCGGGGCAACGAGTGCACGCTCTCTTCCGTTCGTTTATTTCGTTAAAGTGTATAAAGTGTTAATTTACGATGCTTGAAAGAACGTATGAAGAAAATATGGAATATCATATAAGAAAAATGGAAAAATTAAGAGATAAACACCGTCACAAACGACGGCGTCGTGAGAACTCTTTGTCTTCGGATGGCGGTAACCAACAAGGTTAGCAAGTATTATTTTCTTTTGTTATTACCGTTCAATCACTGTTCGAAATGAAAGTCTTGATACGGTACATTGCCATAGATTCAATTCTGAACACGGCAATACGATACTTTGCCATAGATTCAAATCTGAACACGGCAAATAATTTTATTATTCTACCCGCCATAGATTCCGTATGCGAACGAGGCATTTGAATTTATTTTTCTGTATTCGAATTTCGAATCATAACTAAATTATTTTACGTGTACCTACCTATGGTAACGTAATGTTTATTACATTTGTTCTCTTGGAGCTCTAACTGTGATGTGGAATTAACCAGAACTACCGACTGAAAATGAAATTTTACTGGAGTCTGTTTCGATCCAGCAAAATGACTTGCAATTACAGCCAGCCGGAGCATCGGCGCCTACGCGCGTTGAACCACCATTGGATCTGGAGATACTGTCGGCCCTGGACCCGCATGAGGTCAGGAAATACACGGTAGTTTAAGCAAATCATGCTCAAAGCTCCAAACCATTGCTCAAAAAGGGAATGGTTAAAGAGACGAGGGGAAAATATTAAACAGTACCCAGCAATTGTATATTGCTTCAAGCGCCAAAATTAAACATTGAAATATTGGCCGCAATTTTAGAAATGTTTAGGTTACGCGAAAACGTTGAGACATCGCAACTGCGATTTGGTATCCACATCGCAACAGTCATCAAGACTATGACGTCATTAATTATAAGTGATAACAAGCTATTAAGACACTTAGTGATAGCTGTCGCATTTTATGTGATCTACATCATTCTGAAACCCAAGCTCGAATTAAAATGATCACACCCTAACTGGCAAAACCTCTTCTCACGTCATACACGACAGTGAGCAAGACGATACCTTATTTGGTTCCAGTTTACCGGAGAAAATGAAGGCGAATTTAACCTATTAAAAAACAAGGGCTGCAGATAAAAAAGACTTCGCCGCTGCCAACATGATCAAATGCAGTTGTCCAGCCCAAAAATTCAGTGCGCCATCAATTTTAGGGAAACTGGTCCGGTCTTTCTCGGTACCCGACGAACAGGGGGGGGCGAGGAGGTCAGCGAAAGCTCCCTACGTCAGCGGGTCATACAGCATTGACGATGACGGCGGCGACGACGTCCAAGTCAAGCCAGAGCCGATCACGCGCCCATGCACGCCAGTAACACAGGTACATGCGGGCAGGGTATGTACAACTTTTTTTTTATAAATATTGGACCCATATTACTAATAATAAGGGTATTCTTAATTGGATAAAGGGAATACCTATCCCGTTTTTATTTTCTTTTCAAACTATTATTCCTTGAATCACGTGGTCATTGAATGAACAGCGTAACATGTCAGTAGCTATCAAGAACTTACGAGTTACTCGAGCTTGATGCTATTTCACAAGTTGAGCCAATTTTTTATCAGTTTATTTCTAGTACGTTTTTAGCTCCAAAACCTAATGGCGGTAAAAGGTTCATTCTGAATTTAAATCACTAAATAGCATACCTGAAATGCATTTAAAAATGGAATATAGTAAAACTGCCTATAAGATTAGTAAAACCTAACTGGTTTTTGGTGATTGGCAACCATAGATATGAAGAAATCTTATCTTCTTATCCCTCTTGCTATCAGAGTTTCGCAAATACCTTCGATTCCATTAAATCGGGGAGAACTTAAGCGGAACAATAACTTATGAGATTAGTACCTTACGGACTCGCTATAGCTCTTAGTTGTTTTACTTAGATTGTCTGAGAGGTTGTAGGTTTTTTACGTGGTCGCAAGTTTAATTCCGTATCTTATTTAGATGATTGGTTAAGTTTAGGGACTAGTTATGAAGAATTTCTTCGTAATGTTAAGGAAACTGTAGCGCTATTAGAATGTTTGGCGTTCTTAATAAATTATGAAAGAAGCAATTTACAACCTAAAAAAAAAAAAAAAAAAAAAAAAATTTTTTACAAACAAAAAAATTTTTTTAGGATTATATTTTATTTATTTATGACACCAATGATATGACGTTGTCGTTACCGTTAATACACTGATACCGATAAACACAGTCCTTTCAGTTCAAAGTATTTTTCCAAATTCCAGACTGTTTTAATTAGAGATTTCTCCCAGTTGATTGGGGTACTGCTAGCAGCGTGCCCAGCGCAGTGGTGCGTTACGGTTGGTTGTACATACCTACCAAAATGATAAAGAGGAATAAATATTTATTTCTACAGCATCATGGTACATTCGACGTGAAGGTTAAAATGTTATGGTTAAAGTGATTTGAACTAGTGGTCCTAAAAAAATAATAATAATTAATCCCCAATGTTATGCGCTGGAAATTTACACTGATGCATTACGCACAGGCTGGGGTGCATATAGTTACGGGTTAAGAGTCAATGGTGCTTGGAAAGAAAGTGAAATTAATTTTCAAATTAACTATTTAAAACTTTTGGCTATATTCCTCTCCTAATGTGCTATCCCGCTCCACGTGGATAGCACTACGGTAATGAGTTACGTAAATCACACAGGCTCTAATCAATTTCCACACTTAAACGCACTCCCGCATGATATTTGGCAATGATGCGAGATAAGAAAACTGTAGCTATTTGTTATGTATATAAACACGAAGGACAACATCAAGGCTGATGAAGAGTCACGCAGGGTGAACCCTGACGTGGAGTGGGTGCTATCACTGTCTGCATTCCATTATATTGTAAAGAGGTTTAGTCAACTAGAGATTGACTTATTCGCTTCTCGCATCAATAAAAAGTGTCCCAATTATTTATGTATCCTGGAAACAGGACCCAGATGCGATAGGCATTGACGCATTCAAGATGAGATGTATCCAGAATTTTATGCTTTTCTACCATTTTTTTTATATTAAACTGTTTACAAAAGTTTATACAGGATAAAGCTACGGGTATCCTGGCTTTCTTTTTCCATGTGGCCTGCACAGGCTTGGTATCCACTATTAGTTGGAGAAATAGTTGTTTGAAACCAAATCCAAACTTAGTATTGTCACATTTCAGACAGCAAAACCCGCTCCACCAAAACTTTACCCTGGGAGCAGCGCTGCTCCCGGGCTCGCTTTCTTCCGTCACGGTGCACCACCAGTCGTCCAAGGGCTGGTGCTCGCCGCACTATTAGATAGTATTCTAGAACAATATAGCATTTGTTACAAGTAGCAATACTGCCAAGGAAACAACTGATGTGTTCGAGTGCTCCATCCCTCACATTTTAATACAGAATCATTTAATACAGACTCATTTATTACAGAGCAATACGATAAAAGCGCTTCTTATGGCATGATAAACAGCCATCGTTAAACTTTATCTTTGCTCATAGGAAGCAATTTAGCTTCAGACGAGTGTGTCAAACGTCTCCTCAAAGAGGTATTCAAACTGAGACTATCCATTCTTAGATATCTTTACCTAAGTAGGTACTCGAGTGTTACGTGGAATCCTCAAATAGTTTTAGACCATACATGTGTCGGTATGGTTTCCACATAATCAGCTTATTTTAGAAAAAAATACCAAACTGCACATAGGGTGCAAACATTTTCATTGATTAAGATTAGTAATAATATATTATAATCAACACAAGTGATATTGAAATTGTTATTCCGGATAGTATTAAAACCTCAGGGATAGGACGAGATCAACCACTTTAGTATTTGTCTTAATTTCGAGAAAATCTTTCTATGTGTCCAACCACAACGCTAGTCGACTAAATATCAGCGAAGAAGGACTTGAAACCTTCGGATAGAAAATCCTTTAATTTTATCAATTAACAATTAGCGCCCTTACAAGAACGCGACAGCACAGACTATAACTAGGTGGATCAAACAGACGCTGTGTGCAAGCGGCTTGGACAAGTGTACCTACGGCCTATGTACGGCGCACTCAGCGCCCGTCACACTGCCACGCGACAGCGCGCGCAGCTGGCCTTAGTCTTGATCTCATCTGAAATACAGCTGACTAGACCACGTCCTCCCAGACCTTTGCTAATAATATTATTATCATCGTATAATTATTGCAGAGAAATCTACTTTTGCAAAATCTGTTTGTTTGCTTAACAATACAAATGATTAACAGTAATACTTAAATAGATAAATATATAATTAATTAAATTAATATTCTCGTGTTTCAAGTACGCCTATAGTAAAGGCATACAGTAACGTAAAAAATCTCAGTCTCTGAACATCTACCTGTTTATTTATATCGAAAATGGAACCACGAAATATTATATATGATCAAACGAACTTCTTAAGTGAAGTTCGATCGATATAATATGAGTGGTTCCATTTGAAGATATAAATAACCCAACCCACCCGAAACCCAGATTTTTCACTAACACGAGAAGACTTGAATTCAAGTCGCATCTCTAAAAGAATGAGCTGTCATAGTGTGACACGTCACAGTATGTATAGGGAACGGTCGACGAGTCGATACTTTAATCGATTTTTATTATAAAAATAAAACGATTAGGTATCTATGCAAATTAATTAAAAATAACTTTTTAAAGCGTGCGAGTGTTGCCTTGTAGGTCAAAGGACTACCTGTTTATTTATATCTTCAAATGGAACCACTCATATTATATCGATCGAACTTCACTTAAGAAGTTCGTTTGATCATATATTAGATTCGTTTAACTCGGATTTAGAGCTTATACCTACCCGCCACGCTGCTCCAATGCGGGTTGACGGGCTTTAACGACTATTGTCACATGATAGTGATAATAACCGGGACCGACTGCTTAACGTGCTCTCCGAGGCACGGGGGTGAATCACCGCCAACTACCAACTCAAAGGCTGGCACTGAGAATTTCTTCACAGAAAAACCCAATACCTAACAATTATTTGCCCGACCCGGGAATCGAACCCGGGACCTCGTGATCTGTAGTCGAATATGATAACCACTAGACCAACGAGGCAGTCAAATTATCTACTACAAAGTAAACCGCAAAGTGATGAAAACAAAAAGAATTGCAATTTTCTGAGGTAGCTTATGGGAAAGCCATGGTATGTTTAAACATTTCAAATGGAATAAAATAATAATCATAATCTCCGAACAAAGGTTTTTCACACGCGCACGGGACATAGAAATAAAATGCAATTTTCGCAATAAAAATCTGTTACCACAGTGGGATTTAAACGATGAAATAGTGTCAACGACAAAAAAATGTTACAACAGCGCAACATCAAAATGAAAACACGACAACCCGAGATTCGCGAAACACAGTAACAGTTGGAAAACGTACCAACATTGGGAGACAGCAAATGAGAGGACGTAGCTTCGCGTCGAGATAAAAATATATATTGTTTTAATCTACCTTTGTGGGAAAATGGAGTGCATTTTTCACTATGTCACAGCGCGTGAAACAACGTATATTATTACTCTTAATGATACATCTAATTATGACCTGGTTTCAATTAGATGTAGGAACGAAACCGAAAAATATGATTTTAATTCATTCGGCGTTCGAATGATTACTTAATAGAAAAAATGTGCTTTGCTTAATCTATACTAATATAATAAAGCGGAAGAGTTTGTTTGTTTGTTTGAACGCGCTAATCTCTGGAAGTACCTGTCGGATTTGAAAAATTCTTTTTGCATTTGGTAGTCCAATTTTTGGGGCAGGTTATAGGCTATTTAATATCCCTAAAATCTTCCCCTAAGGGGGTAAAATGGGGGCAGAAAGTTTGTATGAAAGTCCTATGTTTTAAAGTTACAGACCTGAAAATCGGTATGTAGATTATTAGTTTTTAACCCCCGACGCAAAAACGACGGGGTGTTATAAATAATAAAAAGCTGTATATTTTATTTTAAAAAATCTTCCCTTATAGTCCATTAAATATAGCTTGATACCTGTGACGTTAGAGACTTCGTTTTAAAGACAACTACAATAAATTTCTTGTTGAAAAAGTTCAAGGTTTTTTAAATATTAATAAGACATTTGTTTATAAATCTAGAACACTTTTTTAGTGCCAGGTTTAATTTACTTTGCTGTAATAATTCCAGGTACGTTAGGCATTAATGTATCACACTAATATTATAAAGGTGAAAGTTTGTGTATGTGTCTGTATGTTGGCTGAAATTTTGAATGGATATTGATTATGCCCTGAATGAACACATAGGCTACTTTTTATCCAGGAAAAATCCACAGTTCCCATGGGATTTTGAAAAAACCGAAATTTATAGCTACAGCTATAGGTAGATTACTATATCAAACTTCCTTGAAAGTAGGTATAAAGGTTGGAAAAGGGAGTGGAAAGGGGAACCGGAAATCCACGATTCCCTCGGATTTATGAAAAACCGAAATTCACGCGGGCAAAGCCGCGGGCAGAAGCTAGCTCGAGCCTTTTCTTTCTTTCTTTCGATCTTTTAAAAATCTTTTCAGAGATAAATTTATTTTTGGGGTTCCGTACCTCAAAATGTAAAAAAAAGGAACCCTTATAAGATCACTTTCTTGTCCGTCTGTCCGTCTGTCCGTGTGTCACCACCGATTTTCTCAGGAACGGGTGGACCTAGCAAGATGAAATTTATACCAGATACTAAGGTTTATAGTCCCTATTAGGTATATAAAAATTAACGTCCTGAGTCCACACAATAAAAAGATATGGGCAAATTTAGATTTGCACGAAAACTTCTAAGTACCAAAATTTACCTTAATTTTCAACTTTTTTTATTTTTCGGAATTTTTCTTTTACTTGATACGTAAGACCTTGATTTTAACCAAAATTGACAAATCTAGGTCAACCGGAAGTACCCTATAGGTTTTGGTCGAAAACATAAATGGTAGTTCCAGTTGACCTAGAATTACGAAATTTGGCAAAAAGCCCGGTCTAACAGCACAAATAAAGGAAAATTTCCAAAAACTAAAAAAAGTTGGAAATTAAAGGATGTCCCCATACATACATAGTTGAGCCAATTAAGATTGCCTAAAAAAAATAATTGATATTCTGATGCTACAGCATATTTACCTGTTTATGGAGCAATGTCCAATATTGTTCGTTTTTATCGAAAATCTAAATAGGTTGAATATTTTTTTAATAATTCTATTTTTTATGATAAGTAATAAATAATCAGTTATAGATGCTATATTTAAAAATCAATTAGGCGAGAAATAATAAAAATACCGAGGTCCTTACGGGCATCAAACTTGTTTTAAAAAAATACATACCTAGAGGATCATTTACTGCCTAGCCTTTAAAATGTAAAACGGTCTATGAATATTTATCTACATGATGGTTTCAAAATATCTTTATATCTACATAGAATAATTATATACTACTACTACTACTATACATAGATAAATTATAAATAAAGAAACATAAAATAAAGCCCGAGCAAACAATCGGCTTTTTCGACTTTGTATCCTATTTCTCAGTTCGATAAAACAAAATAAACGAGAGGGATGCGAGAGGGATGAGGGCGATTAGTCATGATTATGTAAGAGGGAGGCCTCGTAAGCCTCTTGAGTGTAATTTGTTGGCTCACAAATCAGCTTTTACAACAATAAAATGCAAGGAACTCGCTTGCATTTATTTATTATATTTTTTTGACATCTATTACAGAAAATTTAACCGCAAAAATTTTAAGTAATAAAGTAATATTTTAAATAAAGATTAAGTATCTTTTGGTCATGTATATATTATTACTAGCTGATCCCCGCGACTTCGTTCGCGTGTATATAGGTTTTTATATAAGATCGGATTGGATCCCATAATCCTTTTTTGTTCCTAATCTAAATGTAGCCTATAAGTTACTCCTTATAACATCACCTATCTGCCATTGAAAGTTCCGTCAAAATCTATCCAGCCGTTTCTGAAATTAGCTGGAACAATAGACAGATCGACAAACATAAATTTAAACGCACACCAGTTTAAAATAAGCCGTACGTACAAAGATCCGGGTCCCAAGTTATTTGAACCCAATAAATGTCTGTCATTTCTGAACTAAAAAACCTATGACCTTGAAATATTTACGGGACAATACTTAAACTACTACCTTTCTAACAAAAAAAGAATGAGTTAAATCGAACTGCGCGTTAATGAATTACAGCTAAATACACGTTTTAACTTTCTTCCCCTCTCCCAAGGAAACCGTGGTGAATTTCGGGATAAAAAGTATCCTATGTCCTATACCTCGCAGTATAAACTCAAATCGTACCAAGTTTCATTCGAAATCCATTCAGTAGTTTCGGCGTGATGCGCGGTCAAGATACAGACATACAGACAGACAGACAAAAATGAAAAAATTGCAGTTTTGGCTTCAGTATCGATTACTTATAGAGTGCACTCCAATAAAAATTTTCAAAATATCTTCAATGTACAGAATTGGATCTGTTACAGTTTTATTATATTATACCTATAGATAGATTATAGATAGATATAGATATAAGTAGTTATACCTATGTATCTATACATATATGTATAACGTGCGCATAAATAAGTCAAAGATGCCGCGTAGAAACCGTTCAGTGCTGTGGGTTAAATAAAACCTGCCGTAACTTTTCCAGGTTAGCCCGCTTCCGTCTTAGACTGCATCATCACTTACCATCACGTGAGATCGCACTCAAGGACTAACTTATAACTACTACTACTACTACATTACTAAATAAATTATATCATTTTAATTTTTAACTAAGATTGATGTAAAAACCGTACAATAAATGTTATAATAATAATATTAAAAAAAAAAATATTTTAAAAACTTCAGAACTGAAGTAGTCGGAGAAAATCCAAAACACCAGAGCATAAGAGATTAACGACTAGGTAAGCGTTTGCTTGTAAAATTTAAAAGATTTTTATGAAGTAGCAACACTCCCGAAGATAAACTCGGAAGGCAAAGACACGAGGGCACTCGAGATAACTAAAAGGCGGCATAATGAGAGTGGCAGCGGAATAATGATTTCAGAGGCACGGCATATGAATGTACATATAGTCCGGTCAATTTAGACATCCAAAGTTACAAAAATTCACACTTGGCTGAAAATTGGTAGGATTGTTCAAAACACTATTATAAATGAATTGTGAAAAACTACTATTACTTAGTACTTCTACTATTCATTTTTGGAATGACACCAGTTCGCTTATGTCGGGTGTAAGGGGATTACTATCGGAAACAAAAACTGGTAAGTAATAGTGATGATTACTGACGGGATACCACAAAAAAAAAACAAAAAAAAATATTTCCTGTATTTTTTAAAGTTCGCAATGTAACGCAATCAGCTGACGCCTTAAAATCCACTAAGGTCAATACCCCGAGTTTTGCACGTTGTTCATTGCCGGTTCGAAAAATACTAAATACTAGAGTAAATCGCTAATATTACAAGTACAAGACAAATGGTTATTGGTATTGGATTAATATGTTTAGGTAAGTAATATAATAATAGTGCTAAGTTTTCGAAAGCGGTCTTCTTATATCTTGTATATTGGCTGGTCGGTGTGCACTAAAATATCTCCTGCGCAGTTAGCACTTATGAGATTGGCTGCCGTGGTCAAGGTTGGATTAGAAGAACACTATTATTTGGGCTGACGTTGAAGTTAACGCAGTCAACTGATAATAAAATTATTCGCTAAACTATTCCTTTCACACCACTCTCCTAAATGATTCATTTTAATAACAAGTATAAATTAAAAATTTAAAAAACCCCCGACATTCCCCATTTTGTGGCAGCGGCCATCTTGGATTTGCAGTAGTGCTATTCTACTAGTCAAGCCCTTTCATTTGATACCCATATTAAGGGAGTTGTGAAAAAATATGTAATCCGCCATTTTGTAGCCGGCCATCTTGGACCGATTTTCATCAAACATATAGCTAACAACACTCTCGACTAATCCACTTTTCAAACAAAAAAAACCGCATTCGAATCGGTCCACTCGTTTGAGCGCCACAGGGGTCAAACTTATAACACCCCGTCGTTTTTGCGTCGGGGGTTAAAAATTAATCTAAATATATAAAAGGAAAAGGTGAGTGATCTATCAAAGCACAGCTCAAATCACTGGACGGATTGGGCTGAAAAGCATGCAGTTAGGTAGCTATTATGACGTAGACATCAGCTAAGAAAAGATTTCTAAAAATTCAACCCCTAAAGGGGTTAAATAGGGGTTGAAAATTTGTATGAAATTTATATGAACCACGCGGACGAAGTCGCGGGCATCAGCTCATTTACTATAACTTGGTCTGAGTTTACTAACAAAATCCTAGATTTTCCCCGATCCGTATAAAAGAGAACTAGCTACAGTCCACTTGCCATATGTTTATCTCTGAAATCTGAACTACTGCAGCTGTAATCTTCTTTACAGTCGTAATCTCAAGCCAAGCCTTTTTCGCTTTAAAAGTATTTATTTAAGCAACAGCCCAGCGCTTTAATTGCTTCATTGTTCAAACAAGAGCATCGCATTTTGTTGCTTTGCGAATTTGCATTATCACTTTGTATAATTTTAAATGATTGTTTATTCGAAGTTTAATTGGATAAAATATTTTTACCAAAACAGAATTTGATTAAGTAACATTTATTATATTTTTTTTTTTTTGGTATTTTTTATTGTTCAATGAGTAAGACGCCTAGTAGAAGATTACAAAATACAAAATGAAATCTTTCTTGCGATAGGTACATACGGAAGGAATTTATCTTTCAAAACACTCGCAGCACAATATCATATCTAAAATGCCGTATCACTCCTTGTATAATTCTCTACCTGTCTATGAAAGTGTCAACAAAATCGGTTCGGCTATTCGGACAAATAGATAGAGAAAAAAGTGTCTGGGTTATGCTACGAGTATCGCTCAAATGAGCTTATTAAGAGAGTCATTTCGAATTTGGAATCACAGAAGGACGCTACTTATTTCTATACATTTTAAATATCAAGATCCAAAAGTAATGTCGAGTAATAGAGCGAGGTTAAAGTGATGAAAAGAAGCAAAAGGAGGAGATCCAAAAAACGATACATAAATTGTGTGGTAAGTAAAAGAACTACTATACGGCAATAGGGTAGGTAAAATTGAGGAAGGAGAACGTAAAAGAAAGAGAACAAGTATAAATTTAAAATTTAAAAAACGCCCTACATTCGCTATTTTGTGGTAGCGGCCATCTTGAATTTGCATAGTGCTATTCTACTAGTCAAGCCCTTTCATTTCATACCGATAATATTGAGGGAGTTGTGCAAAAATATGTAATCAGCCATTTTGTGGCGAGGGCCATCTTGGACCGATTTTCATCAAACATAGCTAAGAACACTCCCGACTAATTCGTTGTTAAATCCGCCGTTTTGCGTCGGGGGTTAAAAACTAGCTGGGAGGTTAATTCCCACGAAGAGATGTAGCGCCACAGAAATTAAATATCTACCCAAATTTTAAATGACAATAACTGAGTGCAACCGCTTAACATACTCTCTGAAGCACGGAAAATATGCAGTAAATTTTTAAGTACCCATTAAAAGCCGAACTTTTAATAAATCCATTTCAGATCTGAAATTTTTTAGTGCAGTATTAATAAATTAAAAGACTAGTTTTTTTTAACGAAAACCATTTTTGGGTAGTTCTCACGAAATGTTGAAATTCGGTTCCAAGAAATTAATGAAAATGTTTGATGGATATTTGTATTTATTTTTTATAAATTATGTTGTAATTATGTAACTAAATTTTAATTATATAGTGGTCCCAAGAAAAAATTTTTTTTACAAAAGTTATAAGGGTATTTAAAAAAATTAGAATGAGGGAATGACGTCTTAGGTGAGGGAATGACTTTTACAAACAATTCATGAATCTCTGACAGTAAAACGATGTTTATTTTTTAATTTGGTTATCAAATATATTTTCTTACATTGCTAGGAACTGTTGTGAAGATAATCATAAAGTATTCAGTCTGTAGATGACAATCTTTGTGAATTTTTATTGTCTTATCACTTTATCATATTGACAGTTATAAAAAAAATCAAAAAAGCTTAGATTCCTTAGAAATTAACATAAATAGTATTTTTTCAATCAAATAAAGCTCTTATTCTAATCTATTCATTCTCAAAGTTAGTAAAATGTTTACTAAAACAAACAAAAAAACAAAAAAAAACACAAAAAAATACTTTCTTGAAAATTAAAGAACTAAAAATAAATCTACAAAAAAGTTCTCTTTGCCAAAAAAACTAAGCTCTTTTTTCAAGTATAAAAGTTAATAAAACAAATCTCTTTAACTCTTTATTATCAACAAGCTGATGCCTACGACTTCGTCTGCATGGATATAGGTTTTTTGAAAATCCTCTGGAAACACTTGGGAAAGTGGAATTTTTCGGAATAAAAGTAGCCTGTGTCCGTCTCCAGGATACAGGCCATCTCTGTGCCATATTTCGTGAAGATCCGTTCAGTGGTTGAGCTGTGAAAAGGTAACAGATGGAGAGCTACTTTTGCATATTTATAATTTTAGTAGATAAGGATTATTATCTTCAATAATGACGGACTCCCATAAAAATCTTCATCCCCTATTTCAACCCCTTCCAGCCTTTTTTTACCTTCAAAAGCTAGCCTATGTTCTTCTCCAAGGTCCAATCTATCTCTATACTGAATATCAAAATCGGTTCAGCGGTTTAGGCGTGAAAGCGTAACAGTCAGACAGACATAGTTACATTCGTATTTATAATATAATATAATTAGTAGGGATTAGACATCTGACTGATCTATTTTCTTCACAAAATAACATCCACTTTTGATTAATTTTGGGGGCTCGATCCTCTGCACTAATTCTTTCCTGGCTACAACTGTTCATCTTAGATTATTATTGAACATATGCAAAATTTGTGTTAATTTATCTTCTTCTTCGTTAATCTTCTTTCTTCTTGGCATTATTTGATCCTACAACAAGATGGCATCGGTAAATTTGAAGGTTAGTTCGAAAAAGATAAAATGACTCAGTCGAAAACGATTCCCTTATAAATCATCATTCCCTCACTACACATTCAAATGAGGGAATGACGGCGAGGTAATGACAAAATCAAGCATAACTAAAAAAAATCACGTGATATAATCTTATATGAATAAAGATTTTTTGCATAAATTAACAAGTCTCTCAAACCCACATCACGATATAATTAATAATAGTTAAAGTACTTACCTTTTGTTTTTATAGAATGTGATGGAATGACGATCACAAATTAAATATTAAAAAAATATAAACTAAACCTTTTTACAACAAAAACTCTAACACGCTAACGATAATTTTGCCATATGGAAAAATCAACAGTACTGTCAACTATCTAAAACTAATTTTAGCGTTCGAGTTTGATTAAAAATGCGTTTATAAAACGACTGTCAGTAAAGGTGTGAGGGAATGATTTAATTTCTTGGGACACGTGTATGTTATTTTTTTTAAATTCCGGTATGCACTTTATTAACCAAATGAGAAATATTTTCTTAAATCTGGTGTATTTTTAATAGATTAGTCAAACCTGCATCGCTTTTAATTGATTTTTTTAGGTCTTTAAAAATATAAAAGTAATTTAATCTGGAGCTTGGGACACAGTGAGGGAATGATTTTTGGTACATTATATACAATCTAATTTATTTATTTATACATATAGTTCGGAAATTATAATTGACATTCTTAGGCACAGTAATGCAGATTGCTAGAAAATAATATCTACCAATAAATCTTTATTAGATTTTTGTAAAAACTGAAAGGACAAGAATTTCAAGTTTTCGTGAGAATTACCCTTTTAATGATGGGAAAACTTATTAAAAGAGTTTATTTTCAACATCTCTCTCTAATTAATAAATCGGTACAGAAGTCCTTTGATGTTAACTGGAGTGATATTGAATATCAAAGCGAATATACCAACTATCAAACTACTGCGGCCTCTTTCAGCGAGGTGTCTTTTCAAAGGAAAGTCTTTGATTCCACGCTTCGGTTATTCCCAAGAGCGCGTCAGGGTTGCCAGAAGCTGTCCACGCCGGCGCAAATTAAATTAAGTTAGCCATAACATCGGAAATGAACTCGATATTCTTTGATATCTATACATATAATAAAATCGTAGAATTGCCGTATCTGTACATTGAAGATTTTTGCAAAATAATAACTGGGGGATGTTAGGGATAAGTAATAGAACGTAAGGTATAAGCTCAAAGGAGCTTAGGAAAAACAAAATGATTCCCACGGGATTATTAAAATCAATATCTACGCGAACGAAGTCGCGGGTATCCGCTCGTAATAAATAATAGAAATCCTCTTAGTATTTTATTATATCTCCGATATATTGGCATCGCAGCGTGAAATCACACAATTTCGATACGTATTAGCTATTATTTTGTCTATCTATCTATTAATTTAAATATTTCGATTTCGAAATTAGCAGTAATAGCGAACTTGCTTTTTTAATGTTTTGTGTATATTCTTATGTTGTGGTTTACAATGTAAGTAGGTATATTCATTCATTCATAGACTAGAGGTACATAATATGTGTTAAAATAAACGTATTATATGTTAAAATCAATATATATTTATAGGTTTTAAATGAGAGGCTTCAGTCGTCACCAGTTGTACCACCCTTCCGACAAATCTGCACCTATGTATAATTGATTTAACTTTCCAACGCGACATAATAAAAAGTATCGAATAATAAAATTACGCATTCCCTTTTTTTTGTTACCTTAATATCTTTAAAAGTGGTACAAAATAATTTTAAAATTTTATTTTACACATGAATTATAACAACATGACAACCTTATATAAAGCAAGTATGCCAAAGACACTCTAAAGATAGACTCAAAGTGCCCCGTAATGAGGCCTTAGGTGGTATTGAAGTTAGGTTTACCTAACGACTAGACCTCGAGGTTTTCAGCGTTGACCGTTTTCCGAACAGGAAAATATCTTATTTTTACAACTCAAAATAATATTTAGCCAAATAAACTACAGGTTTATTCGAATAGGTACCTAATAAAAACGGACAATGTCCGTTAGTATCGAATTTATCACTGGATCTGTAGGGCTATTCTCTAAAATACCATCTCGATATCGAAGCTCACTCAAGTGAGATAACTCGCTTCGAAAGCAAACTCACTTCACCTTGGTTTGATATTCTGTAAACATCTGTAGGGCTATTCTCTAAAATACCATCTCGATATCGAAGCTCACTCAAGTGAGATAACTCGCTTCGAAAGCAAACTCACTTCACCTTGGTTTGATATTCTGTAAACATCTGTAGGGCTATTCTCTAAAATACCATCTCGATATCGAAGCTCACTCAAGTGAGATAACTCGCTTCGAAAGCAAACTCACTTCACCTTGGTTTGATATTCTGTAAACATCTGTAGGGCTATTCTCTAAAATACCATCTCGATATCGAAGCTCACTCAAGTGAGATAACTCGCTTCGAAAGCAAACTCACTTCACCTTGGTTTGATATTCTGTAAACATCTGCTACGCACTTGCGAAGTGAAGTGAGTTTGAGTGAGAAGACCTGTACTAAAGTTCGGCCGTTCAGAGAATGCGTTCCTGACACGTCGCGATTGAACTGACGACGTAGCTTTGTAATGGCGTTGCAGTTACGATAAAAATATTTTTGCTGGTTGTTTACCGTTTTAACAATTGATGAGCATTAAAACAACATTATTATATCAATAATCAATGAATGTTATAATTTTGTGCCAAACTGAGTGTCAAAATAACTTGGTAAACAATATTTTTCTAAATCTATACTGCGCTATTACAAGGTTATGTCAGCGCTTTAAATTTGTATAATAGTGTTGTGCTAAAAATAACAGGCAAGTATCGTAATCTGTTCTTATACAGTTATACTTATAATATAAAATAATACGCTTTGTTTTTCTTTTTAAGAATTTGAAAATAATGGACTATAAGATAACTTTAATGAAATATAAAAATAAAACTATGACCAAACCGAACGCGCGAAAGAAATTTTAAAATTCAAAATTCATTTATTCAAAGTAGGTACACTGTACACTTTTTGAACGTCAATTTGGGAACAGGCAATGGTGATAATTACTTACGGAAACTTAAAACTAAAGCTACGAGGGTTCCAAACGCGCCCTGGTCTGAGAAGAGCCCACAACAAACTCAGCCGGGTTTATTATTTTTTTTATTATCACCATCTTACAATATGGTATAGCCATAAAAATTATTTGAACTGTTGGCTTTTAGAGCAATCTATGTCCATGGATTTTTGTCATTAAAAAAATCTTTTAAGCTATAGTAAGATTTTTCAATTAATTTGCGTTTAATAAAACCCTTGAACTTATTGAGAGACATATCCAAAATGTTCTCTGGCAACGTATTATAAAAACGTACAGAATTACCAACAAATGATTTTCCAACTTTCCGCAACCTAGTAGTGGGCAACACAAGTTTATTTTTATTTCTAAGATTAATGTTATGACATTCACTTTTTTTCTTAAATTTATCGATATTTTTGTGCACATATATTAAATTTTCAAAAATATATTGATTATAAACTGTCATAATTTTAACTTCCTTGAACTTATTTCTTAGTGACTCTCTGGGTCCCATATTATATATGGCACGAACAGCCCTCTTTTAAAGTAGCATTTTTATATTTAGGTTGAAAATGGTAACCCCAAATGGCGTTGGGCCGCCATTTTGTGACGCTAAAACAGTCGTCTGTTGTCGTTTCGTGCGCATAGACCACGTTCTTCAAGTGTTTTCCATCTGTTTTTATTTGACAATTTTATTATATGAATATTACCTTTTTTTGGTTTCTACTTAAATAACTAAAATATAAATTTTAAATGATTCCGCCAATTTAAAACGAAAATAATCTTAAAATAATGCGCCGATTCATTTTGGAGGAACGGTAACGAACTCAGTGTTATGTTGTGCCCATCACTAGTCGTGACTAACTGATAGGTGTCAGGAACGCATTCTCTGAACGGCCGAACTATATCGAGTTTTACAGAGTACAAATTAGCAAACTCATCTCGAATTCACTCTCTATAATTCGAAAATGGCTTTACAGAATAGCCCTGCTGCTACGCACTTGCGAAGTGAAGTAAGTTTGAGTGAGAAAACCTGTACTCTCGAGTTTTACAGAGTACAAATTAGCAAACTCATCTCGAATTCACTCTCTATTATTCGAAAATGGCTTTACAGAATAGCCCTGCAGAACTCCGAGTGTAAATTTTTAAGTTAACGTTAAATGTGCATAAAGCTGTCATCTATCTATACTCTATACTAATAAATAAAATTGAAGTGTCTGTCTGTAATTTCGAAATAACTACCACATATTAAGCTCATATGGTTATTTGAACGATACCATAACCGAATCACACGTTTTTAAAATTTTTGTCTGTCTGTCTGTCTGTTTGAACGGGCTAATCTTCGGAACGGCTGAACCGATTTTGACGGGACTTTCACAGACAAGTAGAGGATTAACCAAGGAGTAACATAGGCTACTTTTTTAACCGACTTTCAAAAAAGGAGTTGTGTTGAAATCGGTAAATACAGTTAAAAACGCCCTGATAGGTATTTTCGCTGCGCGCGATCGCTACGGCCGACGCGGACGCTCGCGCTCCCCGCGCCGCGCCACGCGCCCCTGCGCCCTGCGCCCGCCGTACGCGGTACCGCGGTACGCCGCCGCGCGGCGGGGGGCGGGTGGACCAGAAATCTACTTATCCCTCAGGATTTGTGAAAAATCGAAATTCACGCGGGCGAAGCCGCGGGCAAAAGCTAGTACTAATATAAAGTAGCTTGTCCTGACTGACTGACAATCAACGCACAGCCTAAACTACTGAAGCTAGAAACTTGTAATTTTCACAGTAGCTTCCTTTTGTGACGTAGGCGCACACTAAGAAAGGAATATTGCGAATTCCACCCCTAAGGGGGTTAAATAGGGGATGAAAGTTTGTATGAAAGTCCGTCATTTTTCAAGTTATATCCATGAAAATTGATAATTAGGTTTTCGGTTAAAAATAAAGAGTTACGAGTTTAAGAAATTTTTGAAAAAATAGCCCTAAGTGGGTTAAATGGTGGATGAAAATTTGTATGAAAGTCGGTCATTTTTAAAGTTACATCAATGAAAATCGGTATTTGTACTGTCGGTTAAAAATAAAGAATTACGTGTTTCAGGAATTTTCGAAATTCCACCCCCAAGTGAGATTTATAAGAATCCAAGCGGGCGAAGTCGCTGGCATCTGCTAGTTTAGTACCTATATAAAAAGTATTTCATTGTATCAATTGAACGCACTTTGACAAAACATTATTGCCAATGCAAAGAAGACAATCGACAAAACACAATTCATTCTCGATGAAATCAGCTGCAGATGCAAAAAGTCAATCAACAATTCACTGACACTTCGATGCTGAATATATATAACTAGTAGGGCGCGGACCGCGGGGATTTCAGTATTATTTTTGTTTTAGCAGCCTCCACCTTCTTCTATCATTTTCAGCATCTTTAACCCTGGCCGTGCTCCTCATCCATCTTCCAAACCCTCGATCATCATCACTCTCCAAATTTTTCTACGATTCATTTGCCAGAAGGAGAGTTCTTCCATAAAAACAAATTTTGAAAAGGAACCGTATCAAAGTCTTGTATAGTTTCCCAACTTATAGTCTCTTCAATATTTGCCATATATTTTGTGTGAAAAAAATAAATTTTGCCATCTTGACTTTTTTCTGTTCATCAAATTGTAGATCTTCAATTCTTGATCATCTTTTGCCAAGAAACCATCTCTCCAACTCTTCCATCTTTTATACTTGGTGAGATAGACACCGACGAAATTTGTATAGCCGCCATCTTGAATCTGCCATTTTGTTTTTTTTTTCAGCTCAGTGCCAATTGGATGAGGTTTTGAGTAATTTTTGTTTGAGCACCTCCCATCTATCTGCCATACCCTGCCCGGGCTCCTCAACCATCTTCCAAACCCTCAATCATCATGTCTTCCCATATTTTTCATTGAGAGTTCTCCAAAGAACCGCATCAAAGCCTTGCATAGTTTACAACTTGTAGTCTCTTCAATATTCGCCATACATTTTCTATGGAAAAATAAATTCCGCCATTTTGAATTTTTTTTCTATTCATCGGGTAGACCTTTGGATCCTGATCATCTTTTGCGAAGAAACCACTCTACCATCTTTTATACCCTCCGAGATGGACACCGACGAAATTTGTATGGCGGCCATCTTTTTTTCGCCATTTTGAATTTTTTTTCAGCTCACTGCCAATTGGATGATGTTTCGAATGACATTTGCTCGAGCACCTCCCACCTATCTTCAATACCTTAAGGTGCGTCCAGACTTGAACATTTCACCGAACCGAACAGCGAACATTTCGGCGAACTTGTTACGCTCAATGTGGACGGCGCGCTTGGAGCGCTTGAATCGGGTTACTGCGTAACAGTTCGGCGAAACTTTCGCTGCTTTTAGAACAAATAATACGCTCAGAAGAATTTGTAATGGTAAAGATAAATTAAATAATGGACAAAAGTCAGGTGTGTAAACCCGAATGTAGTGCTATATATGTTGGTCAAACTGGGCGCAATTTTGTAACTCGATATAAAGAACATATGGCTGCCTTTAGAAACAACCAGCCTCAAAGATCTCATTTCGCAAAACATCTTTTGGATAGTGGACATAGGATAGACGAGGGTCATACATTTGAAATTTTACACACATGCTGTAAAAGTTTAAGACTGTGCGTGTTGGAACAATTGGAAATAGTTGGGCACAGCGGTAGAAGTGTCGAATTGCTGAATGAGCAAATAAATGTGTCATCTTCACCGTTGCTCAACATATTTAGGGGGCGTGGCCAGAGAGAAAGAGAAAGGAGGGTAGATGACTAAGCGGGGATAGTATATATAAGACCGCTCATTCGACACGAACTCACTTTGCAATCGTCCGTTGTGAAGTCGACATCTCCTGAAGATGCTCCGGTGTCGGAGCGAAACGATCGTCGAGTTTGTTTTGTGGTGAATTTGTGTGGTGTTGTGCCTACAAGATTGTGTGGTGTTGTGCCTACAAGATTGTGTGGTGTTGTGCCTACAAATTTGTCACTGTTAGCGGATTATAGCAAAATAATTTTATATTCATTGTATATCATGGAATTCCGCAAAGTAACGCCTGCTTCCATTCAACAGCTCTCTCCATATTTTTCCTCTTAATGAATTTTTGTCCTCTATACGACACCATTATTGGAAAAAAAAAATTCATACAAAATTGTTCAGGAGAGGTGATCAATCAGTGAGTGAGTGAGTGGTGAATCAGCACGAGCAGCTATATATATATATATATTAATATGTATTTCTTGAGCAAGAGCTCTAGTAATCTGGCAGAAAGAATCGTTGCGTATAGCATCATCTCCTCGAAGGGCAAAGCTCTCTCACTCACGACTCACGAGATAGTCCGAAGTAGTACCTAATGACGCCTCAGAGCTTTCAGCTCTCCACAGTGGGGCTGTATAAGTAAATTATCTGAATAACTTTCCAAGGTTGTGTCGTATAATAAAAACGTGACTCAGCTTCCCCGGTCCCTGGAATTAGTCCTACGACATGTACATTGTACATGTACATTTTTATGATTACTTCGCACAGAAAAGAGCTCTATTGGCAGGCCGTGAGAGGTCTGCTAGCATTGCGAGGAATCGAACCCGGGATTACTTGTAATAAAAGCGCCCTTCAGGAAAATTAACGACTATATTTTAGAAGTTACCTAACTGAACTAACTAGTGAAGACCAATTAAAAGCTTCCCAGAGGGTTTGCTGCTTGTATGGATCAAGATAAGATGATGCGTCATCACAAACAAGTTGTTAAAGTCCACGCCTAATTTATTAGCAAAATGTCGAGTCAGAGTTGTTAATAACCCATAAAAGATGTTTGGGTCTGGGGTATATTATGAAAAACGTAACTTGAGAGGTTTATGTTAACCGTAAACATTATTTGAGTTTAATTAAGGTTTTTTCAGTAGGTACATACAAAACTGTATCATTAATCACAACGAACGTAGGTACAGTTTTTTCACCAGCATGAACAGAATATTTCCATGTAATACTATGTAGGTGACTTTTTCAGGAGTTGTACTTTACGCCTAATGTTATATAATATAAAAATAGATAATTTACAAACTGATACAACTAGGAATAGAGCAATACACAGTTATATCTTGGGAGGCAGCCTAAATATTTAGATATTAGGGATTTTTGCGTAGTGTTGTTTTCCGTTTTTCATAGTACGTTTCATCATATTCTGTTAATTTTACAGCCTTATAAATCATACAGATGTTAATTAAGATATTTAGTTCAAAGTTTCAAACAATGATAATATATTTCGGTGCGTCATCATCAGCATAAACTTGGAGATAATCTTCGGCTAATTGATTCTTATTGCGCCGAGTCAGCGTGTTATCAACTCGGAGGCAGAGATCAAACTCGCAAAGTTATTTGCAAGATTAGCTAAACTCGTAACATCTATAACAAGCATAATATTGGCACGATAATACAAGTATAAATTAAAAATTTAAAAAACCCCCAACATTCGCCGTGGCGGCCATCTTGCATTTGCATAGTGCTACTCTACTAGTCAAGCCCTTTCATTTAATACCCATATTGAGGGAGTTGTGAAGAAATATGTAATCCGCCATTTTGTGGCGGCGGTCATCTTGGACCGATTTTCATCAAACATAGCTAAGAACACTCTCGACTAATTCACCTTTCAAACAAAAAACCGCATTCAAATCGGTTCACCCGTTTGAGAGCTACGGGCGGTGGAACAGACAGACACACACACACATACACCTCAAACCTATAACACACCGTCGTTTTTGCGTCGGAGGTTAAAAAAAATACCGAAGGATATTATGTCACTTCTAAACAGTTTTGCAATTTGATACCACTCTATAAAGAAACATTCTATACAAATTTAATATGCTTAAAGTCAAGCACGTCACTGCAGTGGACGGAAGTTTTAATGAGGGGACAGCGTGTCATCAGCATCACAAATTACCGAGCGTTAGGGCCTGTTTTACCACCTTATGATAAGTATTGGATAGCTATCTACAACTTTTGTCTTTGTCCTTGACATAAGGTAAGAAAGTGACAACGCTTACGTTTAGGCTATCCGACACTTATCAGAAGGTGGTGAAATCCTAACTAAGAAGGTTTTCAAAGAGCTGCCTGTTGTATACGATGGTGGATTTAAGGTCATGCCATTGAATAAATTATAACGTACTATGTAACTCGTACACGTATACGTTGTCCCATTCATAGCAGGATACCATTCATACGTTCATTCATTCATATACCCAGGTGACATGTCCTACATACATTAATTACTCTGTGCTTGAATCGTTCTATGACCAAATCCGTAATTATTATTTTGCAACCATCGCAATCGTCATTGGCAGAATTTACGATAGTCATAACGTTCTGCCGACCGTATTTCACAGCAGGAGATATTATAGCAGATCTGCAGCAGTATCGCAGATGCACAGATGGACAACCAAAAGTTTAAATTACTTAGTTAAAAATCACTGGATAAAAATCTGAACGATGTAGGTACCTCTAATACTAACTGGATTTTTTCTTAATTTCGATGCAGAAGTTGGTATCTAGATCAAAATACTTATGAATATACTGAGTATAGAATAGTACTTAAAACTTTAAGTTATCGTTTTGATAATTTCACAATATATTTCCGAGTCTATGTTTTGAATCCTTGAAACTGAAAAACGCGATGAAACATTTGGGTTCTAAATGCGGGAACCGTCAAAATTCTTTTATCAATCTATTTCTGAAATGTGTCATACATGTATTTTGCTTTTGCGTATCCAATATTTTTTCTCGTGAAATCTTATGACGCGAAAGGAAGGAAGTAAGAGTATAGGATGTTTCAGGGTTATTTTACGCTCATTTTCCCTGTTTTGCTTTGATTTTTATTTAGGAGCTAAGATAAATTATAATCTTTGACGTTATTATAAAAATCGGCTTAAAGAAGGAGGGATAAGCAGGATCGTATTTTATCCCTATTTATGTAACTCTACCTGTTTATATTTAATTTCAAGCTCGAATTTAATTACAAATGAATTTAAGCTTAAACATTATTCTTTGACCTTTGAAATAATTTATGTAATGATTTTTTCGTAAATGTATAGAGAATAGCATTAGAACTGCAAGGAAAATGTAGGTAGGTGAGCCGTAAAAAAATAAACCAATAACGGAATTAATTTTCTGTTATTTTGGTACTTTTCGTGGGCTATTCAAATTAAACACCGAGTCAATACATAGTATTCGAAACTGCGAGAAGCGCGGTGACAACCTCGCGCAATCGTTCGCCAACTAAACTAGCTACATTTATCATTTTCTTATCAGGAAAGAAAAAAAATTAATCGATAATTTTATTTTTCTAGCTGATATCGTACATATTATGTGAAAGAGGGCCGTCTCGTAAACCCATGTGTCATATAAATTTTAGTTTAGTTTTTATAAGTCGACTATCAATGCCGATCTTTATTTCCTAGGGCTATTCACTAAAATACCATCTCGATATCGAAGCTCACTCAAGTGAGATAGCAATTTGACAAGTAGAAACGAACTTAGAGATGACAAGGAATGGCGTTACAGAATATCAATAATGCCAAAATATCCCAGAATTATCCGAACCAAGTAGTTTATCTCACCGCCGCATTCGTCAATGGGGCGCCACTTAGCAAACTCATCTCGAATTCACTTGCTATAATACGAAAATGGCTTTACAGAATAGCCCTACTGTAGTTACAAAATCTTCCATCGAATTCGAAATTATCTCTATATAAAACTAATAATAAATAAAATTGAAGTGTCTGTCTGTAATTTCAAAATAACTACCACATATTAAGCTCATATGGTTATTTGAACGATACCATAACCGAATCACACGTTTTTAAAATTTTTGTCTGTCTGTCTGTCTGTTTGAACGGGCTAATCTTCGAAACGGCTGAACCCATTTTGACGGGACTTTCACAGACAAGTAGAGGATTAACCAAGGAGTAACATAGGCTACTTTTTTAACCGACTTTCAAAAAAGGAGTTGTGTTGAAATCGGTAAAAAACGCCCTGATAGGTATTTTCGCTGCGCGCGACGGCCGACGCTCGCGCTGCATGGAACTCCCCGCGCCGCGCCGCGCGCCCCTGCGCCCTGCGCCCTGCGCCCGCCGTACGCGGTACCGCGGTACGCCGCCGCGCGGCGGGGGGCGGGTGGACCAGAAATCTACTTATCCCTCAGGATTTGTGAAAAACCGAAATTCACGCGGGCGAAGCCGCGGGCAAAAGCTAGTATAAAATATAAATAATTTAAAATAACTCATTTCTCTTGTTTCTGAAAAGGTTTGTCGCTTTCGCCATTTGCAATAAATCTTCAAACTCGGCAAGGTACACAATTTTAAAATAACTCCGAGAATCTAAAGCGCTATCTTACTTCAACGGTGGTTGGAAAAAGTTAAATTGGATATCTTTTCCATTTCCCGCTTTACAATATAAAGTTTAACCTGAGAAATGTTCTCGAAATTGAGTTAAGGTTAGCGCACACTTGCTCGAATCGCACCGCAACTCTCTTGTGATTTAATTTAGCTATTAGGAATATAATGAGTTTGTTAAAGGCCAATGGTGTATTTTGTTATTGAGATCAAGTCAGAATTTACCTATTAGGTAAGTAAGTGAAAGAAAGCAAGGCGCGTGCTTAGGGGGTCTATTGTCTTTCTCAGTAGACGGTGGACAGTTGACAGGTGATTTAGTTATTACTAGCTTTTGTCCGCGGCTTCGCCCGCGTGGATTTCGGTTTATCATAAATCCCGAGGCAATCGTGGATTTCCGGTTCCCGTTCCCGCTCCCTTTTCCAACCTTTATACCTACTTTCAAGGAAGTTTGCTATAGTAATCTACCTATAGCTGTAGCTGTAGATTTCGGTTTTTTCAAAATCTCATGGGAGATGTGTGTTAGTGCTATATAAGTTAATCAAGGCATAATCTATCTCCATTCAAAATTTCAGCCCAATTATAGTTAAGTAGATGCGGCATTAAAGAGTAACAAACATACACACACACACACACACACACACACACACACACACACACACACACAAACTTTCGCCTTTATAATATTAGTGCGATAAGACAGTATGTTCTTTATTTTATGTGTACCTATAGTGTAAAGAAGAATTGTTATAGAAGAAATGGTGGCGGAAAATAAAAGATATGGTGGAATTCATTTGGATTTCATGCAAAATGTATCGATGTAAAATAAAAGATATGGTGGATATCATGCGAAATGTTGTCATAATATACATAATAGTAAGAAGTGTTAGGTTTTCCTACTCATATGATGATTTATTTAAATTCTTCTCTGAGCCGATTTACGTAAAAAAATACTTTCGTATAATATTTTGCGGAAGTTTACGCTTGGTCAAAATTGTACTACGACTAGGAGCAATGTTTTCAAGACATATTTTCTGTATATCATTTGTTTAAGAGTACATAAGATAAACATTCCCTAGTTTAATGGTTATATATTCGTATACATATTATATAAACTCATAAGTCTCTCGTATGTACATAAATATACCCACGTGAACTAAAACGTCTAATAGCACACGAGTAGTAAATCTACAGAGGGGAAGCTTCCACAAGCGGCCCGCTGTAGGTATACTCACACAAACACACACACAAACGGTTCACGGACGCACGCTCGTTCAACTAACCGGTACAGTTGGTGACAAACATGCGCATATGTGTGAGTGTACCTACAGCGGGCCGCTTGTAGAAGCTTCCCCTCTGTAGGTACTCTGTGTCTAATAGTACGGCCGACAGAGCATCAGTAAAGTTGTTCCACACGAGCAGCCTCAGCCTTCCACTCCATTAGGGCCTGATGGAGGTGTACGAGTAATTAACTTATGATAACCAAGCTTTTGTACGTATTATGTACTCGTAATGGACCTTTCAATAGCGTATAGAAAGAAAAAACAGCAAATAGATGATATCTTGACGAATGTTTTTCGAAATAGAAAAATGAATAAACCACAGAACTCTGGAATAAACTAATGTGACTAACATTGAGTCGGCAGTCGGCACCAAACAAACAAACAAAAACTTAATTATGTAAAACATAAAATAAAATAAGTAAACGCGTTGATTTGAGAACCTCCTACTTTTTTTCGATGATTATAAATATACTAGCTTTTGTCCGCGGTTTTGCCCGCGTGAATTTCGGTTTTTCACAAATTCTGAGGGAATCGTGGATTTCCGGTTCCCGTTCCCGCTCCCTTTTCCAACCTTTATACCTACTTTCAAGGAAGTTTGCTATAGTAATCTACCTATAGGTGTAGATTTCAATTTTTTCAAAATCCTTCGGGAACTGTGGATTATTCCAGGATAAAAGTTCCCTATGTGTTAAGTCAGGACATAATCTATCTCCAAATTTAAACAGCCAAATCGGTTCAGTTTACCAATTACTATACTATAACTTATAGAGTAACAAACATACACACATACACACAAACTTTCGCCTTTATAATATTAGTGTGATGCCGAGATCTCAATCCTCGTCTGCACAGGTCCTAATTGGAAGTAAATCACCCAGGGAACGGCAAACAAGGCCCAGGAGTCGTGTTTGGAGTATAATCAAACAAGTCAATTGCCTGGCACATTGTAACGCCGCGCCGGGCGAAACAACCCTAAACTAACAAATGACTCCATTTCCCACACGCCCGACTTTATTCCACCTTAAATGACCTCCCTCCATCGCTCGGAAATGCCCTCGGCTCGGTCATTGGGTTTCCTTTTACAAAAGCTATTATTATAATTAGGATATCCAAAGTAATTGTTTGGCTTTATTAGAAATTCTTCGACGTGGCGCTTTCTCGTTGGTATTTTTAATCAGTGCTCGCTTCATTTTATCCCATACTAGCGGACCCGGCAGACGTCGTCCTGCCCGCTGTTAGCGCCACCTACCGGGTTCAATTTTTCTACTTACAAACCTTCCTCTTGAATCACTCTATCTATTAAAAAAACCACAATCAAAATCCGTTGCGTAGTTTTAAAGATTTAAGCATACATATAGGGACATAGGGACAGAGGAAGCGACTTTGTTTTAAATACTATGTAGTGATTTAACAAGCAAGCTATCGCAAATGGAAACGTTATTTTTAACCCCCGACTGAAAAAGACGGGGGTGATAAATATATACATATAGATAGATATATATATCTTAAGTCGGACAAAAACTACTTTTATCCGCGCGTAAATAGTTCACGGGAAAACAGAAATTCCGCGCGTACCTATTTACTAAGTCCCGGGAAATAAAACAAATGAATATCTGAAACTACTCGAAACTATTTGCTTTCGATAAAACCTTCGTGCGCTCGTAAATATTCAGTTCAAGCGTTTGTTTTACACTTAAAGTGCAATCGTGCCGGTGCTTTGTCTGCGCTGAACATACGTGGACCCAATGTGAAGGTGCAATGTAAAGCATTTGCAGTGGAGGCTACTAACCTGAAAATTGTAGACGAAAATGTGAATGGGTAACTTTAAAATTTTGTCCATTTGTAAAACAAAAATAGGTATTTATGGCCACCAACACCATCTTTCAGTAAACTTATAGGAGATTTTGAAATACGAGTATAAAAATGCGATAACAACATAATAATACTTATGTAGTATATACTGTAGTCTATATTATAATGTGTAATAATAAATGTTTAAAAGTAAATTGCAAGTTAAAAGGGTATAGAAATAAAGTGTAGTGATATCCGGAGGCCATCAAGCGCCAATATCCGGACAGTTACAGCCGGCAGCATGCGAGTTGGTCGAGGAAATGAGATTTTATCACTCCACCGTTCGATTAATTCCCTCTCGGGCTTAGGTAACCTGGCTCTGCCCTGGTAAACATTTAATGCTTTGAGGTTCATAAACAACAAGTATAAATTAGAAATTTAAAAAACCCCCGACATTCACCATTTTGTGGCGGCGGCCATCTTGGATTTGTTATAGTGCTATTCTACTAGTCAAGCCCTTTCATTTGACACCCATATTAAGGGAGTTGTAAAAAAATATATATAATAGTAGCGGCGGCCATCTTGGGCCGATTTTCATCAAACATAGCTAACAACACTCTCGACTAATTCACCTTTCAAACAAAAAAAACCGCATTCAAATCGGTCCACCCGTTTGAGCGCCAGAGGGGAACAGACAGACACACACACACACACACACACACACACAGACACGTCAAACTTATAACACTCCGTCGTTTTTACGTCGGGGGTTAAAAATAGAGAGTATAATGATTAAAATAGAGATTATAATTCATTAGCAGAAATGAGGAGATTCGCAGAAGGACCAGAGTGACCGACATACTTCAACGGACTATTACGAAGCTGCAGATGTAATGAGTGCAGCAACACATAGTTCGAAAATCCGATAGGCGTACACGGTACAATAGATTTTGGGGTCTCAACTCTCATGATGATGGCCAAGGGCGTCGCCAGCCGATGGCCAAGGGGGGGGCAAGTAGAGAGCTTTTGAAGCTGGTTACGAGCTCTTGATTCTATAAATTATAAATCGATGAACGCCGGCTACACGCACGAAAAAGCATAACTTATTGTCACATTCCGCGTGCAAGCGAGAGCGCGGAACAAACGACACAGACGGCACGATTAGCCTACGCGTTCGGCTTGTGATGCATCTAGGTAGGTATCTCTCTTTGTTTACTTATGATATCACGCAAAAATATCGTCCGTAAACCGACTCTATACAAACAACTAATTTTTTTAAATAAATCAGTATGACAATAGTGCAACTGGTGAGGTTTGAACCGCCGACCTTTCGGTTTTTCGTCCACGCCTGACGACCGTTGTGCTATTGAATTTAAACAACAACATATTAAAAAACAATTTTCCACTGATATTGTTTCCATTTGCGCATACAAATTATAGCATATCTATAATTTTCAAATCTCTAGGGGGGGGGGGGGCAGCTGCCCCTCTCTGCCCCTACCTGGCGACGCCCTTGATGATGGCATGTTGACCTGGCACAGGAAAACGTATTATGATGTAAGAAACACTGACGGAATCAAACAGTAGATCATATCTCTAACAAACAGCAACTTTCGGCAACATAAACGTAATTACCGCAGTCGCAGTCCCCAGCGGCGTGCCATAACACTATTAATTGTTCAAGCAGAGTGGGGCCTCCATAAATCCTTGAATTGTTATTCAAGCGTGCTTCCTAAGGTCACGCCCCGCCTTTATGGGCACAATAAAAAGCAAAACAACGCATCCATCTGACAGATGAGATCTGAAATGGGCTTTTCAGAGGAAGCCGTGGCCGCGAAACGCTCTAATATCACACTTTGTATTAGCAATTTTCGTACAAAATTGCAACATTTCTCTTTTGCGAATGACTGCGCGGATCGCTTAGTAAGCATAAATTATGGATATAATAGGTAATTTTAATTATATTATTTAAACAAGCAAATCTTCTGGCTAAAGCCGTTTATGTCAAAGCAATACATCGCGACATTGTGTGAGGCGCTTCTTCTAGTGGTAAGTAGATATACTACAAATGGATAAAGTTGCGGTGTTTTAAGCATCAAGCGGCAGTCCATTTTACGCCGAGGCAACATCGTGCTGTAGACTTAAATAATTTTGGTCTACTTGATTGATTGGAAAACCATTGGAAAATGGTATAATGACAGATTTACGGGTAGCTAATTTAACGTGAAAAGTTAGACTATCTGCAGAGCCTTTAGGCACAGTTTATGAAAATTGTATATCGGTGGTTACTGAGTAGGTACAATAGACTGAGTGTAAAGGAGCGAGAACGTTGGGTCTGCTTTGGCCAGGAACTAGTTTGCAGAACCTGCACACCGTACCTCAGACGAAACTTTTCATCGTCGTCGTCATCGTCGTCGTCGTCATCAACCGATAGACGTCTACTGCTGGACATAGGTCACTTGAAGGGACTTCCACACGCCACGGTCTTGTGCCGCTTGTATCCAGCGACTCCCTGCGTCGATCCACCTAGTGGGGGGTCTGCCAACACTGCGCTTTCCTGTGCAAGACCACTGAAGCACCTTGGGACCCCAACGTCTAGGTTGAGGTTAAATCTACTACAGCGCAATTTCAACTTAGTGCGGGAATAAGTCAAACAAAAATAAATGGAACATTACAGCGTTTTCACAGAAAGCCAAGTAAGTACTTACAACAAGATTCTGTACGTAATGCGAGAGTAAGTAACAGCCATAACATAACAGAACAGTACCTACTAATCAAAAAGAGCCAAGAATGACAAAGTGACAGAGCCATCTAATTTGCTTTAAGCCCTACAAAGATACGCACCCAACTCATTACCGCAAATTAGGTTAGAGAGCCTCTACAAAAGTGAAGGGGCCGTTATTGAATGAATATTCAGGAAGATGGCCGACGCAGAGTTCATTAAAAATAATAACGGGATCCCCACTGTACTAGCCGAGCTGCGTATTAAATAGCCTAGCTGCTGCCCGCGACTTCGTCCGACTGGATTTGGGTATTGGGATTTGGGATTGGGTATTGGGATTTGGGATTGGGTAAGAGCAACTGATGGGTTTCTTGCCGGCTGTTTTCAGCAGTTTTTCTGAGCAGATCCACTTTCCGAATCGGTGGTAGAAACTTGACTTGTCATAACAGCCACAAATAGATAATAATTTAAAAAATATCCCGTGGGATCTGTTTGATTTTCGGAATAAAAAGGAGACTACATTCGTCTCCCGAGGTGTAAACTAACTCTGACTTTTATCAAGATAGGTTCAGCGAATTGGACTAAAAATGTAAGTATATTAAGCTTGATAATATTATTCCTAATATCAGTAGTTTTTTTCTTAACAACAAAACAATGGCTGGTCTCACACCGAAGTATACCCGACCAGTTTCAAACATAAAACTATTTAGGTACAATTGCAATATATTTTTTTGATAATAACCTCTATTCCGACTGAATAGTAGCTGCATTTCTTATCCCATTCAGACTGCACCTAAGCAGAAGAACATTTTCAAATGAACGAGATAACTTTGTGCTGACGTCGGTTGCATAACACAAGCAACAAATAAATTGAGAGCGCGACGTGACTTTGCACTGAAGTTCTATCAGTATCTACTGTATAGTGCGGGAACAAATGATACGAAAAATAATAATTTATCGCTCTTTTCTATAGCACGATGCACTGAAGAGCGAAGGAGGCAACAAAATGGACGACTTGACACGATTTCTGAACGATTTTCATATTTCAGTTGTACATTTTTATGTTTTCTTCATAATAATATTTTTGTTAGATTATTTTTACAATATAATATTATGTTTTTATCTTTAATGGAAAAATGATAATATCTAAGAGGAAAAACAGGTAAAAGTCTATTATATTTAAATTATATTTACGTTAGTTACTAGCTGGTGAAAGCAACTTCGTCCACGTGGTTTTAGGTTTTTTAAAATTCAACTGGGAACTCGTTAATTTTCCGCATTAAAAAGTTTCTTATGTCCGTTTCCTTGATGCAAGCTATCTTGTACTAAAATTCAGCTCAACGGTTGAGCCGAGAATCGGTAATAGACAGACAAATGAGCACTTTAGCATTTACATATATTAATTAAGTACTTTTGCGCTTTAAATAAGCATCACAGCATCGCCTCATACTAGTTTCAATAACAATTTACTTATAACTTTGATCGAACTAAAAATAAACCCCGACTTGCAAAAATAACTAGAAAGGTATTCGTAAAATAACCTGTTTTATTATTTTCTCAAAAAAGAATAAAATATTCGAGGAGCATACACAAAAAACAAAAATGTAGAGTAAACTGCCTACAAAAACATTTTGATGATCTCTCCAGAGGCGTCGTTATGTTAAAACTTGATGTCCTACATGTGTCGTTGCCAACTAGCCTGGAAGAGTGCCAGGATAGAGCTGGACGCGGTCTCTTAAACTTATGCTAACCTTGCCAACTTTATGTTGCGCGAATCACGTATTTCCGACCTCCCATGTATTTTGGTTATAATTTAAGTAATATGCGGAAAGGTCGCCAGATTAAAGTAAAATTATTGGTAGCCAGAAATCCGGGTAATAATTTAAACTAAGGTTAAAAGGTCATGAAAGATTTCATAACACCAGACACGGCATTCTAGAAAGACGAAAGTTGAAGGAGAATGGACTTGTTTCGCAAGAAGACCACCAATACGCCGAATTGAGTGCAGACGTACAGCGACGATGTCGAAAGGACAGGACTAATCAAATTAACGAAATCTGTGAAGAGCTGGAAAAACATGCAGTAAAAAATGAAACAAAAGATCTCTTCCAAAAAGTGAAAGTCCTAGCGAGATCTCGCACGATCAAGACAGCCGCAGTTAAGGATGAAATGGGGGTTTTAATTACCGAAACCAAACAAGTCTTAGAACGCTGGAAGCAATATTGCGCTGCTCTATATGAGAACGATCCGGAAGATGAGGGAGCACAAAGCTGGGACACGAATGACCTGGAACCAGATATTCTACCATCAGAGGTGGAAGCAGCAATATCGTCGCTTAAACTAAGCAAGTCGCCGGGAAAAGATGCTATTCCAGCTGAGCTCATCAAGAGCCTAGATTCAACAGGTACTAAAATTATTACGAAGATATGCAACTCTATCTGGAAGACGGGTCAGTGGCCTCGGGACTGGACCGAATCTGTTTTCATACCGCTGCACAAAAAGGGCTCTACTACTGATTGCGGAAATTACAGAACAATAGCCCTTATATTGCATGCGAGCAAGATTCTTCTCCATGTGATCATTGCAATGGCGAAAAGCGCCATGACACGCCTAACGGAAATATGGAGGAATCGTGGTAAAACCAACAAAACAAAGAGTCGCCTGGTCCGTGCCCTGATCTTTCCCATATTTATGTACAGAGTGGAAACATGGACCATCAAGGCGAGAGAGAGACAAAGGATAGACGCGTTCGAGATGTGGTGCTGGAGGCACATGCTGAGAATTCCTTGGACAGCCAAGCGCATAAATGTTTCTATCCTGTCACAGCTAGGGGTAAAAACGCGACTCTCCTCCATATGTTACCAACGCCTGCTCTCCTATTTCGGACACATCATGCGCCGGGGAGACGGGAGTTTGGAAAAGCTTATTGTGACTGGCAACACCGAAGGGAAAAGATCCAGAGGCCGCTCGCCAACCAGATGGGCAGATCAGCTGAGGGAGTCCAAATGCAAATTTTACACAATTGCGAAACTAGCCTCCGATAGAAGCCGATGGAAACAATTGATCCGCACGAGGCTACAAATTCACCAGGACCGCGATCTTCAGTAATGAAGGAGCGACTAGACAGAGAAATAAAAGGTCATATGGTTGAATTTACTTGTAACTATGGAATTACTTTACTTGCTCTGTGATGGTTCTAAGGATGCTAGATCCATAAAAGGGGGAACCATAAAATATGGGGGATATTAATACCCCAATCCGACACATTTGAACCCATCTAATCAGATGTGTAATATAGCGCGCTTTCCATAGGGCCTGTACATATTTCATGTACATATGTCTAGTATAGTATTAGTAGATGAGCGTATTTGTATAGATATACAATAAGGCAACGTTGTACTAAGACATTTAAGTGATGATTACAAAGCTTTTGTCATATTCAAGATACGATAATGACTATAAGATTTTCCCATCATGGTCTACTGTTTTTTATATAATAGAAGAAAAACATTTAAAGAATCCGAATACTTAGTATAAGGAAATAAAAAAATTAAGACTCGAAATTCCCAGACATTTCTGAACACAATTTTTCCATGCTTATTGGCCGGCTGGGCTTCCGGCGGCAGCCAGGAAATGAGTTTTACCACCTCCCCCTCCAACACCCTTCTTTAACCCCCTCGCAGAGGACAAGCAACGCAACTCATTATTGGCTTGTCGGAAACCTTTATGCTTTGAAAAATTATATTTCACCCTCCTTATCACATTCACCAGAAACAACAAAAAGCGAAAAGCCGAGGAAAAGTGAAAAGTAATTCTTCATCATTTATATAAAAGGCACGAGTATATTTCAACCGAAAAATACACAATGTAATCAAAAGTTCTGAACATTAGTAACCAAAAATATTAACAGAAAACTTTGGAATTTTCAAGGACGTTTAATAAGATGGTAAGAGATTGCGCAATTCACAGACGAAGACATTCATAAATCCAATTACAAATTCGATGCATGGTCACCAAAATGCCTATAAATTTCCGGAAGCAATAATGGATAACCTTCTACTAGGAATATCGTTACTGATAATGAAATAGATATTATCTTTTTCGCAGAATTTCCATTTAACGTGTTACGTAAATCTGCTAAATTATGGAGTTCTCGAATCACAATTTTTGGCGTAAGGAACTAGTATAGTTTAGCGGTAGCAGCGGTATAGCGGTATAGCGGCATAGCGGTATGGCAGTGCACATGAAAAGATACACTGTGATCCTGAACACAAAATAATCATTACGTAAAAGAAATATTACTACTTAGCGCTCCGCTATCTAATCAGTAGGTATTTAGGTTACTTTTTGTTTTTCCCAAAAAGTATGAGACAAATCTGAGGTTATGTAAAATTAAGTATAACTTGGATAGCTGCCAGTTGATCTGATGGCCAAATCTATGTGAACTTTTGTGATTTATTATGACAAAGTAAAATAAACTGTTCCATTATATTACACCCTTGTTCCATTTTTAGTTTCTTCAAGGTAAAAGTAAAAAACAACTAAATAAATTAAAATAAAGTGTAGAGCATTGAAACTTTTAAGTATATGTTTTCGGAATCTATACGATATTTTGGTACCAAACTTAGTTTGTCTCATTTTCTTATTTTTCTTGATTCATATCCGCTACAATGACACGTCAAACACTTGGGTAAGATCTGGGAGAGATCAGGATAGGTTTTCTTCAATTCTGTCTTAGATTTCGACCGAATTACGTTCATCCTAAATACCTCATCATCCTAATAATTCTAACTAACAAAGACTGCTAAAATCACAAGTATTTCGTATCCAGTCAGACCTACTGAAAACTGTTATGCCAATTTAGATTTCTCTTTACTAATCAGACATCAAGTATCAGGCAAGCATAGAGTGGTAGGAGATACAGCAAAGAGGTGATGCACAAAACGCTAGTGCGCCACGAGCCCTTGTGTCGCGTGCCTGTAAGGGCCGGCAGTGATTAGAGCGCGCTAACAAAGCGTAGAGGGCCCTTAACCTATATGCTCCGTTACACAGGGGAGCGCCGCGCCGGTGACACTCCTAGCTACCACTGCGAGCCTGGTAGTTGGTACTGAGCTTCCTAGAGGCTCATCTTTTGCAAGCATTACACATTATTACACATAATATTCAGTCTTTGATAGGAATAGGTATTACATTGCTTACGTAGGTAAGCCAATTTCCTCACAAAAAGTAGTTAGGGTCAATATAATAAAGAAAATGTGTCGGTTTGACGAAAAGTCTAAGCAGAAAATGTGTCGGTTTCTTTTAAGAGCAGTTTTACCTTTTCTCTGAAAAATCTGAGATTTCAAGCTCCAAATTTAGCATCGTAGGAGAGAGTTTCACATATTTCAATACATGTTTTAAATAAACTAATCCTTCATATTGACATTTGTCAGACCATATTTACAAAAACTATTTTATTTATTTTGTAATGATCAATTTCCCACACCTCGTTTTAATAAAATAAATAACAGACTCAACTTTGAAGCTCTATATCTGTCCTTTAAAGTCATCTGATTTACTTGAAAAAAATACTTAAATATCAGACATATAGTCCTATTGACACATTACAGACCAAAATATAGATTTTTTATCAAATTAATGGGTAAAAAAAAATGAACTTCCGCCAAATTTCCCGAATTATACGGTTACTTTAACACGATTTTTTGTATTGAAAAAAGCATAAATTCAATAAAATTTTTATGTAGAAATAAACTATGTTCTTTAACGAATCTATGTATATAGTTTAATTAACAATCCATTTATTTGATGAAACATAAAAACTTATTAAACATCACCCTAAATTACAATAAATAGCTACGCATTGTCTTAGCTTATTTAGTGTGCGCCCGGCGCTCGTTGGGGAAGGACCTGTGCAAATTTTGCCACCATCCAGATGCACGTACGAGAGTCGTGTAAACACTAATTTATACAACGACTGCAAAGTTTTGAGCATGAATATTTTTCTAAAAAATATGCGTGAGTAGTAAGTAATAGTGCGTATTTTTTTAAATAAGTGAAATTACAGCATAGCACCTAGGACAGTCACGGAAATATAATATTATAAACGAATATTCCATTTTGAAATCCAAGATGGCCGTCGTATTTTTTTTTAAGAAATTATCTTCTATACATATCTATACATAATATAATAAAATCGTAGAATTGCCATATGTGTACATTGAAGATTTGTGCAAAATAATAACTGGTGGATGTTAGGGATAAGTAATAGAACATAAAAAAGCTATTTTTGAAATTTTTGTCTGTTTATCTGTTTGTCTGTATGTTTGTGCGCGCATCACGTAAAAACTACTAAATGGATTGAAATGAAACTCGGCATGATTTAAGTTCATACTACGGAGTAATATATAGGATACTTTTTATCCCAAAATTCAGCACGGTTCCCTTGGGAGAGGGGATGAAAGTCAAAATGTGTACTTAGCTGTAATTCGTTAACGGGTGGTCCGATTTCATTCATTCTTTTTTTTTAGAAAGGAGATACTTTATAAATTACCGGCCAATCTCTGAAAGGCTGGACCGATTTTGATAGGACTTTCACTGGCGGATGTTTACATTTTGATGTACCTAAACATCCGCCAGTGAAATTTCAACAGTTTTTAGCAAGGTATAAGCTCAAAGGAGCTTAGGAAAAACAAAGAGTTCTCAATGAGAGGGATTTTTAAAAACCAATATCCATGCGAACGAAGTCGCGGGTTTATCCACTTGTTTATAATATGGGTGTCATTTCATTTCCGAAGTTTTTTGGTGGGACTGAACATAAAAAATGATGTTCATTTTGGAATCCAAAATGGCCGTTGTATTTTTTTAAGGAAGAAATCAAAAGAAGAAGACAAAAAAATTATACGAAATAGCAAAATTCGCCCCCTCCTCCCAAAAAAATATACTAGGTACCTACCTTATGACTACAAACACCTGTTGTTTATTACTAATTACTGTAATAAAAGTCGCACTTGCACTTCTGACTAAACCGACATTTTAGCAGTAAACAAAGATTGCATACTTTTTATTGTTCTATTGGTAAACTTTAAATAATTGTACTCTTATCAGAAAATGTATCCAAGAACTTCAACAGGTGCAATGCAACAGCTCTGTAATGTTATTTTCAGACAGATGATTTGAAATATGTATAATAATAATAATAATTGGTAATTGTTAAATAATTAAAAAGGTGATTGTTTCTTTTATTAGTTAGTTTAGAAATAAAAATCAGCCAAGTGCGAGTCGGGCCTCGCTCTTTCAGGGTTCCGTACATAATTATGAACAATATAATATTTTGGGTCTAAGAAATATTTAATTTCCGAGCTAGACATCGCAACAAACCGTGAAAGAAAAACCCAAAAAAATGTTCGTTTATTTTGGTCACAGCTTATAAACTATTTAATAAATCGTTGTTTTCAGTATTTGTTGTTTAAATAGAGCATATAGTACATAATATACTGAAATATCATATTCCCAACTAGTTTAGTTTTTGAGATAGCCCCCGTCACAAAAATGGTCTAAAACTGACAACTTTGATGGCCTCCCATTCCCTTATTTTTTGAGATAAAAATTAAAAAGATATATATTTGTACTCTACTTAATGAGCTCTAAACAATGATACCCCACAAGCTAGGGTAAAGAAAAATTTTTTTTTCCGGCTCCTTTTTCATGTATGGGAGCCCCCCTGAAAAATAATTTAATTCAATTTCTAATTCAATATTTGATTTTGGGTTAACGTTTTACACTAAATACCAAAATTTCAGGTTTGTAACTCATTTCGTCTGCGAGCTAGAGACCTGTGACCGGCGGACAGACGGACAGACAGACAGACAGACAGACAGACAGACAGCCGAGTGACATTAATAGGGCTCCGTTTTTACCCTTCGGGTACGGAACCCTAAAAAATGGTTGAAGGCTAAATATGCGTGATACCTATGATATAAATACGGAACCCTACATGCCATTATAGAGAAGAACATCATATTATCCTGGTCGCTTTTGTTTTGTAAGTTGAACGTAGATTAATGAAATACTTATTCGATAAAGTCCCACGCGAAGTCATTTTAAAAATATTTTATAGTAAATATATAATATATAATACTACAATATCAAATAAATAATTTATAAATTAATATTTAATACAAGTACCAAAACTATAGTCATAGTCGCGCTATATCCAAGTAGTCGTCCGTGTAACTGGCCGCCAGCCTACCTGCCGTTAGATACCTAAACTTCCATAGCGTCAAACTGGGAGAGGGGTCTTAACAGTCCATTTATGGCTATTCTATTCTAGTTGAAATCTAGAAAGAAAATGTCAAGCAAATTGGTCTTTAATGAATCGTTTAGCAAACCCATCTATACTTACTCTAATAAATAAAATTGAAGTGTCTGTCTGTAATATCGAAATAACTACCTCATATTAAGCTCATATGGTTATTTGAACGATACCATAACCGAATCACACGTTTTTAAAATTTTTGTCTGTCTGTCTGTCTGTCTGTCTGTCTGTCTGTCTGTCTGTCTGTCTGTCTGTTTGAACGGGCTAATCTTCGGAACGGCTGAACCGATTTTGACGGGACTTTCACATACAAGTAGAGAATTAACCAGGGAGTAACATAGGCTACATTTTTAACCGACTTTCAAAAAAGGAGGAGTTGTGTTTTTCTACCTATGTACACCGATATCTCCGAGATTTCTGAACCGATTTGCGTAATTTTTTTTTAATCGATAGAAAAACATTGCGACACTGTCCTACAAAAAATTTGGATTCCAACTCCTCAATCCTGATGCTGTAGGGGACCTGATCCCCAAAACTAATGGGATTTAGGCACTGTCGGTTATTTAAATTGATATTGGGGATACCAATTAAAGACTTTATTGTCGAATGAACTCGATAAGGTACATGTCCAACTCCTCAACCCTGATGCTGTAAGAAATTGCATTCCGAAATCGTAAGGATCCCATGGAATTTTTCCGTTTTGGGGACGGGTTACTACAGATAGACTTATTTTTGTTCCGGAAAATCAAAAATTCCCACGGGAGTTTTAAAAACCTAAATACACACGGGCGAAGCCGTGGGCATCATCTAGTCCAAAATAATTGACATACGATAGCTATAACAATCCACTAGCTAGTAAAACAGAATGTTCCTATTACATAAAGTATGAATAAACAACAAACAAATGTAAAGCAAAACGAAACATTTTAGATTTACTAGTTACACTATACTTACTAATAAATAAAATTGAAGTGTCTGTCTGTAATTTCGAAATAACTACCACATATTAAGCTCATATGGTTATTTGAACGATACCATAACCGAATCACACGTTTTTAAAATTTTTGTCTGTCTGTCTGTCTGTTTGAACGGGCTAATCTTCGGAACGGCTGAACCAATTTTGACGGGACTTTCACAGACAAGTAGAGGATTAACCAAGGAGTAACATAGGCTACTTTTTTAACCGACTTTCAAAAAAGGAGTTGAGTTGAAATCGGTAAATACAGAATGATGTTAAAAACGCCCTGATAGGTATTTTCGCTGCGCGCGATCGCGACGGCCGACGCGGACGCTCGCGCTCCCCGCGCCGCGCCACGCGCCCCTGCGCCCTGCGCCCGCCGTACGCGGTACCGCGGTACGCCGCCGCGCGGCGGGGGACGGGTGGACCAGAAATCTACTTATCCCTCAGGATTTGTGAAAAATCGAAGTTCACGCGGCGAAGCCGCGGGCAAAAGCTAGTTACAAATAAAAACCACGAAGCCGAGTCGCGACGAAATGATTTAGTTTTATTTTGTAAAAGCTATAAAATTCAGCAACGACTACCTAAGTATAGTCGTTACTGAATTTTATAGCTTTATGACGCGTGATAAAACAACATTTTAATTTATAAGGATACTCGAAGGACTGGTACAAGTTCCGTGCTCAGAATTGGAGGCAGTTATTGACCTCACTGAAGTATGTCCACGTAAAACTGATCGCACATCGCATTATGAACGCGATGTACCTACCTCTGTTGTTAACAAAATACGAAACATCAGTTTACGTTGATCGAACTGAATTTCCTTTGGCCCACATATTTACTCGAGTGAATGACGTCATTAGTATAAACGACAATGTAGATGCCATTCATAATGTGGAGAAAGTGTGTACGATATTCGAATTACTTCGTAATTAGTAGACGCACTGCATTTTTTTCGCATACCAGAGCGGCCTTAGCAATACTAGTCGAATTCTTCAAAGAAATGCGGCGTGCACGGCGCATGCTAACAGACCTGCGATCAACTCTACCCGTAAGCTTATTGATTCTACTATAGGAAGAAGGAATTCTGGCAACACGTCAAGCAATAAAGCGGTTATCTATGCTCGTTTGCGCCAAAACGGATCTGTGATATGGCCTGCGCCGGTAAAATGGCGCGCGCTCGGAGGGGACATTAGGGCAAATGCCACGGTAATTACGCGCGAACTTGGTAGGTGCGAGCAACTTTGCGCTCGTAATTTGTTCCTAAACTTGCTTAATATTCCCCTTGACAAGATAAATTTATTAAACGCGGTGACGAGCCGCACCGGAGCGCCTGAATGGAGTTGCTTCGTGGAATGACGTCGTTAATATTTAGGAATATGAGTGTACCCAGAAGCCACATAACGATTAGGGTGATACTCTAATATGTCTCTTTACTACTATTACACTATTTATTTGGATTCCACAGCAATATGTCCTAACAGCTTTTTATATACAAGAGTAAAGGAAACTGCGTATTAACGCAACTTTTTTTTTTTTTTATTGCGAAATGTGCTTACGCTTGACGACAATCATGCCTGAACAGCAATGATGAGGTCTAAGTTGGAACGCGCTTGCCTAGAAAATGCCTATTCACTCTTGCCTTGAAGGTACTTAAGTCGAACGAGGCGGGAAACACGGAAGCCGGAAGGGCGTTCCACACGCTAGCGGTTCGTATCAGAAACGTCGACCGAAAGCGCTTTGTGCGAGCAGACTGAACGTCAACCACATAGGGATGCCATCGCTCTCGACTTCTCGCTGTTCTGTGGTGAAATGGTGAAGGAGGAACTAGGTTAAAAAGTTCCTGAGCACACTCTCCAAAGTATCAAACCTTTATCAAAAAACCTACTTATAATAACACTGAGTGACATTCTGTTTTCAATAGTCTGCCTAAATCGTTTTATGAGCTACACTAGCGATCAAAATCGGTTTCGCTCAAGTTTTCGCGTGAAATTAGAAATTCCCTTTCCCGTTTCTTTTTATACATAATAAATATATTTAATAATATAGATAGATAGCACATAGGGTTCAGACAGTTTCCCAATTTCAATAGCAAGTCCATTAGAAAGGAAAGGTATTCTGGAGTATCAACTAGGTACCACTTATAGGCTTAGGGGACCGTAGGAACGTTATCCGTCAGTTGTCACAGAGCCGTAATAGCACATTAAATCTTGACAATAGAACATTGTCTTTTTAACCCCCGACGCAAAAACGACGGGGTGTTATAAGTTTGACGTGTCTGTGTGTGTGTGTGTGTGTGTGTGTGTGTGTGTGTGTGTGTGTGTGTGTGTGTGTGTGTGTGTGTGTGTGTGTGTGTGTGTGTGTGTGTGTGTCTGTCTGTTCCCCTGTGGCGCTCAAACGGGTGGACCGATTTGAATGCGGTTTTTTTGTTTGAAAGGTGAATTAGTCGAGAGTGTTCTTAGCTATGTTTGATGAAAATCGGCCCAAGATGGCCGCCGCTACAAAATGGCGGATGATATATTTTTTCACAACTCCCTTGATATGGGTATCAAATGAAAGGGCTTGACTAGTAGAATAGCACTATTGCAAATTCAAGATGGCCGCCGCCACTAAATGGCGAATGTCGGGGGTTTTTTAAATTTTCAATTTACACTTGTATTCTAATTTAAACAGTTAATAATGCTTCTCATCCAAATCATTCTCCATTTTCATATTCTCCATAAAATCTCGATCGAATGTATTAAAAGTTTCTGCTGATTGATGATATTTATTAATGAAAAGATTCGGAACTCGATCTTTGAAATTCTAATGATCAAGAAAAATCATTTTAATTTTCTCGAGTTTGTTTATCAAAAGCTATTGGGTAGAATAAAGCTAATGTAGTCGACGAGAGAACAATGACACCATCGGAACAAAGGAATCTCATTAAACTTTTAGCATGCTATTAGCCTGTGACAGTAACACTGTAGAAACTTTGTATATTATGTATAGTTGTAGAGCAGCTACTGAGCTACTCACAGTCAAACTTGACGTTTCAAATGAACCCATTTCAACCTATGTATAATGTATAATCTATAATATAATAAAACTGTAACAGATCCAATTCTGTACATTGAAGATATTTTGAAAATTTTTATTGGAGGGCATTCTATAATCGATACTGAAGCCAAAACTGCAATTTTTTTCATTTTTGTCTGTCTGTCTGTCTGTCTGTCTGTCTGTCTGTCTGTCTGTCTGTCTGTCTGTCTGTCTGTCTGTATCTTGGCCGCGCATCACGCCGAAACTACTGAATGGATTTGAATGAAACTTGGTACAATTTGAGTTTATACTCCGAGGTAGGTTATAGGATACTTTTTATCCCGAAATTCAGCATGGTTCCCTTGGGAGAGGGGATGAAAGTTAAAACGTGTATTTAGCTGTAATTCATTAACGCGTTGTTCGATTTCACTCATTCTTTTTTTGTTAGAAAGGTAGTACTTTATATATTGTCCCGTAAATATTTCAAGGTCATAGGTTTTTTAGTTCAGAAATGACAGGCATTTAGTGGGTTCCAATAACTTGGGACCCGGATCTTTGTACGTACGGCTTATTTTAAACTGGCGTGCGTTTAAATTTATGTTTGTCGTTCTGTCTGTTTGTTCCAACTAATCTCTGAAACGGCTGGATCGATTTTAATGGAACTTTCAATGTTATAAGGAGTAACAGGCTACATTTAGTTTAGGTACATAAAATAATTATGGGATCCGATCCGATCCTATATAAAAACCTATAAACACGCGAACGAAGTTGCGGGGATCAGCTAGTATATTAATAAAGGTGAAGGTGAAACTGACTGATTGACATTAACGCATAGTTCAAGCCGCTGGGTATAAAAACATTATTTTTTACACGTAAGTAGATGTTTTATCGTACTTTTAAAGAATAATATAAAAAGAAAAAATAAACTATAGAAAAATCTAAAAAGGTAGCTAAAAATATTTCATATCGCTTCACATGTCTTCTTATAGCAATAACCAAATTGATTGGAGGTAGCTAATAGCATGTTCACATTAACAAAGTTTCTGAATTCAACTGAAGTTGCTACTGGTATAATGTAAACCAACCGCAATGCGATACACTAGAGATGAAACAAAGTTGGAATTCATGAATCAGAATAATATAATCCAATCCAATCCAAATCTACATAGAAGATGTATTTCCCTCAGATCCCAGCGGTGCGCTACCGAATCCATCAGATCCAGACCTGTACGGAATCTCATTAAACTTTTACAATGCCATTAGGTCGCGACGGTGAATGAACGCATCGCGCCCTTCTAAAGACCTAAGGCGTCGATCCCACAGGCGACGGTCTACAGTTCTGAGTTTAGAGTTCAATGTATCGCGGTGCTGATGCACTTAAATTGCGTGTCCAGCGATATCTGTTTTCAGTACATTTTGTATAAGGACACATGCGGTCATACACACACCATAGTAATACATCGTTAATTGTATGAAAAGATATCGCAATTACTGTTTTGTTACACAATATCTGCAATTACTTACAATTATGATTTCATCGACCGCTAGAAACTGGTATATTTGGAGAAGAAGGAGAGCTTGTGTCTCACACACAAAAATAGTGCAATATTCACGGCTTTGTTCTAGTGGCTATTTTACACGGCTATAAATCATTAGGTCCAGATTCAAGTCGCGAGTCGGGCCAAAAAAGTTATTTGGTTCTTATGTCAAGAAACTCGCAGTAGACCGGAGTTGTGAAGTTGACGGTGTTACATTCCCGCGCGAGAGAACATAGAACTCAGACTTCAGAGCTTCAGAGAATATAGAGATAGATCAGACTCTCTCTGATCATATCAGATTACCGTCCCAATGGAATATGAGTGAGAGAACAGAGAGTGGGCCTGTGTTGGTCTATATATTGGTGCAATATAATAAATGTAATTTAAGACTTCCGGCGTCGAAATTCCGCCAAGAGAACATATCAGGGGCGTAGCTACTGCCGTATCTGCCGTATCAATTATACGGGGCCCCCAAGCCACGGGGGCCCCCGACGTGCGATAAGTATATATTTAATTTGAATTGTTTGTAAAAATTTTTGAAAAAGTGACAGATAAATAATTATGATGAATAAATATTGCATATAATTTTATGCAAACATTTTTTTCTTTTGTGAGAAATCTTTACCCTTCATAAGGGCCCCAAACAAATTTTTATACGGGGCCCCGCCAAGGTACGCTACGCCACTGGAACATATTCACTCTTTGATCGGTCAGTTTCGACAGCGGACGCTGAACTCAAAATTGAGTCAGACTGCTGGTAGTGTGGTCGAGGCCTAAACACCTACGGGTAACGTCTAGACTCTAGATAATAAATGGAGATACGATACGAGTGAGTACTTTGGCCTAACATAGGAATGCTTTTATTGAATTCTTTGCTACTAAAACTTTACGGTAATTTATAGACTATCGTATGAATATTGGGTTTTCTTTATATTATGCTTTAAGATTCTTAATCTTACTTCAATATTATTTTCATGTGTTTCTTCGAAAGGTTGGTTTGAATTTCGTTACTGACTTGTAGGTAAAGGGGCATCGGAAGGGTTTTCTGAACTTCTTCATATAAACTTTATTCAGATGGCTAAAGAAGTACGACCATGATACCTTTAAAATTTGATTGAATGATGATTTTTTTATTTGATTAACGTTAGCTTTTGATTGCGATCTTAACCGGAAGTAAATGACGATGCAGTTTAATTAAAGCCATATTGGTTCCTATGCGGCATCGTAAAGGAACGCTTAATCGCTTGGTATTCGTCTGTGCCGCTAGGATGGTAACTAGCTTGGCCAAAGCCTCCCACCAGACCAGACCTGAGCTTTTGAGAGATTTTGAATATGAAGTAATACGTTCCCAAATTGCTCCAACCGAGAATCGAACCTGGGACCACCTACTTAACAGACTACAGCGCTCACCACTGCGCAAAGTAGGTCGTCAAAATGTTACGCTTATGAGCCATGAGTTAAATCAAATGGGAAAGAGCTAGAGTTAAATGTCTAAATCTTATGAAATAGTTGAACCTTTAAAGTACATGAAATAAATACAATTGTAATAAATAAGAGGCCAAAGAATATAAATAAAATAGGAAACTGCACTGAAACAAAATTAGCAGATTAAACAAAAACAAAATACATTAACGAAACCAAAACAGTGGATTAAACAAACACATTTGAAAACAACAAAACCAAAAGTAGACTAAACAAAAACAACGACTCTTTGTCGAGGCCTTAACTGGTTAGAAACTCGCCGCAGGATTGGAAACCTGACTCTGACAGTTAAGTAAATGACGGCCTCTCAGCTTTTCATATATCAACGTTCCTTTGGTATACTGCTACAAAATTAATATATATATAGCTGCTCGTGCTGATTCATTGACTGACTCACTGATTGATCACCCCTCCTGTAAAATTTTGTATGAAAAATTTTTTTTTCACTAATGGTTTCGTATAGAGGACAAAAATTCATTCGGAACAAAAATATGGAGAGAGCTGATGATTGAGGATTTCGGAGACAGGTGAGCAGCACGCTTAAGGTATTGAAGATAGGTGGGGGGTGCTCGAACAAATGTCACTCGAAACGTCATCCAATTGGCAGTTAGCTGAAAAAAAATTCAAAATGGCGAAAAAAAGATGGCCGCCATACAAATTTCATCGGTCTCCATCTCGGAGGGTATAAAAGATGGAAGAGTGGTTTCTTCGCAAAAGATGATGAGGATCCAAAGGTCTACTTGATGAATTGAAAAAAAAAAAATCAAAATGGCGGAATTTATTTTTCCATAGAAAATGTATGGCGAATATTGAAGAGACTACAAGTTGTAAACTATGCAAGGCTTTGATGCCATTCTTTGGAGAACTCTCAAAGAAAAATATGGAAAGACATGATGATTGAGGGTTTGGAAGATGGATGAGGAGCCCGGGCAGGGTATGTTAGATAGATGGGAGGTGCTCAAACAAAAATTACTCAAAACCTCATCCAATTGGCACTGAGCTGAAAAAAAACAAAATGGCGGATTCAAGATGGCGGCTATACAAATTTCGTCAGAGTCTATCTCACCAAGCATAAAAGATGGAAGAGTGGTTTCTGGGAAAAAGATGATCAAGACCTAAAAGTCTACTTGATGAACAGAAAAAAACAAGATGGCGGAATTTATTTTTCTACACAAAAAAAAATTATTGATGGAAAAATACGGAAAGAGCTGATGATCGAAGATTTTGGAGACGGATGAAGAGCACGGCGAGGGTATTGAAGATAGGTGGGACGTGCTCAAACAAAAACTACTCGAATCCTCGCGGTCCGCTTGCGGGCCGCGCACCCACGCGCCATACTAGTTGTTATTACGTCTACAAAATATTATAGGCAGATTCTAACCTATAGTTCGACTGGAATCACTCCCGTATAGAGATTGTTTCAAGTGCGATTTGTTTTCAAAACTGAATTACACATATTCGTAGATAATTTTTAACTTTGAATTTTATGTTGTTTCATCCGGTTCGGGATTTAAGATCCATTGGTGATTCAATTATTAGACTTGGAAGTAAATTATTTGTAATTCATTCCCCATAAAAGTTGTTAGATTTTGTTGTAAAATGAGTTTTTGTTACATATGTAAATTATATCGTCGTTATCTTCGGAGATGATCATCCTCAGTAGATGTTTATTGTACAATACACAATTGCAAAAACTTTGCAATTATCTATATATATAAAAATTAATGCCACTTTTCGTTGTAATTTTATAACTCAAGAACGGGCTCACCCATCCAAACCAAATGTTTAGGCTTTGTTCGGACTATTTAGTAGATGGTTTATGTGAAGTTTGCACAAAATCGATCGATCGTTCATTTACTTATCACATTTATCAATTTTATCAATGGGTTCCTGGATGGTTCGAAAACACAATTACCGGGTAGGTACAGGTAACCCACCGGGTCTCGGTAGGTGACGTTGATGTCGTTATGTCACCGGGCAGGATGACGTCTGCCAGGTCCGCTAGTTTTGTATATTTTCAAGCCCGCCTTCCACTGCCAAAGGGTAATGAGCGGTAAATAGATGAGCGGAACGGAGCAATATAATCTTGCCTTCCACTAAGAAATAGTTTCACAGAAAACTGATTTTTGCCTTCCATTACCACCAAGTTTAGCGGAGTGAGCTAGGTAGAAAATGAAATGGGTCAGATGAGCGAGTTTGTGTGCTTCCATCTGTGCGTGCGCCATGCGATGCGGAGCGGGCCAGTGTCAGAGGACTCGTGGCGGGACCGAGACGTGTTTGTTGTATTCTTCAAAAGTGATAATGTCGGACGATTCTAGTGAAGATGATTTTCTGAATACAATAAGTAAATGTTTGCTACTCTACAGTTATAATAAGAAAAAGAAGCGTCGCAAACCAAGATTTTGGATAAGCAACCATATCAGAGAGAGACCTATCAAGGGCGATTTACTACGAATGTTTTACGATTTACAAGATGAGTATTTCAAAAATTATTTTCGAGTCAGCAGAGAACAGTTTGATGAAATACTGTCACTTATAAAAGAAGATATAAAGAAACAAGACACGAACTTTAGAAAAGCTTTTTCACCACTAGAAAAACTTGCGGTAACTCTAAGGTAAGAAATAAAACCTCATGATGTTAATGAGTGGGTATTCAGTTTTATTATGCTTTAACCCAAAATCGTGCATTAATGTAATTTTAATCGTTTATTATTATAAGTCTTGATAGGTTGATGGAGACTGATTTGGTTGTGCTAGTGTGGACGTGGATTCTGATGATGTAGAATAACCGTAACTTGAAGCTATGTTATAAGTTTCGAATTCTTCTTCCGCCTCACATACAATTTCTAAAACCTTTTTCTTGATTCTATTTTGCAGATACGTTGGCATTGATTTTGTTGTTTGTGCCATACTTTGGAAAAATGTTTCGATCGGATGTTTTGTCTCTTTTTTTCTAATATCTCTATCTTCTTGACGTCTTATATGATTGTTTTCTATTTCTCTAATAATATCAACAATGTCGTCGTTCTTTCTCTTTCGTGTTGGTGCTCGTTGTGGTGTACTTTCTACTTCTTCTGATGCATTATCTGCTACAATCGACGTAGTCGATTGTTCTTCATATGAAGAAACTTGTGTAGTGTGATGGCCGGATGGTTCATTGCCGGAGTTTTGTGTGGATTGTTCAGTATTGTTGGTATTCTGAGTAGGCTGTGAGTTTGTTAAATTACTAGATCTTTCTCGATTTTTCATATAAGGAATCAAAAATTCCATAATCTATACTATCTAGTCTATACTAATAAATAAAATTGAAGTGTCTGTCTGTAATTTCGAAATAACTACCACATATTAAGCTCATATGGTTATTTGAACGATACCATAACCGAATCACACGTTTTTAAAATTTTTGTCTGTCTGTCTGTCTGTTTGAACGGGCTAATCTTCGGAACGGCTGAACCGATTTTGACGGGACTTTCACAGACAAGTAGAGGATTAACCAAGGAGTAACATAGGCTACTTTTTTAACCGACTTTCAAAAAAGGAGTTTTGTTGAAATCGGTAAATACAGATGTTAAAAACGCCCTGATAGGTATTTTCGCTGCGCGCGATCGCGACGGCGCGGCCGACGATCGCGCTCCCCGCGCCGCGCCGCGCTGCGCCCCTGCGCCCTGCGCCCGCCGTACGCGGTACCGCGGTACGCCGCCGCGCGGCGGCGGGGGGCGGGTGGACCAGGAATCTACTTATCCCTCAGGATTTGTGAAAAATCGAAATTCACGCGGGCGAAGCCGCGGGCAAAAGCTAGTATAATTAATATAATAAAGCGGAAGAGTTTGTTTGTTTGAACGCGCTAATCTCAGGAACTACTAGACCGATTTCAAAAATTCTTGCACCGTTGGATATGTACGTGATCCTGGAGTGCTATAGGCTATATATTATGTACCACGGGCGAAGCCGGGGCGGACCGCTAGTAATATAATAAAGCGGAAGAGTTTGTTTGTTTGAACGCGCTAATCTCTGGAAGTACCAGTCGGATTTGAAAAATTCTTTTTGCATTTGGTAGTACAATTTTCTGGGAAGGTTATAGGCTATTTAGTATCCCTAAAATCCTCCCCTAAGGGGGTAAAATGGGGGTAGAAAGTTTGTATGAAAGTCCTATGTTTTTAAAGTTACAGACCTGAAAATCGGCATTTAGATTATTGGTTTTAAATAATATAAACCTGTGTATTTTATTCTGAAAAATCTTCACTTAAGGGTGGTAAAATAGGGGTTGAAAGTTTTTATGTTAAGTTTTAATTATTGTTATTATCAACTTGAAATTTAGAAGATAGGTTCATTCTAGGGCTTAGATATCAGCCTAGAAAAGATTTCACGAAAATCCTCCCCTAAGGGGGTAAAATGGGGGTAGGAAGGTTATATGAAAGTTCTATGTTTTTGAAGTTACAGATATGAAAATAGGCATTTAGATTATAAATTTTAAATAATAAAAACCTGTGTAAGTTGTTCAGGAAAATCTCCCCTTAAGGGTGGTAAAAAAGGGGATGAAACTTTTTACGTGAAATTTAAGTTATTGTTATTATTAACTTGAAATTTGGAAGTTAGGTTCTTTCTAGGGGGTAGGTAGGCATAAGCTAAGAAAAATTTGACGAAAATCCACCTCAAGGGGGGTTTCCTTTCAACATATTATTATCATCGGACATTTAACTACAGATTGACGTGATTTTTTGCAGTCGCATTTTTTTAGTTGAGGACCTGGAAAGTGACAGACTACTATTTTATCCCGGGGAAACAAAGGGTTCCCGTTTAAAATTGTTTAACGCGGACGAAGTCGCGGGCAACAGCTAGTTTGTGCATATTTCCAAGTATTCACAGAAGCAGCAGCCTGGCCTGTTTTGCCGCTCTTTTGTCTTTTGAGACTATCTCTGTGATTGTCTCTTAATTTTTTCCACTCGGATTTCGCTGTTTTAGCTAAAACAAAGAAACTTATTTAATTATAAAAATAGTTCGTTACTATGTTACTAAGTAATTAGTCGATTATTTAATATTAATCTTTCTTTCTTTTTTTCAGGTATTTGGCAACGGGCGATTCATTTAGAACACTAGGGTACAATTATCGAATTAGTGAAGTCACTGTTTCAAGGGCAGTAAATGATACATGCACTGCTTTATGGGATAAAATGCAACCCACGTATATGAAAACACCAACAAGGAAAGATTGGGAAAAAATAGCGGATGATTTTAATTTGAGGTGGCAATTTAAAAATTGCGTCGGAGCCATTGATGGGAAACATGTTGCAATCAAATGTCCCCCGCATTCAGGGAGTTCCTATTTTAATTATAAAAAATTCTATTCTGTCGTATTACTGGCAGTTGTTGATGCTTACAAAAAATTTATAGTAATTGATGTTGGGTCTATGGGCCGTTTTAGTGATGGTGGTATACTTAATGACAGTGTGTTTGGTAGGAAGTTGGATAACAATGAATTAGATTTACCCACTGATCGGTCTTTAGATGATAATGGCCCAAGCGTGCCGTATGTATTTATAGGAGATCAAGCCTTCGCACTACGTAAGAACTTACTTCGACAGTATCCGACAAACACTACCGTCGAAGATCAAGCGAAAAGACATTTTAACTATCGTCTCTGCAGAGCACGCAATGTCGTTGAAAACGCTTTTGGTATATTGTCCAGTAGATGGCGTGCTTACCGTCGACCATTTGATTGTAAACTTGAATTAGTTGACAAAATAATAAAAGCGACATGTTTATTGCACAACTATTTAATGTCGTCGCCATCTACATCAACTTATCATCAAGAAGAGGAAGACAATTTCAATATTTTTTCTCCGATAAACAATGACAGATTACGAGCCACAAGAGAGGCTTTCAATGTTCGCAATGTATTTTGTAATTACTTTAATACTACTGGTGCGGTCCAAGGGCTGCAACCTCAATAATCAAACATTTATAATAAAAAATATTGATTGTTTAGGTACTTACTGTCTTTTATTTCAAGTATATTTAAACCCACAATTTCGTTCCAAGCTGTTTCTTTTTTATCCCCATTGCGATAATCCTTGTCGTTTATGTTCCATATACAAGGGTACTGTCGCACGGCTTCGATAAAGCGCTCCATGACTCGTGCGCACACTGAGTTGCAGCGGAGACTACCGACGGAATGCCAATCTATCGAGCGGCAGAGACGGTAGGGAGGGGTGGGGTTGCGAGCGGGGTCCGTTCAAAACTAGTTCTCGATGCCTTGACACAACGGACTCCTTTTGACTCGCTCAGGCCGCACCGCTCACTAGTTTGCGGTGGAAGCACTTCTATGAAAATTAGTGTTGCGAGTCGAACGGAGTCCGTACGGAATCCGTTGAGAATCCGCTCGACTCTGCGACCAATTTTGTAACTCTTTCACTCTTTCACTCCGCTCCGCTCCCTCTTTTGCAGTGGATGCACTTCTATGAAATTTACCAAAACGAGCTCAACGGAGTCCGTACGGAGTCCGCTCCGTTCGCAGTGGAAGGCGGGCATCAAGCTAGACTCCACTAGCTCGGACGGAGAGGATCGTGATTTGACAAGAGAGCCTGGATCACCAGTAGGAAAACTATTATTGAATGCTCAAGGTCCAGCTGAAAAGGTGAAGTAACTACTTAAAAGCACGTCGTCGTCTCAACCAATGGACGTCCACTGCTGGACATAGGTCTCTTGCAAGGATCGCCACAGAACACGATCTTGTGCCGCCTGTTTCCATCGGCTACCAGCGACTCGCTTGAGATCGTCCGTCCATCTAGTCTAGTCTAGTCCATCTAGGGGTCTTCCAACGCTACGTTTGCTGGTGCGAGGTCGCCAGTCAAGCACCTCGGGACCCCAACGTCCATCAGTTCTTCGAACAATGCAAAAGCACGTATGTACTAAGTCAGTATGTTCCATTGAACGGTTATTAAGTAATTAAATCAACTGCACCACATTTAAAAAAGTGGAACTTTAAAAAGCTCTCTCTCAACAGCTTAACTGGGCTCGCAAAATTATGGCCGCGGACATTGGAGCCGGCAGCGGCACTTCGCAATTTACGATCCGTTACGCTTCGCACTATTATATGAAAGTGGAAAAATGCTCGTGGAGCAATAACGTGATTGGAATGTTTATGTGCGAGTTCATAAAATGTCGACTATTTTACGGCCTTATTTTTAATTCAACCGCATTTTGACCGAATCGAGTTTATGTTTCCCTTTGTGCGGTCACCTTATACATACAATCACACTCATAATCACACTAATATTATAAAAGCGAAGGCTTGTGTGTGTGTGTGTTTGTTACTCTTTAACGCCGCAACTATTGAATCGATTTGGCTGAAATTTTGAATGAAGATAGAATTATGCCCTGACTTTTTATCCTGGAAAAATCCACAGTTCCCACGGGAATTTGAAAAAACCGAAATCTTTAGCTGCAGCTATAGGTAGATTAATATAGCAAACATCCTTGAAAGTAGGTATAAAGGTTGGGTTTTGGAAAACGTTGCGGGAACGGGAACCGGAAATCCCCGATTCCCTCGGGATTTGTGAAAAACCGAAATTCACGCGGGCGAAGCCGCGGGCAGAAGCTAGTAGTCAATAATAATATGTCCCCTTAAAGATGATCGCATACAACGAGTCCAAACGCGGTAAAGGCGAAAACAGAGCTGCCGTCAGCGGAATGAACTAGGATCATTGTGCTTCAGGAGCGTCAGCAAAGATCAGCGCTATCATCTTATTTTTGATGAGTGCGCCCGATGCAGCTGACTCGTGCTTTCGCAAATTAAGTTGAAAATAAAGCATTTCTATTAGCGATTTCATTTCTTTTTAACGAACATTTTATGGGATGAAGAAAAGAAAATTTCTTTCCCATGTTCAACATTATAAACATACCTACTCATTACTGCAACTATTAAAAAGTTAGGTACGCAACATTAAAGAAAAAATGAAAAAAAAAAAAAACGCCCACAAATATTTTGCCTTTGTGCGAGAAATGTCGGAAAACTTCCACTACAAGTCGTTAAGGAAACGCGATACTAGTTAACTGAGCTAAAAACTGCAAAAAAACTTTACTTAAAACTAGTGCTCGGTAAACGAAATTTAGCTATGTAAGACTGCAATATGCATTTATGCAAATCTCAAGTTGTACTTGTTTCCATTTTAAATGGAAAACATCTTACAACTAAGGAATTCTAGCAAAAAGTGGTTTATTAGAGCAACAGTTGTTCATTTCGTGCAGAAAATTGTGTTATTCCCTTCAAACCACAAAATAACTTTTTTTTAAACCTCTGAGCTGCTGTACTCAATTACTTGTAGACAAGTACTTAATTAATGTTAAAAGACATGATTGTGCCCTAGTTGGGATAACCAAATCAGTGGATTTAATTGGTTTAGCGGCGTTAATTAAAGTCGTAACTGGATAGGTGACCTGTTTTGGAGGTGCGAATTGAGCTTTTTCGTTTCTTGCATGCAAGAAAGAATGTGTTCTTTCTTGCATGCAAGAAACGAAAAAGCTAAACTAAACCGTCGGTCTCAGTTATTATCACATAATCGTTAAACCTATGACTCGAAATCACGTAAGTATTTTTAATGATACCAAGAAATTCTCATACCATTAGGTAAGTATGTGATTAATGAAAAGCATTCACGTCACGAGCGTCAGCAATGAGGAAGGAGAGAGAGAGAGAGAGAGTAAATACCTATACGTATTCATACTGATTCCAAATACACATTCTGTGTTTGGAATTGATAGAGGCTAATTCATGCATTGCTGACTAACGACGAGCAGACTAGACGGTATGATTGGAGCTTGCCGAAATTGACTCGCTCGGCTAATTGAATAGCGTAATAAGGTTATCTATAGTCTCATCTATAGACAGTACATTCTACACCTTTGATAAAATTAGGTATATCGTTGGTCTAAACTCTAAATGAACAGGATGTTAGATTAAATGAAAGGATCATCCTTTCATTTGATGCTACAGACAAACAAACATGATATAAGTAGTTAACTCCTTTCTTTTTGCGTGAAAATATTCGACCAAAGCCACAAGTGCAAGGGCCATTGTTAAAAAAATACAATCTTAAACAACGGCGCGTCGAGGCGAATCTCTCCAAAAAAATAAATTCGTCGGCTCGAGAGGGAAATAAGCACGCAATAAGAGGCACCGAAAAGTAAATTATTCAACCTCAATTTACCCTCCTTCAGGCGGCGGGACACGCTGAAAATTCATTTTTCACGGACCGCGTCGTCGCGTCGTCAGTGGACGGAGAGCCGAAGGACATTTTGAAATCTAAATTTGAACTGCCTGTTTGGTCTAGCTGTTAGTATCCTGTCACGAGATCCTGGGTGCGATTCCCAGGTTGGGCCAAAATTATTATTGTACTGGGTATTGGGCTTGTCTGTCAAGAAATTCTCAGTGTCATCAGCCCCATAGATATCGTAGTTGACGGCGTTTTGCTCCTGTGCCTCGGAGAGCACGTAAAACCGTCGGTCTCTCTCTCGGTTATTATATTATCATGTACGCTTTCAAAGCTCTAAATTCCTCTCTCCTATTAGAGAGGAGAGCTGCGCCCAGCTGTGTGATATTAAAGCATTATAGTGGTAAGTGTACACTTGGTAGATACGTCTAAATTGCAAAAATGTAACTATGTACCAGCGGAAAGGTCTAGTAAAGCTTTTATCAAACTCCTCTTCAAAATTTTCCACGTGCTCTTGTGCCAGTAGAGGATTAGTTTGTCCTCTCAGCTATCAATGTTAGGCCGTCAAGTGGACCAGAAGGCCCTATTTGCCGCTCCATTGGCTATTTTGTAGGCTCTGACGCAATTAACCGCTGCGTATACTATGTTTGTGTAACAGGGTTATATTGAGGTTGGCTTTCATCCTAAAGCTATCACGATTTAGTGAACTGATTTTAGTAGATTCAAGCTTACGGTGGGGAAGTATTAACTAAAAAACATAAGCGCCGAATTAAGAACATTTTAGAAGGCGAGAAGCAAAGGCGTCCTAAGAATGATTTCTGTTTTTTGGAGTTATGCGTTAAAACCAAGTTAAAACTTTTCTCATGGACATTTTCTATGCTAAACCAGTATGGTATCTAAATAAATAAAAAAACCTAGCATTTCAATGCCACTATTTCTAGTCTGACAGGTGCATAGGCGCCTGGGAACCAGTGCAAAAAGTCTCTCATCTCATACTACGAACGACACTTTTTGCTCTCCGTAAATAGATTTACTGTATCTCGTAGTAAGTGTTTTATGGAATTCATTACATAGCAAGACTAAAAGGGATAACTACCTAGCTTTTAGACTTAGTGTCTAGTTGGTAAATGTAGGATCTAAGAAATAATATTTATACCTATTTTAGGTTGTATAATAGGTAGAAAAGGAAAGTTTTTCTGAAAATAAACATCTTTGGGATAGATAATTAATATACCTACGTGTCTAGCACTTGGAAATTGGGTTTGTATGAAAAATTCTATTTCCAGGCCTTGAAAAAATTGAGATATTTTTTCATTTTGAAAGTTAGTTAGAAAACAAACAATGAAACCATTCGTATCAATTCAAAGTTATTTGGGACGCTCATGAATCGTGTTTTTCAATTACTTAAAAGGGTGGATTTTATGGTAGTTAAAGACGCTGCACAGATGTATATAGACAGATAGATATCTAGATATCTAGATTAGATCTAGTTGAAAAAACACACATTCCGAATGCACACAGATAATATCTATCTCCTTTACAGACACTAAGCACTAAAGGTGTTTACTCAGCACTCTGCTTACACGGAGAAACCGTAGGGCATGTATTTGCTTAGCGAAGTTAGCATACATCTTCTCACTGTGTCTATACCTTGACCTAAGATTCATCGAATAACCTTTGTGGCTGCAAAAGCAAAACATAAGCTTGCTAGTACAGTCAGGGTTATTGGATTGCAAATTAAAATACGAAAGTCGATCTATCTAGTATTTTCTAATTATAAAATATTGAGGGAACAAATTGATATAATAACAATTACAATGTCTTTCGTTTAGATCAAAGCGGAGACTAGACTAGCTACGATATAATAGCAGGAGATAATACAGTGCACAATATATTATGTGTGCGCAAACATAGACGTACTCGCTATTCACACAGACACATTCGCAATCCAAACCAGTGGTAGATTCAATTGATGATTCAAAAGCTTACAGTAAAAGTTTATTTGAATAAAAGACTATTTCTATTCTATTATTTTCTATAGTTCAATGGGTTGTCAATCTGACTCGATCGGATAAACTTCAGTCGCAGGACAAACGGCTTTACGTGCTCTCCGAGGCACGGGATATAACACCACCAACTTCCCAACTTCGGGCTGCTGAGAATTTCATAAATTCAATACCTTTTTAAACTCCAATGTATACAAAATATAGGTTCTAATATTTAGTGCACCACATTGTAACAAACTTTATTTCAATGGTAGGTAACAAAGAAAAGGCACAATACACATTTATGTGTATTGTGTCACAGGTATCTTTGCTTCCATTGTGTACCATTATTACAAAAGAACTGTAACATTTTATTGCGAATCTTAGTTTTCAGGCGATTTAAAAAAGCTGAAAGAATGCAAAGCAATTCTCCCCCTGCAGCTAATACGTGTCACAGAATACCTACGTACATAAAAGAATAGCAATTGCAAATTATATATATAAAGCTACTTGAAGTCAGGTACTGATCACCTCTCCTGAACAATTTTGTATGGGACTTTTTCACCATAATTTTCATGTGTGTAAAATTCAAAAATATAAGGTCTACAAAATTATAGAGAGAGCTGAACGTGGAAAACTGACTAGGGTGCCCTAAGGGATCTCGAAAACTATCAGTCGGAAAGGTATCGTCCCGAAACAAAAAATGTTCAAAACCTTGGGCCATTGGGTGAACCGGTGAAAAAAATATGGCCACCAAACAAAAAAAAATTTCGTCTCCATACAAAAATTTTGCTAATTTTCAAGAGGCTCTCCAGAACAATTTTGTATGGAACTTTTTTCGCCTCACTATTTATATGCGTAGAACTTATGGGTCTTCCTTCAGGAAAAATATGAAACGTCATGAATGTGGAAAATTTACCAGAGTACCCCAAAGGCTCTCAAAAACTATCAGTCGTAGAGACATGGTCCTGAAACTGAAAATGTTCAAAACCTTGGGCCCTTTGGTGAGCCAGTAAAAAAAAGATAGGCACCGAACAAAAAAATTTTTCGCGTCCATACAAATTTTTTTTTTAATTTTCAAGAGGCTCTCCAGAACATTTTTGCATAGAACTTTTTTTACCTCACTAAGCGCATGCATAGAGCTCATGAATGTGCTTTCAGGAAAAATACTAAACGTTATGAATGTGGAATATTTACCAGAGAACCTCATGGGTCCTCCAAAACTACCAGTCATACAGACATGCTCCCAAACAAATGTTATTAAAGACCTTGGGCCATTGGGTGAACCGGTAAAAATAAGATGGCCGCCGAACAAAAAAAAATTTTCTCCATACAAATTTTTGGGTTTTTTTCAAGAGGCTCTCCAGAACAATTTTCTATGGGACTTTTTTCCTTTCACTATTTATGTGCGTAGAACTTATGGGTCTTCCTTCAGGAAAATTATGAAACGTCATGAATGTGGAAAATTTACCAGAGTACCTCATGGGTCCTCCAAAACTACCAATCATACAGACATGGTCCCAAACAAATGTTATTAAAGACCTTGGGCCATTGGGTAAACCGGTAAAAAAAAGATGGCCGCCGAACAAAAAAAAATTTTCTCCATACAAATTTTTTGGGTTCTTTTCAAGAGGCTCTCTTAGACATTTTTGTATGAAAAATTTTCCCCCTACTGCACTTATAAATAGAACTTAAAGATTTTTTTCACAAAAATCACAAAACGTAGTGAATGTGGAAAAATTACCAGAGTATCCTAACGGCCCTCAAAAACTATCAATCATAGAGGCATGGTCCTGAAACTAAAAATGTTCAAAACCTTAGGCCCTTTGGTGAGCCAGTAAAAAAAAGATAGCTACGGAACAAAAAAATTCGTGTCCATACAAAATTTCTTTTTAATTTTCAAGTGGCTCTCCAGAACATTTTTGTATAGATCCTTTTTTTCCACTAAACGCATGCATAGAACTGATTAGTGTCCTTTCAGAAAAGATACGAAACGTGATACCAATATTTCTTTCTATCTTTCAAGAGACTCTAGAATATTCTGGTATTTGGTATGGCCTCCCATTTCTTTATTTTACGAATATTGAAGAGACTACAAGGCACGCGAGCTGCTTGCAGCTCGCGCACCGAGCGCAACACTAGTAGAGTATAATACTGAGAGACCTTGTCTACATAATAGGTATAGAATAGGGTTACCCGTATCATAATAATGTATCTTACTATACTTTGGTCCATCAATTACTATAAGGCCTCTTGTTAACACGCCACGTTTTATCCATACACAAGTATACATTTAAAACCCCCCGATTTTCTCATTTTGTAGCGGCGGCCATCTTGAATCGATTTTCATCAAACATAGCTAACAACACTCGACTAATTCACCTTTCAAACAAAAAAAATCGCATTCAAATCGGTCCACCTGTTTGAGCGCCACAGGGGAACAGACAGACACACACACACACACACACACATGTCAAACATATAACACCTCGTCGTTTTTGAGTCGGGGGTTAAAAACGTGAGTTTTCACGGCGTGTTAACAAAGGGCCTAAAGCAAAATTTTATAGTTTTTTACGTGATAACGTCTTATAAATCAATGAACGACGGACGCACGCACGCACGAAAAAGCATGACTCATTGTCACGTTCCACTTAGCCGAGCGTACAAGCGAGAGCGCGGAACAAGCGATAGAGAGGCAATGTTTTCTTATGACGTTATCACGTAAAATTATCGTCCGTAAACCGACTTTACAGACAACAATTTTTTTTTATTACAAAGTATGCGTACGCATTAACCACTACTCGAATATATACATAATATACTTTTTAATGATAGATATCACAATTATGGATTATGTAACATGTTATAAAACTTTATGTAGGTACCTACTTTAACTAGATAATATGCAGTCTTGCACATTTATTTAAATAACATATACAATTATACACAGTACTAAAAATATTATATAATATGTAATAATACTATAAAACAAATCCTGTTATATATACCACTAGCTGTTGCCCGCGACTTCGTCCGCGTTAAACAATTTTAAACGGGAACCCTTTGTTTCCCCGGGATAAAATAGTAGTCTGTCACTTTCCAGGTCCTCAACTAAAAAAATGCGACTGCAAAAAATCACGTCAATCTGTAGTTAAATGTCCGATGATAATAATATGTTGAAAGGAAACCCCCCTTGAGGTGGATTTTCGTCAAATTTTTCTTAGCTTATGCCTACCTACCCCCTAGAAAGAACCTAACTTCCAAATTTCAAGTTAATAATAACAATAACTTAAATTTCACGTAAAAAGTTTCATCCCCTTTTTTACCACCCTTAAGGGGAGATTTTCCTGAACAACTTACACAGGTTTTTATTATTTAAAATTTATAATCTAAATGCCTATTTTCATATCTGTAACTTCAAAAACATAGAACTTTCATATAACCTTCCTACCCCCATTTTACCCCCTTAGGGGAGGATTTTCGTGAAATCTTTTCTAGGCTGATATCTAAGCCCTAGAATGAACCTATCTTCTAAATTTCAAGTTGATAATAACAATAATTAAAACTTAACATAAAAACTTTCAACCCCTATTTTACCACCCTTAAGTGAAGATTTTTCAGAATAAAATACACAGGTTTATATTATTTAAAACCAATAATCTAAATGCCGATTTTCAGGTCTGTAACTTTAAAAACATAGGACTTTCATACAAACTTTCTACCCCCATTTTACCCCCTTAGGGGAGGATTTTAGGGATACTAAATAGCCTATAACCTTCCCAGAAAATTGTACTACCAAATGCAAAAAGAATTTTTCAAATCCGACTGGTACTTCCAGAGATTAGCGCGTTCAAACAAACAAACTCTTCCGCTTTATTATATTATTAAGTATAGATAACATTATTAGAAAGCCAAAAGTAATGTTGATAGTTGGAAAAATAAAAAAAAATATATTTTTGAACGCTTTATTTATTTTAATAAATATAAGGATGGCAACCCTTACCTTAGAAGGTAAATTGTGATATCATTGTGTTGAGCAACAGAATAGGTAGAACTTAAAAATAGTTCTTCCTTACGTTCGTACGTATCTTTCACGAGAGAGCGTACTTTACGAACAAAAGACTACATGCAAACTGCTAGAAAGTTCTGTTGAATACGTCTGAAGAGAAGCTCCGGGCCATGAAAGGAGCGGGAATTATGCAAACTTAAACACTGAATAGAAATGGGTTATTTACGCGGCCTTAATGTGGGCCTTAATGTTACGAAGGGAGTATTCTTAGAAGTATTGGTTTCCTGAATACTAAATTAGTCATAAGTTCTTTGCATCGAATGAAAGATACTGGTAAATTGTTACAATCCAAAGAATAAGTTTGTAAATACCACATAAACTTAAAGGTACTAAGATACTAGAAACCTACCTACTGAAAAATTTCTATACTGGATTAAAGTACCTACAGTTCATTAAAATCAGCATAAAACTCGGTGTATTTAACTATAAATTTAATATATAAATATAAATAAAGTATGTACCTTTTTCGAAAGCTTCTTGCACATTTATTAAGTCAAGATATACTATACTGATCTCATTCATTTTCAAGTCTAATTTATGATCCATTTAATAAATGAAAAAACCTTCCGACAGGGTAATTAGTATTTTATGGAACCAATCATAAACTTTATTTAATAATGTTCTGTATCCAATGAAAAATTGGAATCTAGAGTTCCTCTTGATACCTAACTACAATAACTCTTTTCAATCTACCCATAAATAAATCAGATTGTAGATCAGCAAACAAATACAGATAATTTAAACTTTCTTCCATAAAATTTTCCTTATCTAACAAGCTAAATATTTAACGTAGTAAGTACATAATTCGTGTATCTCCCGGGTTTCCTCAGAAAATGGAGAGGGGATTTATTTCCAAATCGCCAATTTAGGGGCTCACCCAGTCTCAAGGCTTAACTGAAGACTCCATCTTGCGAGCGAGGAATCAGGGATTATATTATGTACTTACTACAAAGAAACGCTCCATTTTCCAGCAAATGCACATACATATTGAATGGATATCCTGATAGAATAACATATTAGGTACTTAACTAGGTATTCTCGACAAGACAGGAATGCAGCTGGTGACGTATGAGGCGCGTTCTCCACACGGATCGAGAACTCACAAAGTGAGATGACGCGTACGGGAAACACATGCCGGGAACGCGTGCGGGGAACGCGTGCGCGGAACGTGTTCAAGAAACGCGTGCGGAGAACGCTAAGGGGAACGCAAGTGACCCCCGCACCTCATACTTCGCCCGCACTTCTGTCATATCACGAACTGAACCTTTAGGCTTCGTTCACACGGCATTGTCCTGCACGTTTTTTTGCAGTATACGTCTTAACGTATAAATAGTGACCATACAACGTACATAGATCCATTCACACGTCGATTGTACTGCAAAAAAACGTGTACCGCTTATACGTTTAAACGCATACTCAACGGACTTGTCAAGCAAATCGAATGAACTTTGACGTATTCGGTTCGCAGTGGCATATGGTATAGCTTTGTCTCCTTCACACGACACGATGTCATACGTTTTTTATCGAATAGCAACCGAAGACATTTTTTTGATCATTTCTAAGATTTTCGAATAATTTTTCAAAATGTGATCGTACGCACAGATTCTTGATTAATAGGATGTACTCAAAACCGTCTGTTTAGTCGGCGGCGAGACCGTTGGCGCCTGCGATACCATATAAAAGTACAACCAAGCGTGGATCCATCAGTGACGTCTACTCACTGTGACAACTGTGTGGAAACTGCGGCTATTCGTTTTTACACGAATGAAAATTTACCATATGAACACCCGGTTGACTATACGTTAAAAAAACGATTACAAAAAAACGTGCAGGACAATGCCGTGTGAACGAAGCCTTATGCGATTATATTCAGGCTCTGTCCTCGGGATTAGCAAATAATTAACTTGTAGTACCGCCCATTGTATCGCCAGTCACGCACATTATTTGAGATTTTATAGGTACAAATATCTGTAAGAAAAAATATTAATACCTACCCAACCCGTCATTAGGAAGGGGGGAGTACGCTCGTGTCATTCGCTTTTTTGTGCTCGCCACGAACGCACCGTTCGTGTCTCCCTAAATTGCCTAAACGTAAGAGAGTTGAGTGTAGTTGTGAAAAATTATTTAATAAGAAGATTAAAAAGTTCGAGAAGAAATTGCGCCGGCGACGTCGTAGCCAATCTTCGAATTCTTCCGAATCAATGGATATACAAGGTAAGTTGCATGTTTTCTATGCAATACCTACCTTACATTTTGGCTCTTAAAAATACAATATTTTTACGTGTGTAAATTGTATTTCCTGTTGGGTCTGCGTTCCTTTCTTTGGAAAAGTAACTACCCTCTATTTAGTTTTGCGAACAGTATTTTAGGACTGTTACCTATCTTATATTTTGGTTCTTAAAAATAAAATATTTTTAAGTGTGTAAATTAAACTTCCCGTTGGGTCTGCGTTCTTTTCTTTGGAAAAGTAACTACCCTCTATTTAGTTTTGCGAACAGTATTTTAAGACTGTTACCTACCTTACATCTTGGTTCTTAAAAATAAAATATTTTTAAGTGTGTAAATTGAATTTCCTGTTGGGTCTGCGTTCTTTTCTTTGGAAAAGTAACTACCCTCTATTTAGTTTTGCGAACAGTATTTTAAGACTGTTACCTACCCTTACATCTTGGTTCTTAAAAATAAAATATTTTTAAGTGTGTAAATTGAATTTCCTGTTGGGTCTGCGTTCTTTTCTTTGGAAAAGTAACTACCCTCTATTTAGTTTTGCGAACAGCATTTTAAGACTGTTACCTACCTTACATCTTGGTTCTTAAAAATAAAATATTTTTAAGTGTGTAAATTGAATTTCCTGTTGGGTCTGCGTTCTTTTCTTTGGAAAAGTAACTACCCTCTATTTAGTTTTGCGAACAGCACTTTAGAACTGTTTCTTAACTAATATGCGGATTTAAACATTTTATCTACAGTTTACAAAATATAATTGGTAGGTAAATAAATATTTACGTGTCTGGGTTTGCGTACTTCTCTTTGGAGATGTACTACCTAATAAGTTAGTTTTGCGAACAGTACTTTGGTATGTTTCTTAACTAATAATTAGACACATGCTGACCTACATAATAAGATTATAGTTCAGTAGAATGGTAAAATTCACCGATATTTACGTGTCTGGGTTTGCGTACTTCTCTTTGGAGATGTACTACCCAATAAATTATTTTGCGAACAGTACTTTGGTATGTTTCTTAACTAATAATTAGACACATGCTGACCTACATAATAAGATTATAGTTCAGTAGAATGGTAAAATTCACCGATATTTACGTGTCAGGGTTTGCGTACTTCTCTTTGGAGATGTACTACCCAAATAATTAGTTTTGCGAACAGTACTTTGGTATGTTTCTTAACTAATCATTAGACACATGCTGACCTACATAGTAAAATTATAGTTCAGTAGAATGGTAAAATTCACCGATCTGGGTTTGCGTAACTCTTTTTAGAGGTATACTACCCACCATATTAGTTTTGCGAACAGTACTTTGGTACTGTTTCTTAACTAACAAGATAAATTATGTGGTTTTCAAAACCAGAACATGTGGCTTATGATGAAATTAGATGAAGACCCTATGGTGTCTCATACTTATGGAACTGAGATTCACAAGGATTTGGCCGTTAGGTTGGAGCATGTTGCCACGCATGGGCTCAATAGAAAGCTACGCAAGGAATTAATTGAGAAGTACTTGCGGCCCAGTAACTGCAAACTCATCAATGCCCCGGCTTTGATTGCAGAGATAAACAAATCCTCATTGCCAAAACCACACGTGGCACAAAAAGCCACAAGTGGCAACATGAAGTTTAAACTGGAGGGGCCCCTCCGTGAGTCGAAAACAGGCAGTTCATCCGAAGACGAAGGGACCGCCTCCAAACTTTCGGCTGTTGAGCTCATCGAAACACTCGCGGCAATAGCCGACGCGCAGTGGCCGCTAGATCGGGTAATATATACAGGCACATTGCCTTTATTTTGTAAACAGTGGTCAATGATTACTAATAACCCTTTCGTTCTTTCCTGTATCAAGGGTTATACAATCATATTTATTGGTCCAGTTAACCAATTGTCTCCTCCAATTGAGAAATCTCCTCCAAATGAAGCGATAGATAATTTGGTATCTATCGGAGCTATTTCTAAATGTTAGCCTACGGAAGGTCAGTTTTGATCTAGCGTGTTTTAGTGCCAAAGCCAAATGGTAAATTCCGTTTCATTGTAAACATGAAAAATGTAAATAAATTTATTAAAACAGTTCATTTTAAAATGGAAGATTTGCGTACAGTACTCAAATTAATCTCAAAACACTGTTTTATGACAAGCTTTTCTTTAAAAAAAAAAAAAAAAATGCATATTATTTAATAAAACTCATAAACATTCTAAGAAGTATTTAAGATTCAATTTTGATTAAAATATATATATATATATATATACGAATTTAATGTATTGCTTTTTGGCTTAAGTACTGTAGCCTATGTATTCACTAAAGTGATGAGGCCTATCGTCCGCTTACTACATACTGCTGGACTGATACCAACTAATTAGTTAACTTAGATGACTATTAGTTGATGGGTCAATCTTACGAAGAATATTCTTCATAACATATGTTTATATAAACATATGTTCATATAACACAATAACAACTAAGAAATTAATGACTTCTCTCGGTTTTATTATAAACAAAGAGAAAAGCACCATGACACCAAGCAGAATTTGCACATTTTTGGGATATGTGTTAGACTCAGTAAATTCCCAGATTACGCTACCTGCCAAAAAATAGATCGCGTGAAAAATAAAATTCATGTAAAATACATGAATTTGCACAATTTATTGGATTGTTAATTTCAGTCTGCCCCACTATATAGAATATAGCTGCTAGTATATATACTAACGCATTAAACATTCATGTTTAAATGCAGATAACAACAATTATAAAATTATGAATTTGCCGGTATCATATAGTCTGATCTGAATTGGTGGTATAATGCAATACAGAAACCATTCAGTACTATCAGAGAGGATACCTATGATCTGGAAATTTTCTCAGATATTTCAACTACGGGGTGGGGAGCTGCTTGCGGTGAAGAGAAAGCCAGTGGATTGTGGAGTATACATGAACAATCGCAGCATATTAACCTCTTAGAAATTCAAGCTGCTTTCTTTGGTTTAAAAGTTTTTGCCAATAATTTAAAACACTGTCAAATTCTGATTCGTGTGGACAACACGACTGCTATCTCTTATATTAATCGAATGGGAGGAATTAAATTTCCTCACCTCACGGATATTACTAGACAGTTATGGCATTGGTGTGAATGTCGTAATTTGTATGTTATTGCTTGCTGTACAAAATCATCAAATAGAAAACCGCAGATGTAGATATAGAATGGGAATTAGCTGATTTTGCATACCAGGAATTACTTTCGACGTTTGGTACACCTCAAATAGATTTGTTTGCCAGTCGAATAAATAATAAATGTACTTATTATGTTTCCTGGTATAGAGACCCAGATGCTATAGCTATCAATGCTTTTACTATTTCTTAGACTAATTATTATTTTTATCCCTTTTCTTCATTCGCTATCATATTAAAGATGTAAAGAAAGATTATCTCTGATAAAGCTAGAGGTATAATTGTCACTTTACCTCTATGGCCCACTCAACCGTGATATCCTTTTTACAAAAGCCTCTTGTTTTCTGACCCAATCACCTTCACGGCAAATAAACATCCAATTATATTTTATCATTCTAGCAATATCGCAAAATACATACCAAGATTACCCTGGTGGCAGGAATCTTATGTATCCTATGCGAACGGCGTGGCTAAGAAGTATGCCACCGTCAGCTATTAATATTATAATTTCTTCTTTGTCAAATAATTCTCTGAAGCAATATGATGTTTATCTTAAGCGCAGGTTTAACTTTTGCAAAGAAAATATATATTTTAATATAGGCTTTATGAAGAAAGTTTTTTCAATATGGATCATTGAATTCTTGTAGATATGCGATAGCCCTGTTAGTGGGCAAAACCCTTGGAGGTGACGACAGGATAAAACGGTTCTTTAGAGGAGTATTTCGTTTACGTACACCGTCATCAAAGTATTCCATAACGTAGGACACTTCAATAGTTATTAACCATATAAGTCAGTATAGTATCCAAATGAAACACTAACTCTTGATCAGATTTATAAAAACCTTATAACTCTTTTTGCATTATTAACTGCACATAGAGACCCTATCAAAAATTGAAGTAAAAAATATTGAAGTTTCTTTGACAAAAATTAACATTAAAATACCAGACTTTAAAAAAAAAAGAAAAAAAAAAAAAAAAAAAAAAAAAAAACAACCCGCTGTGGTTGTTTACAGCTGAATTTAGTGCTTCCATTTTTCGAGCCCAGACCAGAAATATGTCTGGAAAAGGTCTTATCGGCTTTACAGCGTAGAAGAACCGCTGGATGGAGCGGATCTTCTAAAACATTCTATCGGTTCTACATTAAAATTATAATCAGGATGATTCTTTTGCAAGAGCAATTATTGTCAATAGAACTAATAATCAAAATTTATAAGATTGTTATTTCTGATTAAAGTCGAATATGTGTTTCGTGATTATATAATAAGTAAAGCATTATATTTCACTTAAATCTCTAAAAGTCTACAAGTTAATTATTTGCTAATCCCGAGGACAGAGCCTGAATATAATTAATGATTAAACGAACTTACCTGTACGTGAAGTTCTATCATAATTATGTGAAGGCTCTGTCCGAAGGGATTAGCAACCCTCCCTCCCTGTTACTTCAACGTAACCCCCCATATTGCGTGAAATATATGCTATCCTCTAAACTGAATGACACGAGCGTACTCCCCCCTTCCTAATGACGGGTTGGGTAGGTATTAATATTTTTTCTTACAGATATTTGTACCTATAAAATCTCAAATAATGTGCGTGACTGGCGATACAATGGGCGGTACTACAAGTTAATTATTTGCTAATCCCTTCGGACAGAGCCTTCACATAATTATGATAGAACTTCACGTACAGGTAAGTTCGTTTAATCATTAATTATAAACCAGATCGTACACAACTGCAAGATCTGCAAGAGACGCAACAACGCAGTTCTGAAAAAGTAAGTAATTCCGTCAGGGTCGGGCGTACCAAAAATTTTGTGGGCACGCATTTTTCAGTCGAGTCGGCGCAGGTCTCTGCTGGCGTCTTCGAATCTTGGAAACAAAAGTCTTCGACCACAAATCGCTGAAACGTGGGGCCAAAAAGATAAAGATAAAGGCAGATATAATAAACACGCGTGAAAGAGAGTACTGAAATAATATTTTAAATAGAGAGCTACATTACTGTAGTGCAGCGTCTATTAAAACACGTACAGGGCACATAAAATCCGCCTTGTTTGCGCTCACGTTTTATCTCCAAGCTCATATTCTGGGGAGGTCGAATTAAGCGCATTGCAGGTGTACAAAAACTACGTAGGTTCACAGGCGAGGTAGGTTCAAAAAATACGTTTAGCTCGTTTCTATCGAGATTTTACCTCTACTAATGATCTAACTGGCACGTATTTCTTTTAGATTTGTTACTTTTAATGAAACTTTTTGGACGCTAAATGCGAGTGTTCACTGAATTTGTTATTTGATTTTAGTTTTGAATTCTTTTTACCTTTTTACTGTTTTCTGTAACTACTGTATGTGACTAGAACTACTAAATTTCAGACGTTAGGATTCAGTTCAAGTTAAATATGGAATATATCAAGCCTTACAAATCCTATTTATTAAAATCAGGGTTCGATTAAAACCAGTGTAATGATTTATTATAAAAACATCTATCGATATATTATTCTATTAGTATCGATATTTGACTTGTTTTTGTGTTGCCTAGTCCTAGAAATGTAAAGAAATTAGAAGAAGAAAAAGAATTAAAATAATATGATACAACGGCTGGATGCAAATTCCCTATAAACTTATCTCGTAGTAACTCAAGCTCAGGCTGTATCACAACAACGTACGCCTCGCTGCATCTATTGAAAGGAGTTTACTAAGCCATTTCCGTTCGGCTGTGACATTGATAGTGATAAATATCATTTTAGCTAGAAAAGTGGTGGCAATTTCGGTATATGATTAGTTCGTCAATAAGACGGATAAGTAATAGAGTTTTGACGGTGGTCAATGTCGAAAAATCACGCCCGCTATCAACTTGTTACAGCTCATACGCATGTAATAATGTGAAAATGCTAGAGACTATTGTTATGTTTAGGAGTTTATTAATAAGTTCCGTATTCTACAATAAGCGAGAAAACACAAAGGGAATTAAACAAAACTATGTGCCTACTTAAACTTGATAATATAGATACCTATTCGCCCTGCCATAAATAATTATGAAAGAAATCTTTATAATAATTATGCCAAATATTCAGACCTAATTCAATCGGTTTAAATACAAATAAAATTATCGTGGAGGTTAAAGTTTAAAAGTAATTGCATAAAATGTACGCGCGTAAAGCACTCGTACTTTTTAACCAATTAAGGCGAGGACTCGAGAATTAAATAAAATCCAGGACGCGAGAAAATAATGCTTTATCCGAAAACCCAAAACAAAGGCGACGAGTTTTAAAACAATGGTTCTAATAATGGCTCCTAAGGTAATGACGTTTTGAGCCCCCGTTAACCCCTCCAAAGCCGTATACAGTAAGGCTGAGGCTACATTAGACCGAAATTTGTGACGCGACTGGAAAGTTGAAATCAAAGACATCCATCGAGACGGTCGTAGTGACTCGAGCATCCGAACGGAAGCATTTGAGCATAATATTTTCATATCAGCCGTAGACAAACTTGAGCTTCTTTAGATGCTATGGCTGCTTGAGAGGCAAGACGCTCAGGCTTGTATAGCTAATCTAAATAAAAAGTATATCTACGTCCAGCAAGGAAAAATAATGTGGCTACAATGTAATGCAATTTAGCGAAAACGCGACAAATGCTTCAGTGTTTTAAATAAAATTATGTAATTTAATAGTACGTAAGTAGTAGTTATTAAACGAATCGCTTGAGAATTTTTCTAATTTCGTTTCAATTTCTCTTAGAGGATGATAATATTTTCATTGCCATAATAAATCATGAAGTTCGCTAGCCATCATTATTAACTAATTAAATAAGTACCTATCGCTTATGATAATTGTTGCACAGTGTAGTATTTTATTGTAGCTATAATGTGTAGCCTCAGCCTAATAACAGCACAAAAACGCGGACGGCGCGATGCCGGGAATTTTCATCAAAAATCTTTCAACTCTTGGTTAAAAATGTCAAAACAATTCATCTCCCATCCACTTTTCACTGTCTAATTTTCAACCGCAAATCCGATTTCTTTGGTATTGGATGAAGCGATCAATTTTCCTCTCAAAAACAGACGGAATAAGATTAAGGCAATGACAATATTGCTTTATTTAATACGTCGTTCTGGATTTTGTCTGAGGTTTTGCAGGTACGGGCAAAATTTTAAGTACGATTTTGCGTGCTTTCAACCCATTAGAATTTATTTATGCATGGTATAAACTTCAAAGTATGCTTCAATAACTTAGCAAATTATAATAGATATACAGCATTGCAATATATTGCTCAGCATCATTTATAGGGACAAGTTCACTCTAATCTATAAAATTACATAACATTGGCTACGCTATACTTAATTATATATAATTATATAATTAAGTATAGCGGAGCCTATATGTTTGTGACGTAGTATATGCTTGTGACGTAGTATGCAATACTATATCTATAGGAGCAGAATATTATAGCGTAATTTGAACTGTTCTTTAATCTTCTATGAACTTTCTCCACTAGCAATTTGTGTACAATGTACCTAACTACTAGGAAAAAGAAAACAGTAAGTAATATCAAGTTCACAATACGAAGTAGAAACCTTCCAATTTCCTAGTACTTTATAATATGACGAATTTATTATTATATTCAGGCTCTGTCCTCGGGATTAGCAAATAATTAACTTGTAGTACCGCCCATTGTATCGCCAGTCACGCACATTATTTGAGATTTTATAGGTACAAATATCTGTAAGAAAAAATATTAATACCTACCCAACCCGTCATTAGGAAGGGGGGAGTACGCTCGTGTCATTCGCTTTTTTGTGCTCGCCACGAACGCACCGTTCGTGTCTCCCTAAATTGCCTAAACGTAAGAGAGTTGAGTGTAGTTGTGAAAAATTATTTAATAAGAAGATTAAAAAGTTCGAGAAGAAATTGCGCCGGCGACGTCGTAGCCAATCTTCGAATTCTTCCGAATCAATGGATATACAAGGTAAGTTGCATGTTTTCTATGCAATACCTACCTTACATTTTGGCTCTTAAAAATACAATATTTTTACGTGTGTAAATTGTATTTCCTGTTGGGTCTGCGTTCCTTTCTTTGGAAAAGTAACTACCCTCTATTTAGTTTTGCGAACAGTATTTTAGGACTGTTACCTACCTTACATTTTGGCTCTTAAAAATACAATATTTTTACGTGTGTAAATTGTATTTCCTGTTGGGTCTGCGTTCCTTTCTTTGGAAAAGTAACTACCCTCTATTTAGTTTTGCGAACAGTATTTTAAGACTGTTACCTACCTTACATCTTGGTTCTTAAAAATAAAATATTTTTAAGTGTGTAAATTGAATTTCCTGTTGGGTCTGCGTTCTTTTCTTTGGAAAAGTAACTACCCTCTATTTAGTTTTGCGAACAGTATTTTAAGACTGTTACCTACCCTTACATCTTGGTTCTTAAAAATAAAATATTTTTAAGTGTGTAAATTGAATTTCCTGTTGGGTCTGCGTTCTTTTCTTTGGAAAAGTAACTACCCTCTATTTAGTTTTGCGAACAGCATTTTAAGACTGTTACCTACCTTACATCTTGGTTCTTAAAAATAAAATATTTTTAAGTGTGTAAATTGAATTTCCTGTTGGGTCTGCGTTCTTTTCTTTGGAAAAGTAACTACCCTCTATTTAGTTTTGCGAACAGCACTTTAGAACTGTTTCTTAACTAATATGCGGATTTAAACATTTTATCTACAGTTTACAAAATATAATTGGTAGGTAAATAAATATTTACGTGTCTGGGTTTGCGTACTTCTCTTTGGAGATGTACTACCTAATAAGTTAGTTTTGCGAACAGTACTTTGGTATGTTTCTTAACTAATAATTAGACACATGCTGACCTACATAATAAGATTATAGTTCAGTAGAATGGTAAAATTCACCGATATTTACGTGTCTGGGTTTGCGTACTTCTCTTTGGAGATGTACTACCCAATAAATTATTTTGCGAACAGTACTTTGGTATGTTTCTTAACTAATAATTAGACACATGCTGACCTACATAATAAGATTATAGTTCAGTAGAATGGTAAAATTCACCGATATTTACGTGTCAGGGTTTGCGTACTTCTCTTTGGAGATGTACTACCCAAATAATTAGTTTTGCGAACAGTACTTTGGTATGTTTCTTAACTAATCATTAGACACATGCTGACCTACATAGTAAAATTATAGTTCAGTAGAATGGTAAAATTCACCGATCTGGGTTTGCGTAACTCTTTTTAGAGGTATACTACCCACCATATTAGTTTTGCGAACAGTACTTTGGTACTGTTTCTTAACTAACAAGATAAATTATGTGGTTTTCAAAACCAGAACATGTGGCTTATGATGAAATTAGATGAAGACCCTATGGTGTCTCATACTTATGGAACTGAGATTCACAAGGATTTGGCCGTTAGGTTGGAGCATGTTGCCACGCATGGGCTCAATAGAAAGCTACGCAAGGAATTAATTGAGAAGTACTTGCGGCCCAGTAACTGCAAACTCATCAATGCCCCGGCTTTGATTGCAGAGATAAACAAATCCTCATTGCCAAAACCACACGTGGCACAAAAAGCCACAAGTGGCAACATGAAGTTTAAACTGGAGGGGCCCCTCCGTGAGTCGAAAACAGGCAGTTCATCCGAAGACGAAGGGACCGCCTCCAAACTTTCGGCTGTTGAGCTCATCGAAACACTCGCGGCAATAGCCGACGCGCAGTGGCCGCTAGATCGGGTAATATATACAGGCACATTGCCTTTATTTTGTAAACAGTGGTCAATGATTACTAATAACCCTTTCGTTCTTTCCTGTATCAAGGGTTATACAATCATATTTATTGGTCCAGTTAACCAATTGTCTCCTCCAATTGAGAAATCTCCTCCAAATGAAGCGATAGATAATTTGGTATCTATCGGAGCTATTTCTAAATGTTAGCCTACGGAAGGTCAGTTTTGATCTAGCGTGTTTTAGTGCCAAAGCCAAATGGTAAATTCCGTTTCATTGTAAACATGAAAAATGTAAATAAATTTATTAAAACAGTTCATTTTAAAATGGAAGATTTGCGTACAGTACTCAAATTAATCTCAAAACACTGTTTTATGACAAGCTTTTCTTTAAAAAAAAAAAAAAAAATGCATATTATTTAATAAAACTCATAAACATTCTAAGAAGTATTTAAGATTCAATTTTGATTAAAATATATATATATATATATATACGAATTTAATGTATTGCTTTTTGGCTTAAGTACTGTAGCCTATGTATTCACTAAAGTGATGAGGCCTATCGTCCGCTTACTACATACTGCTGGACTGATACCAACTAATTAGTTAACTTAGATGACTATTAGTTGATGGGTCAATCTTACGAAGAATATTCTTCATAACATATGTTTATATAAACATATGTTCATATAACACAATAACAACTAAGAAATTAATGACTTCTCTCGGTTTTATTATAAACAAAGAGAAAAGCACCATGACACCAAGCAGAATTTGCACATTTTTGGGATATGTGTTAGACTCAGTAAATTCCCAGATTACGCTACCTGCCAAAAAATAGATCGCGTGAAAAATAAAATTCATGTAAAATACATGAATTTGCACAATTTATTGGATTGTTAATTTCAGTCTGCCCCACTATATAGAATATAGCTGCTAGTATATATACTAACGCATTAAACATTCATGTTTAAATGCAGATAACAACAATTATAAAATTATGAATTTGCCGGTATCATATAGTCTGATCTGAATTGGTGGTATAATGCAATACAGAAACCATTCAGTACTATCAGAGAGGATACCTATGATCTGGAAATTTTCTCAGATATTTCAACTACGGGGTGGGGAGCTGCTTGCGGTGAAGAGAAAGCCAGTGGATTGTGGAGTATACATGAACAATCGCAGCATATTAACCTCTTAGAAATTCAAGCTGCTTTCTTTGGTTTAAAAGTTTTTGCCAATAATTTAAAACACTGTCAAATTCTGATTCGTGTGGACAACACGACTGCTATCTCTTATATTAATCGAATGGGAGGAATTAAATTTCCTCACCTCACGGATATTACTAGACAGTTATGGCATTGGTGTGAATGTCGTAATTTGTATGTTATTGCTTGCTGTACAAAATCATCAAATAGAAAACCGCAGATGTAGATATAGAATGGGAATTAGCTGATTTTGCATACCAGGAATTACTTTCGACGTTTGGTACACCTCAAATAGATTTGTTTGCCAGTCGAATAAATAATAAATGTACTTATTATGTTTCCTGGTATAGAGACCCAGATGCTATAGCTATCAATGCTTTTACTATTTCTTAGACTAATTATTATTTTTATCCCTTTTCTTCATTCGCTATCATATTAAAGATGTAAAGAAAGATTATCTCTGATAAAGCTAGAGGTATAATTGTCACTTTACCTCTATGGCCCACTCAACCGTGATATCCTTTTTACAAAAGCCTCTTGTTTTCTGACCCAATCACCTTCACGGCAAATAAACATCCAATTATATTTTATCATTCTAGCAATATCGCAAAATACATACCAAGATTACCCTGGTGGCAGGAATCTTATGTATCCTATGCGAACGGCGTGGCTAAGAAGTATGCCACCGTCAGCTATTAATATTATAATTTCTTCTTTGTCAAATAATTCTCTGAAGCAATATGATGTTTATCTTAAGCGCAGGTTTAACTTTTGCAAAGAAAATATATATTTTAATATAGGCTTTATGAAGAAAGTTTTTTCAATATGGATCATTGAATTCTTGTAGATATGCGATAGCCCTGTTAGTGGGCAAAACCCTTGGAGGTGACGACAGGATAAAACGGTTCTTTAGAGGAGTATTTCGTTTACGTACACCGTCATCAAAGTATTCCATAACGTAGGACACTTCAATAGTTATTAACCATATAAGTCAGTATAGTATCCAAATGAAACACTAACTCTTGATCAGATTTATAAAAACCTTATAACTCTTTTTGCATTATTAACTGCACATAGAGACCCTATCAAAAATTGAAGTAAAAAATATTGAAGTTTCTTTGACAAAAATTAACATTAAAATACCAGACTTTAAAAAAAAAAGAAAAAAAAAAAAAAAAAAAAAAAACAACCCGCTGTGGTTGTTTACAGCTGAATTTAGTGCTTCCATTTTTCGAGCCCAGACCAGAAATATGTCTGGAAAAGGTCTTATCGGCTTTACAGCGTAGAAGAACCGCTGGATGGAGCGGATCTTCTAAAACATTCTATCGGTTCTACATTAAAATTATAATCAGGATGATTCTTTTGCAAGAGCAATTATTGTCAATAGAACTAATAATCAAAATTTATAAGATTGTTATTTCTGATTAAAGTCGAATATGTGTTTCGTGATTATATAATAAGTAAAGCATTATATTTCACTTAAATCTCTAAAAGTCTACAAGTTAATTATTTGCTAATCCCGAGGACAGAGCCTGAATATACTTAATTAATGATTAAACGAACTTACCTGTACGTGAAGTTCTATCATAATTATGTGAAGGCTCTGTCCGAAGGGATTAGCAACCCTCCCTCCCTGTTACTTCAACGTAACCCCCCATATTGCGTGAAATATATGCTATCCTCTAAACTGAATGACACGAGCGTACTCCCCCCTTCCTAATGACGGGTTGGGTAGGTATTAATATTTTTTCTTACAGATATTTGTACCTATAAAATCTCAAATAATGTGCGTGACTGGCGATACAATGGGCGGTACTACAAGTTAATTATTTGCTAATCCCTTCGGACAGAGCCTTCACATAATTATGATAGAACTTCACGTACAGGTAAGTTCGTTTAATCATTAATTATATGGGTTTCATATTCCAGCATAGGTAACTCAAATACTTAAAATAGGTACTAAAGTTAGGGCAATATAAAAAAATACATTTCTCACAGCGGGAAGCAAAGTTCCGAACTTACAAGTTCTAATATAATTTCCACCTTCATAGAAACTTTTAAAAGCACTATGTCGGGACTCGGGATACCTTTTTGGGAATAGGATAGGTACGCTCTTAGAGAGCTTTACAGCATTTTTACTGCCACATAAACAAAAGTTAGCTTATTTATATGGCATGGTAGTGAATTACATGGAAACTTTAATAACTCCAACGTGTTCTTGTGAGGTGAAAGGCTTTTTAGGAACATAATTAATTTTCCGTTTAATATCCAAGTTACAGTAGGTACCTACAAACGCAGGGTTGCCAGATGAAAAAATTAAAAAGAAGTGTAGATTAGTAATTACTACTTCGTAGAAATAGGAGAACTTAAAAAAGAGCAGATATTTAAAACGATACAAATATTTTTAATACTAGCTGACCCCCGCAACTTCGTTCGCGTGGATATAGATTTTTATATAGGATCGGATCGGATCCCATAATTCTTTTATGTACCTAAACTAACTGTAGCCAAGTTACTCCTTATAACATTGAAAGTTCCATTAAAATCGATCCAGCCGTTTCGGAGATTAGCTGGAACAAATAGACAGAACGACAAAGATAAATTTAAACGCACGCCAGTTTAAAATAAGCCGTACGTACAAAGATCCGGGTCCCAAGTTATTGGAACCCAATAAATGTCTGTCATTTCTAAACTAAAAACCTATGACCTTGAAATATTTACGGGACAATACTTAAAGTACTACCTTTCTAACAAAAAAAGAATGAGTGAAATCGAACAACGCGTTAATGAATTATTGCTAAATACATGTTTTAACTTTCATCCTCTCTCCCAAGGGAACCGTGCTGAATTTTGGGATAAAAAGTATCCTATGTCCTACCTCAAAGTATAAACTCAAATCGTACCAAGTTTCATTCGAATCCATTCAGTAGTTTCGGCGTGATGCGCGGCCAAGATACAGACAGACAGACAGACAGACAGACAGACAGACAGACAGACAGACAGACAGACAAAAATGAAAAAAATTACAGTTTTGGCTTCAGTATCGATTATAGAATGCCCTCCAAAAGAAATTTTCAAAATATCTTCAATGTACAGAATTGGATCTGTTACAGTTTTATTATATTATAGATTTTTTTCATGCTTTATTTATTGCCATATTTTCAGTTATATTTTTTACAAATAAGCATTATTTATCGTATAAACAGCGATACCGTAACTCCAAGCGATCGTTGGACCGTGTTGTTGGATGCTTGCCTGCTAGTGATATGTTCTTTTCAAAAGGATGTCCTCCATTTAGATATCTCATGGCAACCCTACTCAGAGGGACTTTCCCTAACCTAACCTAACACCACAGGTGGGACTGACTTTATTTTTGATATTATAACGTAAAATCTGCTTCTCCGGGAAAAAGCGAGTAGAACTGAGTAGCCACACATACGGTTTTAAGCCAAAATGTCTACGGTGGTCTACGGCATTGTCAATACCATTTCCCTTTGTTCGTGGTTACACCTACGGTTAACGGTCGTATACGCTATACTTGATGGCATATATGGTATACGATTGCACTGGAATGTACCAAGTATTTAGTTTGGTAAAATAAAACAAAACACACTGTGACAAACTATGACAATGCCCAGCATTGTACCCGGCGCCAATAAACCCTCAAGCGTAAAAGTGAGTCGGTTTATGTTCCAGTACACAAGCCCGAGTCGTAAATGAGCAGTAAACTGTAAAGTTGTGTGCTTTAGCCTCCAGGACTCACCACAAAGCGCATCACTAGGCTACCAACTGAAGTTACATACAGGTTAAAGTTTTGGTTACGGCTAATGGCTAACTTTAGTTTTAAAAATATTGCTGAAATATTCTTTCTGTAATAACTTAAGAAATCGAATAAAATGTTTCGTTTTCTCGGTTGAATTTTTCTACCCTCGTAGAAGAAATATTTCATTTAATTTCCAAGAACATCGTCGAGTATTGGATTAATAACAAGTATAAATTGAAAATTTAAAAAACCCCCGACATTCGCTATTTTGTGGTGGCGGCCATTTTGGATTTACATAGTACTATTCTACTAGTCAAGCCCTTTCATTTGATACCCATATTGAGGGAGTTGTGATAAAATATGTTATCCGCCATTTTGCAGCGGCGGCCATCTTGGATCGATTTTCATCAAACACAGCTAACAACACTCTCAACTAATTTACCTTTCAAACAAAAAAAACCGCATTCAAATCAGTCCACCCGTTTGAGCTCCACAGGGGAACAGACACACACACACACACACACACACACACACACACACACACACACACACACAGACACGTCAAACTTATAACACCCCGTCGTTTTTGCGTCGGGGGTTAAAAAGAGAAGAGTTTATAGATTAAAAAAAAAGTAAAACGCCCGTTTTTATGGAACATTAGCAGCAGCTCTAACGAGTCATGTTAATTAACATACATTTCATCGTCTTTGAATGATAACAACTTTAACTCAGCTTTATTGACTTTGGTATACGGTTTAAATTGGTACAATAAATTAAAAAACACGGAGACTCCAGCGCACATTTTGTGTCGCAGAACTTACTGATTCAACCTCGTTACCAAAAAAATGGTACCTGTGTGCGCGCGTGTGCACGTGTGCGTGTGTGTGTGTGTGTGTGTGTGTGTGTGTGTGTGTGTGTGTGTGTGTGTGTGTGTGTGTGTGTGTGTGTGTATGTGTGTGTGTGTGTGTGTAGTTTCCATGTAGTCTTTTGTTCGTAAAGTACGCTCTCTCGTGAAAGATACGTACGAACGTAAGGAAGAACAATTTTTAAGTTCTACCTATTCTCTTGCTCAACACAATGATATCACAATTTACCTTCTAAAGTAAGGGTTGCCATCCTTATATTAAAATAAATAACGCGTTCTATAATATTAAATTTTTATTTTTCCAACTATCAGCATAGCTTTTTGCTTTATAATATACTCAACAGGATTTGTTTTTTTAGTATTATTACATATTATATAATACACACATCAACACTGTCTAGGGATATTCTTATTTTCTCAATTTATTAAAAATTGGTTATAACTAACATACAATATGTATATATTTTTGTAAAGCCTATTTATCAGACTATCTTTTAGAATAAAACAGAATTAGTTTTTTTGTGTAAATAATTATTTATTGAAATAAAGACAAAAAGTGAAAAGATGGTAAACTGTCTTTTTAAGAAAAAAATATAATTTTAACAAAATTATCAGGTTTTTTGCAGTTACGTGAAACATTATTTAAAATCAGTAAACCACCCATGGACGTTAACCACGGTCCTACAACGGCTTTTCATGCTTTGAATCAAGTTATCAAAGTCTTGCTGTGGGATATTGTCCCAGGTCCTGCTAAGATGCAAAAAAAGTTGCTTTGCAGTCGCAATGTTCGGAGGAAAACTCCTCAAAGCCCTTCTTTGGAGCATGTCCCATGCGTGCTCTATGGGGTTTAGGTCTGGTGATTCAGCGGGCCAGTCTAAGATCGACACATCGTGCTCTTGTAGCCAGCTGGTCACCACTCGCGCAGTGTGCGAACGGGCTTTGTCGTGCATGAGCGTGAAAACTTGGTCCATTTGCAGTCGATGGGGATAGATTATTGGTGCTAGCACCTGATTACGGTATTTTTCAGAAGTCATGGTGTTTCTGATCCAAACGAGATCTGTTCTTCCATCGATACGAATTCCCGCCCAAACCATAATTGTTTTGCCGTGGTATGGCTGGACTTCCTGACGGTGTCGCAGACGGTTGTCACGACCAGGAGCTTGCCATACACGTACTCTTCGTAAATCAGGATGAAATCCGAATCGGGACTCATCGGTAAACAGCACTACAGACCACTAGTTATCTTCCTAGAGCAAATGTTCGCGAGCCCACTGTAATCTTCGTCCACGATTTCCTCTGCGTAGTGCTGGAGTACGAAGCGGCCTGCGAGCATGAAGGTTAGCCTCGTGCAGTCTTCTCCTCACAGTTTCGTCACTGACAAGCAAATGGTGGTCTGACTGGAGCCTTTAAACCAACTGCATGGCTGTAGCATTTGGTTATCTTCTCTCGGTCATTTGCGAAAATCGGTCCTGTCTTCGGGCAGTTATGCGCTTCTCGCCTGGTTGCCGTTCAGCCACTTCACCAGTGGTGCAATAACGTGACCACAACCTTGATATCACGTTTTTTCTTGTTTCAATCGCCTCGGCAATACTTCGTTGAGGAGCCCCAGTTTGGAGCGTACCTACTGCCCTTAACATTTCGTCTCTTGTTAAATGGCGTCTCTGCATGATGCATACAGTTGCATAAATTAGAAATTAACCAATAATTTTCATTGAAACTTTCATTTGATACAAAAATATACCAAAAACTGGGTTAGGTCAATTGAAACTTTCGAACTTCGCTACAATTATGCTGCACAAATCTTTTGTTTTCAATTTATTTTTTCAAATTCAAATTTAGAATCATTTAATATGGTCTACAAAATAAGCTTTCATTAAAATAATTTAAAACCGATTAATATTTTTCGAGTTTCAGAACTTTATACAAAATATCCCTAGACAGTGTTGATGTGCATATTTTTAGTACTGTGTATATTATGAAAGATATTATGTTATTTAATAAATGTGCAAGACTGCATATTATCTAGTTAACGTAGGTACCTACATAAAGTTTTATAACATGTTACATAATCCATAATTGTGATATCTATTATTAAAAAGCAGTGAGGTGTAATAAATAAAGAGTAGAAGCGTCATATAAACTGTTTTCAGAAAAACGTAACCACTTTTGAGTTTCAAAGACGTAGCTTTGAAACTGACAAATACGCCAAGTAAACTTTGAGTAAACTATATTTGTCTCGTTTCTTCTGCCCTCAAACTAATTACGTTAGAAAAGGACAAGACATTGCAATTAGACAAACGATTAGAGTTACCAGTATCAGGAATAATTTCCCACAAAAGAACGATTTCCCCCAAAAAAATATTTGAGTTTATGAGATTTAATAATTATATTAGATTTATTAAAATTTTCAATATAAACCATATAGAATTAAATAAGGATTATTAATAGGAAAAAAATATTTAAATGCGTGAACGTAAATAACTTTATTTAAATCTTTCATCTATCTATCTATACTATACTTACTATACTATACTATAATAAATAAAATTGAAGTGTCTGTCTGTAATTTCGAAATAACTACCTCATATTAAGCTCATATGGTTATTTGAACGGTACCATAACCGAATCATACGTTTTTAAAATTTTTGTCTGTCTGTCTGTCTGTTTGAACGGGCTAATCTTCGGAACGGCTGAACCGATTTTGACGGGACTTTCACATACAAGTAGAGAATTAACCAGGGAGCAACATAGGCTACTTTTTTAACCGACTTTCAAAAAAGGAGTTGTGTTTTTCTACCTATGTACACCGATATCTCCGAGATTTCTGAACCGATTTGCGTAATTTCTTTTTTAATCGATAGAAAAATATTGCGACAATGTCCTATACAACATTTGAATTCCAACTCCTCAATCCTGATGCTGTAGGGGACCTGATCCCCAAAACTAATGGGATTTAGGAACTGTCGGTTATTTATATTGATATTGGGGGTACCAATTAAAGACTTTATCGTTGAATGAACTCGAGTATGTACATATCCAACTCCTCAACCCTGATGCTGTAAGGAATTGCATTCCGAAATCATAGGGATCCCACGGAATTTTTCCGTTTTCAGGATGGGTTACTACAGATAGGCTACTTTTTGTTCTGGAAAATCAAAAGTTCCCACGGGATTTTTAAAAACCTAAATCCACACGGGCGAAGCCGTGGGCATCATTTAGTACTAATAATAAAACTGTAACTGGTCCAATTCTGTACATTAAAGATATTTTGAAAATTTTTGAACCAAGCAAAAATATTAGTTACATATGGGTACGTTTATGTTAGTAACTTCATACATAAGAATGATCACTAGATCACTATATGTATACTAATATCTTTCTGAATGTTTGTAAATTACTATAGTGAAAAAATTATCAAAATCGGTTCATTGGTTTTTGAAATAATCACGAACATACGGCTTAGTAAGAAATCATTATACCTACTTCTAACTATTTTATAAGGACTCAGTATGATCACATAAATTACTGATTTACTTACGTTTGCCTTATAGGTACATACATACGTTCATCATTCGCTTTTTCATTCACAAATTTCCCAACAATGTAGGGAAAATCAAAATAGTTTTTACTGGCAACACTTATAGTAAAAATAATGCGCGGTAAATTTTTGTTTTTATTACGTGTTGTTTTGGATAATCGGAATTAAATAAAACAAACTTACTTGTGAAAAGTAACACCAGTTGCTTTATAATTTTTTTCTGACCGTGACAAACAAATTTTAACAACACATTTCACCATTTTGACAAATTGTGTGGCAAGTAACAGTTACGTTCGTGTTCACTCGGACGTCGGGCTGGCAACTGAAGTCGTAGATGTCATCGGACATCAGCGAAGTAGCAATGAGTCGGTGCTTTAGAATGCTGATCTTGTTAAGGTAATACATCATTGTTAAAAAGTATAATTATTATGTATATTCGAGTAGTGGTTAATGCGTACGCATACTTTGCAATAAAAAAATTGTTGTCTGTAAAGTCGGTTTACGGACGATAATTTTACGTGATAACGTCATAAGAAAACATTGCCTCTCTATCGCTTGTTCCGCGCTCTCGCTTGCACGCTCGGCTAAGTAGAACGTGACAATGAGTCATGCTTTTTCGTGCGTGCGTGCGTCCGGCGTTCATTGATTTATAAGACGTTATCACGTCAAAAACTATAAAATTTTGCTTTAGGAAAACTCACGTTTTTAACTCCCGACGCAAAAACGACGGGGTGTTATAAGTTTGACGTGTCTGTGTGTGTGTGTCTGTCTGTCTGTCTGTTCCCCTGTAGCGCTCAAACGGGTGAACCGATTTGAATGCTGTTATTTTTGTTTGAAAGGTGAATTAGTCAAGAGTGTTGTTACTTGTTAGCTATGTTTGATGAAAATCGATCCAAGATGGCCGCCGCTACAAAATGGCAAATATCGGGGTTTTTTTAAATTTTTAATTTATACTTGTTTACATTAGAAATACAAACATACCATTCAAAATCGTAACCCTCCTTTTTTGCTTTGCCGTAGTTAGGTAAAAACTACTTACTGGACATACTGTTTAGGCGGTTAACTTTTAACATCTCATCTTCGTCAACCATAGACGTATCACAAACGATGTTAATGGGGCCTGTCACACTATCAATACCGTATCACGATCCACGGATCGCGGATTTCAAGACCATCCGGAAATCCATCAGTATTGACGCAAAAAAGCGGCCAAACCATCAATAATTGGATCGCGTATCGCGGATCGCGTGATAATACTGATAGTGTAACACCCCCCATTAAGAAATTCTGACGGAGAAATGTACGAGTGAATCGAATGAGAAGTTACCATAGACAAGAGAGACGTGAGATGACTACCAACGATCCGCAGACTTGTTTCATTTCACCTCGTGAAACTTTTCTGATCACGTTATAACACTTGTGAAAATAAGAAGAGATAACTTGCATAAAGCGAGTATTTTTTTGATTTTCATGATAGTAAGTAATGATAATTTATACTTTTCTAGTTGAAGCCCGCGCGTGGATTATTTATCATTTAATTAATTTTTTTCAATTTCCATCTATAATTTCCATGATGCAAGTTATCTCTGTAGTCTGTGCTAATTGATTAAGGGAGTGCAACTGCAGTCGTCTTTTAAGTTTTTTTTATGTTACCATTTTCCTGAAAAACTACTGGCCCGATTTTGAAGCAATTTTTTGCTTTACAAACGGTATTTAAATATACGTTTTAAGATTATACCAACATGGGTCATTGCACTTCATCGTGGTTGTAAAAAATATTACCTACCTACGTCTTGTTTAGGAAACATACCTAATGTTGCCTACATGACAAAATTTTCATCATGTTCTTTGCCTTTCAGAATTCCACCCCCGCTAACCATGTAAATTAAACGTTGTGAGTTGTAAAGGAATAAGACGTTAGCATACAGAGACGTGAGATGAATTCAAATGGACTGCAGACACTCGCGCGCCTCCGCCTCTGGGCGTGAACTTTATCTGATCGCATTACACGTCTTGTGTAAAGAACAGAGTAGTTTGCGAAATATTTATTATCTTACCCAATTTGCATAATAGCAAAAAGCACGAGAGAGAGGATATTTTTGAAGAAAATCTTTTCAGTTATTTCACTTAAACTATTTAACTTATTTCAAACTATTTAACTTAAAAAAGGATTATACATATGTTTCACTGTATAATATACTAGCGGTCCGCCCCGGCTTCGCCCGTGGTACATATAATATAGCCTATAGCACTCAAGGATCACGTACATATCCAACGGTGAGAGAATTTTTGAAATCGGTCCAATAGTTCCTGCAGAGATTAGCGCGTTCAAACAAACAAACTCTTTCGCTTTATTATATTAGTATAGATTGTATAATACTAAAAACGTATTCTACACCTACACTCAGGTAAAGTAAGCAAGTCAAAGATTCAAAACTACACACTCGTTTATGGTTTATAGCATTTTATATAATCACCACCATTCTGCTGTGTACCTACTCTGTACTAATCAATAACAAGCGAAAGCTCTTAAGTTCCCGTGTACATTTATGATAGGGTTTCCTCGCCAAAGGAAAGTGGGGAGGTAATATTAGTTTTCTTATCATTAGGATAGAATCGCTAAGGCAATAAATAGGTACACGCGATCGTGAGGCGAATGCAACTCAATGTGAACTCTTGTTTTGCCTTATTTGAGTAAAAGTTGGAAAGATAATAATGTATTATTTTCTTTATATCTATATGAAACCCTTGATTTCATTTTTCAGATTTCCTTAGATTTCTTTATTTTTCAAAATTGATTGATATATTTATTTTTTTTAATTTCAGTCAGTTTTACTGATAGCTTACTTTGGAAGTGAAATAATAGTAATATTAACGACAACTTAAAACTAAAGTCCTTGTAGTCCTTGTAGTCTAAACGAAGCGCTAAATTCTTGGCTATACACTTCTCGTTTCCACCCTGTCTATTAGTTTTCTTACCTAAACGATAGAATCGCTTTACTTATCTACTAGAAACACACGCGATTGCGAGTCGAATACAAATCACTGTTTATCCGTTTCTTGCATTATTTCAATAATAGTGCTGAGGAATAGATTTTTTTCCTTTATATTACGTATCCAGGTCCTTATCCTAACGTATGAAATTGCCGTTTTATATAGAAAAATCGAAACAATATTTTTTCACCGAAAACTATAAGTAGGTAGGTACTACCTACTTATTTTTTTCACGCGCGAATAGAAAGCAGGTTCTATTTTCTTTATACTCTTCTTCTGTAGATGATATACCTATTACCTATTATGTGTTTTTGGAACTTATTTCTTCTTTAATTATGTACAAGACGTGAAAATTAAGTTTACGTTTGATCAAGGCTATAGGAAAATTGAAAGCTTTTTGATAAACAGCGTCCGTCGGGCTCAATGAAAATGCTTAGGTTATAGGTAAGTAGATAAATTATGTATTAGACTGCGCTTAGATAAGCGCTAAAGCATCTTCTGGAATTTGAACATTGACGTAGGCAGACCAATAAATGGGTAGTGTAGAGATCAATAAACGTAGATGAAATCGTAGAGTAGGGAGGTACTTATATAATAATGTAGTGGAATTATTTTGAATTACATAACAAAAAAATCGTATTTTTTGAAATCGTCTCTAAATCAAATCAATAACGGTGCAATTGTAAATTATTTTAATATTTTTTTTTAATTTAATTTAGGTATTTAATAAGAAAAACATAGGTACAAAGGCAGGTTTGTAGACGAATCACAATCATCTTATAAAAAACAATAAACCGGCCAAGTGCGTGGCGGGCCACGCGCAGTGTAGGGTTAAGTAGTCACAATCCTCGAAAAACAGATATAACTCCTTAACCTGTGAACCCTACTTAGCCATGATAGTTTTCCTTTAAAATTTATTATATATACTACTGCTGCAAATTTTTTCAAGTTCCTATATACTGCCATTTGGCTGATAGAGGGGGGGGACACTTGACTCTAATAAAAATTAGCACTTTAAAACATCATATTTTACAAACGGATCTAGAAATCGAAAAATGATGTTCCCACACCTACAGTATTTTTAAAAGACCTATTCAACGATATCCCACACTATGGGGTAGAGGAGAAAAAAAATATTCATCCCCACTTTACATGTAGGGGAGCTACCCTAAAAAAAAATATTTATCAAAATTTTTTTTTACCACTTTGTTGACGTGATTAATATTTATACCCATGCCAAATTACAGATTTCTAGCACTAATAGTCTCTGAGATTAACCGAGGACGGACGGACAGACAGACAGACGGACATAGCGAAACTATAAGGGTTCCTTGTTTACTACGGAACCCTAAAAAGCCGTGATAGGCAGTTAGGTACATACCAACAAATATACTACGTAGGAGGGTATTTTTAAAAAACTGTCGCGTAATCAACTCTGCTTGCGTACCTACCTACTTAGATAATAAATGGTACGTACTTAAGTACCTACTTATTTATTTTTATTTTCAGTTATTACTGGTTGTAAAACTCGATTTAGATGAGTAATAAAAAATCATAGCTTTAAAAAGCTCAGTAACCTGTTTAAAGTTTAAATAACGAATAGGACGAAAGATTAATTGACGCTTTAACGAACCGTATGTAGGATATAATTAGAAATTCCTATAAAAGAACGGGTTGGTTTACTCATAGACTTAAACGATAGACTATTTCCAAATTACTACAACTTCAATTAACTTAAAACCATTTATTTAGTTCGCACCTTCAATGTTACGCAATCCCGACACCTACGTAGGTGTTAAAACGCCAAATCTGGCAAGTGTTAGTCAAAAAAGGAAACTTTTACGGCTTTGGTGGCTGAAAACAGCCGGTAACGCTATTTAACGCCTCGCTTGAAAACATCTTTCGAGAGCGTGTAATCGATTTTAGACTCAGTGGCACCGGCTAAACGCCGCAGCGCTGCAGACGAGAATACACCTTAATACAGTACGAAATAAAAGCTAAACTTACCTGGCTGGCCTGCAGGACGTCCAAAAGTATAGTAAAAACACTAATAAAAAGCACGGCGCGCGTCATGGTTGCGGCCGATATGCGCTCCGGTACCCGTCTGGTCAGTACTGACGTTCGTGCAATACGCCACAAACCTGCGTACTAGCGGGTCGGTAGTCGGTACCACACCGTACGTGTACCTACAGTCGTATATATCGACCCTCCCGGGAGCGAGAGGGACGGACTCGGTTCCAAACATGTCGAAAAGGGAGGGAATCAACAGCAGATCGCATGCGCGGAGCTGTTAAAACGCAACGCAACGAACGCCTATAACGAAGCGAATCACGAATGCTGTCTCCGTCTGCCCCTGTCTGGGTTTCCCGATGATGAGGCATCAGTTTTTTAAGTAGCCACCACGGGAAACTCACCCCTAATCCCCATGTAAATAGCAACTAATTATACAAAGCATAGCTCCTTGATTTACATTGTTGCCGATGCCTCGCGACATCCCTATTTTCGAAAAGGCATGCGCTCGATGAGTCATCGTTATAAGTTTCAGGTTTAATTAAAAAAGTAATAAGCGAAAAGTTTCAGGTAATATCGATCCGAGGTTCTTGTCTCCTCGATAGCGAACTTGGGATTTTCATTTTCTTTATTTGACTTATAGCCTGTTTCACCATCTTCTGATATAAGTGTTCAATTCACCAAATTTGTCTTTGTCACTTGGCATATAGTAAGAAAGTGACAAAGCTTTCGTTTAGGCTATCCGACACTTATCAGAAGGTGGTGAAACAGGCCCTAAGTAAATTACTTACATAACAGTGATGCCAGTGATGACATACGGATCCGAGAAATTGTCGCTAACTATGGGTCTCATAAGAAAGCTCAGAGTCACTCAGAGAGCGATGGAGAGAGCTGTGCTCGGAGTTCCTTTAGACGATCAAATACGAAGAAATGAGGACATCTGTAGAAGAACCAGAGTGACCGACATAGCTCAGCGGGTCGCGAAACTGAAGTGGCAATGGGCGGGGCACATAGTTCACAGAACCGATAGACGTTGGGGTCCCAAGGTGCTGGAGTGGCGACCTCGCACCGGAAAGCGCAGTGTTGGCAGACCCTCCACTAGGTGGACCGACGACATCAAAAGAGTCGCAGAGAGCCGCTGGATACAAGCGGCACAAGACCTCGGCGTGTGGATGTCCCTTCAAGAGACCTTTGTCCAGCAGTGGATGTTTATCGGTTGATAGCGACGACGACGACGAATAGTGACGAATAACAAAAATACGCTGAATTTTCTTACGTCAACTTAGCTTTGTAGTTTAAGCTGCTCAAAGGATACCGTCTTATAATATAACCTGTTAGTGCTATTTTACAAGTCAAGTCCTTTCATTTGATACCCATATTGAGGGAGTTGTTATTTTGTGATGGCGGCCATCTTGGACTCGATTTTCATCAAACAAAACACTCCCGAATAATTCTTTCAACACACACACACACACATACACACACACACACACACACACACACACACAGACACGCACACGCACACGCACACGCGCACGCGCACGCGCACACGCACACGCACACGCACACACACACGCACACGCGCACACGCACACGCACACGCACACACACACACACACACACACACACACACACACACACACACACACACACACACACATGTCCACGGAAAGTCCGGGTGTAATAAGCAGCCAAGCAGGCATATTCCCCTTTTATAATGAGGTTGAGGAAGCGGAACCTGGAGTAGGTATAGTGACAAAGTTTATGTACCTGGTATTCATAACATCTATTAACTACTTGAAACTTACCAATCAATTTTTGGAAATTATGTAAGTATTTTCCGAAAGAATTTACGCTGATAGACTGCAAAGTATAAAAACTATTTGGTATTCTTTAAAACTACCATAAACTATACATAACTTCCCTACGAAAAAATCAAGAGAAATGAGTCATATATTTGCCTCATTTTTATCTCAAACTGTGGCTCCCTCCATAATCTATACTTATACTTACTAATAAATAAAATTGAAGTGTCTGTCTGTAATATCGAAATAACTACCTCATATTAAGCTCATATGGTTATTTGAACGCTACCATAACCGAATCACACGTTTTTAAAATTTTTGTCTGTCTGTCTGTCTGTCTGTCTGTCTGTCTGTCTGTCTGTCTGTCTGTCTGTCTGTCTGTCTGTCTGTCTGTCTGTCTGTCTGTCTGTCTGTCTGTCTGTCTGTCTGTCTGTCTGTCTGTCTGTCTGTCTGTCTGTCTGTCTGTCTGTCTGTCTGTCTGTCTGTCTGTCTGTCTGTCTGTCTGTCTGTCTGTCTGTCTGTCTGTCTGTCTGTCTGTCTGTCTGTCTGTCTGTCTGTCTGTCTGTCTGTCTGTCTGTCTGTCTGTCTGTCTGTCTGTCTGTCTGTCTGTCTGTCTGTCTGTCTGTCTGTCTGTCTGTCTGTCTGTCTGTCTGTCTGTCTGTCTGTCTGTCTGTCTGTCTGTCTGTCTGTCTGTCTGTCTGTCTGTCTGTCTGTCTGTTTGAACGGGCTAATCTTCGGAACGGCGGAACCGATTTTGACGGGACCTTCACATACAAGTAGAGAATTAACCAGGGAGTAACATATAGGCTACTTTTTTAACCGACTTTCAAAAAAGGAGGAGTTGTGTTTTTCTACCTATGTACACCGATATCTCCGAGATTTCTGAACCGATTTGCGTAATTTTTTTTTAATCGATAGAGAAACATTGCGACCCTGTTCTATAAAAAATTTGAATCCAAACATCCAACATCTTCCATTCCATTCAATATCCAACTCCTCAATCCTGATGATGCAGGGGACCTAATCCCCAAAACTAATGGGTTTTAGAAACTTTCGGTTATTTAAATTGATATTGGGGGTACCAATTAAAGACTTTATCGTTGAATGAACTCGAGTAGGTACATATCCAACTCCTCAACCCTGATGCTGTAAGGAATTGCATTACGAAATCTTGGGGATCCCACGGGATTTTTCCGTTTTGGGGACGGGTTTCTACAGATAAGCTACTTTTTGTTCTGGAAAATCAAAAGTTCCCACGGTATTTTTAAAAACCTAAATCCACACGGGCGAAGCCGTGGGCATCATCTAGTCTATACATCTATCTATACATATAATAAAATCGTAGACTTGCCGTATCTGTACATAGAAGATTTTTGCAAAATAATAACTGGGGGATGTTAGGGATAAGTAATAGAACGTAAAAAAGCTTTTTTTGAAATTTTTGTCTGTTTGTCTGTTTATCTGTTTGTCGTTTGTCTGTTTATCTGTTTGTCTGTTTGTCTGTTTGTCTGTATGTTTGTGCGCGCATCACGCAAAAACTACTGAATGGATTGAAATGAAACTTGGTATGATTTAAGTTCATACTACGGAGTAACATATAGGATACATTGTATCCCGAAATTCAGCACGGTTCCCTTGGGAGAGGGGATGAAAGTCAAAATGTGTACTTAGCTGTAATTCATTAACGCGTGGTCCGATTTCATTCATTATTTTTTTTGTTAGAAAGGAAATACTTTAAAGATTACTGGCTAATCTCTCAAAGGCTGGATCGATTTTGATGGGACTTTCACTGGCGGATGTTTACATTTTGATCTACCTAAACATCCGCCAGTGAACTTTTGACAGTTTTTAGCAAGGTATGAGCTCAAAAGAGCTTAGGAAGGACAAAATGATTCCCACGGGATTTTTAAAAATCAGCCAAGTGCGAGTCGGGCCTCGCTCTTTCAGGGTTCCGTACATAATTATGAACAATATAATATTTTGGGTCTAAGAAATATTTAATTTCCGAGCTAGACATCGCAACAAACCGTGAAAGAAAAACCCAAAAAAATGTTCGTTTATTTTGGTCACAGCTTATAAACTATTTAATAAATCGTTGTTTTCAGTATTTGTTGTTTAAATAGAGCATATAGTACATAATATACTGAAATATCATATTCCCAACTAGTTTAGTTTTTGAGATAGCCCCCGTCACAAAAATGGTCTAAAACTGGCAACTTTGATGGCCTCCCATTCCCTTATTTTTTGAGATAAAAATTAAAAAAATATATATTTGTACTCTACTTAATGAGCTCTAAACAATGATACCCCACAAGCTAGGGTAAAGAAAAAAATTTTTTTTTCCGTCTCCTTTTTCATGTATGGGAGGCTTGGGAGCCCCCTGAAAAATAATTTAATTCAATTTCTAATTCAATATTTGATTTCGGGTTAACGTTTTACACTAAATACCAAAATTTCAGATTTGTAACTCATTTCGTCTGCGAGCTAGAGACCTGTGACCGGCGGACAGACGGACAGACAGACAGACAGACAGACAGACAGACAGACAGCCGAGTGACATTAATAGGGCTCCGTTTTTACCCTTTGGGTACGGAACCCTAAAAACCAATATCCACGCGAGCGAAGTCGCGGGTTTCCGCTTGTTATAAAATAAGAACACCCTTGCGAATTGTAACCACAACGGGGCTAACGCTCGGTTGTAAAAGTTTGGTCGAAAGCACCGAGCTTTCTTAAGCTTTCTAACTCGTTACTTTCGTTACTTTGTACAGCTACGGGTATCCCGCATCTTCCCGTATAACTTCTAGATCTATGTGTGTATAGGTATTAAAGAAAGGAAATAGAAGAACAGAAAGGCTATAAGCATAATATGTATACTCGTAATAGTGAAAAAGCTAGAGATAGCAGTAGCATGGAGTCACAAAGGCCAGGAATCTAGTCCGCAGTCGCCTTTGTCCGTCCTTTGTGTTCCGTCGACAGCCGCGGCGGCAGGTCATTAACTTTACAATTAACCCTTATCAGGCAGGCTGGCTCTTAAGAAGAATGTATTTAATATTACCCTCTATAGGCTCTATTTTATTTATTTACTAAACTGTTGCCCGCGACTTCATCCGCGTGGATTTTTGTTGTTTAAAAATATCTTGAGAACTGTATGATTTTTCGGGTAACAATTAGCCGATGTCCTTTTCCAAGGTCTAGTCTCTAGTCTATCTCTAGGTACCAAATTTTGTCAAAATCGTTCAGCGGTTTAGGTGTGAAAGTGTAACAAACAAACAAAAAACAAACTCACTTTCGCAACTATAATATTAAATTAAACGTACCAAACACTTAAATCTAAAACATAATATACCTAATTACAGAATATCTACTTCATTTACCAATAATTAATGTAGGTAGATGGAAAAATATGAATATGCTACTCTACTCTATTAAATCTTAACACTTTTTTTTTCAGTCATTGCACGATCGCTTTCTACCTACTAATCCCTAGACGTGTAGACACGTGATTTACATATTATGTAGTTTAATGTAAAAGAAAATGCTGAATAAAATATGTACTTAGTTTCAATTTATTAAATGAACCAACGATGTTGAGGGAATATTAGAGGGTGCAATAAGTCACATGATAGCATAGCAGTCTACATATTGTGGTCTACATACATAGAGTTAGGTACGTAGAACTAGATAAAGTTGAGACAGCTGATATCTACGACTTACGAGTAGGTACCTACCTAGAAAGTCATTTTAACTAGAGATATCTTATACGTTTCCTGGTTTAAACTTGTTAAAAGGACCGACCACTCCGACCAGTCGTGCTTTTTTAACCCTAATGCGAACAGAGGGCCCAGGGGTGTTATATTAATTGTAAATTATAGCCTTAATATAATATTAAGTACCTAAGTAAGTAGTGTTAGTAATAATTTCCGACATAATACCTACTGGGTTACCAGTTTTCAGTGTATTGTGGGATAATATAGGTACATAGGAATATGACGTTACAGTAGGTACACACCCGGATTGTCAATAGCAAGCCAAATCGGGTCATTACACACGGTGACTATACGGATTCATTTCCTGTTCTAGAAACGCAGTTATTTCTATTCATTATTTTACCTAATAACTTTTTTAACAATCATGATCTACTGCTATCCCACAAAGTCTTCTCAAATATGAGTAGGAACAGTGTTCTACTAACTAGTGAATGTACTTATGTATGTAATGTAGGTATTCATATTTCATATAAATTATGAACCTAGCCCAATTTCTAAAATTAATTAATTTAAGGTTTTCAGGAGTGTGTTAAACTTCAAAATCTCCTTATAAGTATTTCCCGGGCTAAAGTTGGTAAAGGTATAGGTAATTTGTCTATATATAAAAATAAGTCGGGTTTTCCTTCCTGACGCTATAACTCCAGAACGCACGAACCGATTTCCACGGTTTTGCATTCGTTGGAAAGGTCTCGGGCTCCGTGAGGTTTATAGCAACAACACGCGAACGAAGTCGCGGGGGTCAGCTAGTTACCTATAAACAAAAGAAAATGTTTACAGTCTTAATAATTTTATTGTAGTTAGGTAACTATATTAAATCAGATTTACATAACTTTGCTTCTAGTTTCTTGTATTTGTGTTTCTAGTCAGTAGTCTCCAGGTAGATTTTTTTCAGATAGGTACCAAAAGTTAACACAGAATCAGAGAACAGGAGAAAACTCTTTTACTTTTGCGGAAATAGATAAAACGCAACCCCTTATATTTCCAACGGAGCGCTGCAGTTGGACGGTGTACGCAGTGTTGTCTAGAATGTTCCAGATATTTGCATGCGCGGCGGCCGGCGAGCGACACAACGCGTCCACACGACTCGGCATGAACATTTGCGCAGACATTCCTCATTCGGAAAAAATGTTAAGTATATTATATTGTGTACAGTGCCTACAGCTCTCTCTGAAACTCTGAAATATGCATTTATTATTATTATTGTGAGAGTAAATTAGACTGCGAGCTTAATTCTCTCTATCGCCCGCTGAAAGCCCCTGCGGTTTTTTTTAAGTCCATAGTTAGCCCTCATGTCTAAGCGCAGGCCATTGGGAGCGAAGCGAAACGAAGTTCGTTTCGCTTCGCTCATGTCGCTACACTGAGCTCGCAAGTTCGCATCGCTGGCTTCGTGTCTGTAGTTCGCCGTGTAAACCGTAGCATGAAAACACGCGGTAGCGAAATAACTTATGTCGCTACGCTTGTGAACGTATGTCGAAACGTAGAAAAAAACGAAAACCTAGTTTCGTTTCGCTTCGCTCCCAATGTGGCCTGCGCTTGAGAGCCGTAGTATGTCATCATTGGCAACATGGGAAACTCGGACTGGTCGAAGACTGGATTTCAGGCACCGAGGGATTTTTAACGATACATCGGTATATCGGTTTAACGGTATATAAAGAGAAACCAACTCCTTTTGGAGGTGTTTCCAAATAACTTTTTGACATAGGGTTATTCAAGGGGCGGATCAACAAACTCCTTTAAAAGCCGGCAACGCATTAGTTGTTCCTCTGGTGCTGCAAATATTCATGGGCGGCGGTAATCACTTAACATCCGGTGACCCGCTTGCTCGTTTGCCCGCAATTAATATATAAAAAAAGAAATAAAAAAAGAATCAGAGTACCTACAAGTCTTGTCTCGTGTCTGCTCCGCCCTAACTGCTTTATTATTGAGGTCGTGGTGAACGTGAGGCGCCTAATGCGAATTCTATGGGATCGAACCCATCCCCTATTGATGTCTTGTGCGCTGGTAACGTCTGGAGCGCTAGAGCGGTGATTGCGAATACGTTTCTACTAAGCAAATATACACATAGTATGACCACATGAGTATGTGGTAGATATGACATTTCTAGGTACTATACAAACTCAAAGCGATTTAGCGTACTGGTGAGATGCCGCGTGGAAAAATAAATCACTACATATTATAAACAAAGTCCCCCGCTGCATCTGTCTGTCTGTTCGCGATAAACTCCAAAGTACTGACCGGATTTTCATGCGGCTTTCACCAATAGACAGAGTGGTTCATGAGGAGTGGCTCGCTAGTGTTGATATAAGGGAAAGTATATAGGGGTCTCAAAACACGAGAAAATTAACTACAGAACCCCTAACTTGTTCAACCCAAAATAGCATTTCTTTGATACCTACTGTTTAACCTTAGATAATCGTTACCCTAGTCGATTGTCATGTAACACACCCTTTCTTTTTGTACGTAAAAGACGTGGATTTTATTAGGGTTCCGTAACGTAAAACGGTACCCAATAGGGTCCCGTTTTACGTTGGGTAAGATTACGTTAAGACTCCGTTGTCCGTCTGTCTATCTGTCACCAGGCTGTAGGTACTTATGTATATCTCATGAACCGTGATAGCTAGACAGTTGAAATTTTCACAGATGATGTACCAATTTCTATTGCCGCTATAATAACAAATACTAAAAAACAGAATAAAATAAATATTTAAGGGGGCTCCCAATTTTCATATTGCAAACGTGATATTTTTAGTTTTTATAGATAACTAGCGGACCCGGCAGACGTCGTCCTGCCCGCTATTAGCGGCACCTACCGGGTCCAATTTTTCTACTTAAAAACCTTCCTCTTGAATCACTTTATCTATTTAAAAAAACCGCATCAAAATCCGTTGCGTAGTTTTAAAGATTTAAGCATATATAGGGACATGAAAAAGCGACTTTGTTTTATTATGTAGTGATGGTACAGAACCCTTAGTGCGCGAGTCCAACTCGCACTTGGCTGGTTTTATTTTCTTATGTCCATAATAGAAAGCTTTTCTATAAGCTAAAGATGTACCTAGCATATACCTAGGTTACCTAATACACTAATAAAATATGCTTTAGCTTCTGCCATCGATCTGGTAGTTTCGCAACAATGCGGGTAAAGACGCGGGCAGGGTGCCAGTATGACACATTTAAGAGCATATTGAATGGCCTTTGAGTGCTGCAGCGCGTCACACTAGATTCAGTAACTCCTTACATTATGTAGCTTGTACCTAGGTACCAACCTATGTACCTACCCCTAAGTAGGTTGTCGTCGTTATCCTCATAGACGTCCACTGCTGAACTTAGGGTCCCAGAGTGAGATTTACTTATAGAGCGTACTCTGACCACACGAGTAGTAAATCTACAGAGGGGAAGCTTCCACAAGCGGCCCGCTGTAGGTACACTCACACAAACACACTCACCAACGGTTCACGGACGCGCGCTCGTTCCACTAACCGGTACAGCTGTTGGTGACAAACATGCGCATATGTGTGAGTGTACCTACAGCGGGCCGCTTACTAGAAGCTTCCCCTCTGTAGGTACTCTGTGCTCTGACTCTACTCAGACTTTAGGCAGATTAACGAGACAGCTTTATCTCAGGAACATAATTATTTATATTCCATTTTAACTGTCATCAGTTAGAGTAGAATCAGAGTAGGTAGTTACGCTTTATAATCTAGATCTTTTCTTGATCTCAGACTTGCAGGAAGTTCCATTCACCCGATCTTGCACCGTTTGTATCCAGCGGCTCCCTGCGACTCGTCCCATATGTCGTCGGTTCATCTAGTGGGGACCTGTCATTTCAGCACCTTGGAACCTAAACATCTATCGCCTGTACGGAATATGTGACCCGTTTCGCAAATTCTATCTAGAGAAATGAAACATTAATAATTCCCCTTTTGTGAAGGCGGGTCAGTGTTAGCTAACTCGACCCTGAGCCCGAGTCCCTGGCCCGAGGCTCCCCGGGGATATACGCTCTTGAAAAGTATGTCAAACTTGAGAGTAAAACTGGGGTAGGTAGCCTTTGAAAAATGGTATCCAAATAGAACATTATTATTAATAACTAGCGGACCCGGCAGACGTCGTCCTGCCCGCTATTAGCGCCACCTACCGGGTCCAATTTTTCTACTTATAAACCTTCCTCTTGAATCACTATACCTATCTATTAAAAAAACCGCATCAAAATCCGTTGCGTAGTTTTAAAGATTTAAGCGTACATAGGGACATAGGGATATAGGGACAGAGAAAGCGACTTTGTTTTATACTATGTACCTAGTGATTGTAAATAGGTGTTTAGCGATTTTTCTATCGATTTTTCTAAATACTGGTAAAATTCCAACTTACGAGTAATCAAAGGTATTTCTGTTAATTTATTTATTAAGGAGCATCCACCGTACCTAATAAGTATAAATAAAATAGATATAGATCGACCAGAATCTCATGAAAAATAGGGATATGAAATTCCAAGGTTAGCAACACTACGGCTGCCTTAGCGATAAACAAAGTAACTGACATTTTTGTGAAATTGACTTTTTGCATTAACAAAAGTTTTACGTCGAGTAGTTTTTTACCACAGTTTAATATTTCAAATAATTTGAACCGTTTACTGAAATTTAAATTGCCCAAACAAAGTAACTGCACTCACTAACCCGAAATATAAATGCAAAAACCAAGTAAACAACAAGCACAACACAAAAACAAAGTAATTGGATTTTGATTACTTTGTTTTTGTATTTAAAATGCAGTTGCTTGATTTTTCGTTTCGTGAAATGATCCCAGGTAAGGTGTCCTGAATGTAATTACTTTGTTTATCACTAGGGCAGCCGAGTTAACCTAGTGTTGCTTACTACAAAATTTAATTTCCCTATTTTTCATGAGATTCTGGTCGATCTATATTTTATTTATACTTATTAGGTACGGTGGATGCTCCTTAGGCCGGCACCCCCCCCATAAGTCGGCACTTCGTTATATTTCTGTCGATATTATCGTTTTGGTGCGATTTAGTCGCAATAGGTATTTTTTAATTTAGTATTGCTCCAATGGGAAAATAATTCTAAAATAAGGCAGGACTTTTTTGCACCCCTTTCCCTCAATTGCCGCATAGAACGAGTGCGTAAATTGCTGAATTTCTTACAAAATTGCTACTTTCCGAGCGTCGTTTGGTAATAAATAAATTACTTACGTATTATAATATTTAAGACTTGTCGTTGCGATTTAATTTGTTTTGCGTAATATTTGATATCGTGTTATAGTGATTTAATTCAATTATTCAATTAGGGGGGCCGGGCTAAGGAAAACCAGTAGTATGAGGTACCTGCGGTCGGCAGGGGTTGCCGACTTAAGAATTTGGGTAATTCCTAAGGTCGGCCTTATTGCCCGTGTGGGGTTGCTAGTCCCCCATCGGGCGCGTCCCCAGGTGGTGGATAGGGGAACGCCTCCCAGATATGGGAGGTACCGGGGAAACCCGGCGTGAACCAAAACTAGCAGCGCGGTGGGTCCGCCGGTCTTATGGCCGGTGGGCGCTGGCTTCGGCCACCGTCGGGCAACCCGTAATCCGCACTGAGCGGACCGGGGGCCCCACGCACTGAGCGAGGGGCTGCGAGGAAGAAAACCTCTATAAAAAATCACCGGAGGGAGTAATCCCCTTTAGGGGAGGACTCGTGAGGCGAGCTCGGTGTGCACTTACCCTGCCTCCGAGCGGGCTGTGCGGGAACTAGTCCTGCGCAGTCCTCGCCGTATTATCGTAATCCCTGTAGGTGTGTTGGGTGACGGTCATGTCTCTCACCTGACGAGGGACCGAGGGTCTTGCCTTAACCGGCCGGACCGCGAGGAAGAAAACCTCTATAAAAAATTACCCCGAATCCCAAGCGTTGGCGCACCGCGAGGGGATGCATGGCTGATGGGTTGTTCAGTCGCTAGTGCGCCCCTCGTCAGGGTACCTGCCGACCCCCTGGCGAGTTACCCTTAGGCTTACCCGGGTGCAGGGGGCACCGCCCGGGTGGACCGTATATTTCCCCCATACTCGTGGGACTAAACATGGAAAAAAGTCAACAAAAACAAAAAACCAAAGGACGAGGGCTGAAAGGCCCGCAAGGTGAGGAGGTGTGCTGCAGCACAGGCTCTTCGGAGGAAATCCGGCCGAAGATTGTGTTGCCGGCACATGAAAGAATGGACGCCGAGTTGCTGTCGGACTCCGACTCCGAAACCGACCGGGCGGTGGAGGCTTTGGTGGGGCCGTGGAAGACTGGCAAAGCTGCCCCAAAGCGGATCCGTGATGCAGCGGATGAGGAGGATACCGACGAACCGGCAGAGAAGGCCGTGGCCATTGAGCCAGACGAGCCGGCCAGGCCGAAAGCCGGTAAGGGGGCGTACCTAGGGCACAAGGGTGCCAAAGCCCGCCTCAAAGAGCTCGAGATGTGCTCTTTCGAGGCCGAGGCGAATGCCGACAAGGCGCATCGTATCGCCCCACCTACGACCAGGTCGCGGACTCGCTCCAAAATACTGAGCGAGGTGGCCCGGGAGCGGAGCACTAGCTCCGTGGCAGCCCTGGCCCCGGAAGGAGTCGATGAATGCGCCCCCTCAAAGGACGACCTCATCGACAGGGCCACAAAAGCGGTCTCCATAATAGAAGAGGAGACCAAGAGGTCCACAAACCTGAAGGGCGGAGTTAGGGGGGCAATAAACCGGGCCACCAAAGACATCCAGGTGGCCATGGATGCCCTCCAAAAACTGACGGCAGACGAGGAGGCCCGGAGACTCTGGGCTGATAACAAAAGAATGAGGCAGGAGTTGGCCGCCTTAAGGGCGGAAGTCAAGGCCCTCCGGTCCTCGTTCACGGCAAGGGAGAAGCCCTCCGCGCCGGCGGTTCATCCTGCCACAGACATGGACGCCCAGATCCCCCCAAACCTTTGCGAGGTCCTGGAGACCCTGAAGAGGGATCTCTTCGTCTCCATTGGGGGGATGGTGAACGACCGCCTCGGGGAGCTTGAAAGGCGGCTCCCCCGGGAACCCATGCTGAGGCCGCCACTTGCGGCGGACAAAAGGGGGTCGGAGAATACAGCCCGCCGCCCTCTAGATGAGCCATCTGCGGGCCCATCGCCGGCGCGTCCAGCGACAACGCGCTCAGCGGCGGCGGGTAAGGGAGGAAGACCTGCTCCCGCTCCCGCGTCGCAGGAGCAACGGCGCGGCGTTCCACCGCGCGATGCTGAGCCGCAGGATGCTGAGGCCACGGCCCCAAACCCCCCGACCTGGTCGAAAATGGTCGGGAGGAAGGCCAAGGCCAAGGCAAAGGCCAATGCCGCAAAAGGCGCCGCGCCCAAACCCGCTGCCCCTGCCCACGCAGCTAAGGCCACGCCAAAAGCGAAGACAGCGAAGCTGACCTCCCCGAAGTCCTCGGCGGTGGTCATCTCGCTGAAGCCGGAAGCCGTCGCGACACATAGTTACGCGACGGTAATGAAGACGGCAACCGCGGCCCTGGCCTTGAGGGAGGTCGGCGTGGACCACGTCCGCGTGCGAAAGTCGGCCACTGGGGCTCGAGTCATCGAGGTCCCAGGGGCCGACAGCGGCAAGGCCGCAGACGAGCTGGCCGGCAGGCTTCAGAGCCTGATCGGTGAATGGGTGACGGTGTCCCGGCCCACGAAAACCGCCGAGCTGCGGATTGTGGGCCTCGACGAGTCCGTCACCCCCGAAGAAGTGCAGCGGGCTGTAGCCGAGAAGGGAAGTGTCCCGCCCGAGCAAGTGCGAGCCGGGGCCATCCGAATGGGGCCCAGTGGTTCCGGGTCAACCCTGGTCCGTTGCCCGGTGGCAGCAGCGAAGAGGCTCATCGAGGGGGGACGACTGGTTATTGGATGGTCCTCGGCTAGGGTCACAGTCCTGGAGCCTCTCCCGATGCACTGCTACAGATGCATGGGGCTCGGCCATACGCGGGCGCTCTGCCCATCGCCTAAAGACCGTAGCGCCCTGTGCTACAGATGCGGCATGGACGGGCACAAGTCGGCTTCGTGCTCGGCCAACCCTAGGTGCGCAGTCTGCGCAGACCTGGGTCGCAAGGCCGGGCACGTAATGGGGGGGCCAAAATGCTCTCCACCGCCGAAGAAAGGCAAGGAGGCCCCATTGACCCAGGCCTCCGAAGCTAGGGGAAGCCCGCAGGGGCCGGCATTGGAGGAGGTCGCCATGGAGACGTAATGCCAGCTCTTCATGGCGAGTTCCTCCAGGCGAATCTGAACCACTCCGCCCGTGCTCAGGATCTCCTGATGCAGCACATGGCGGAGTGGCAGATTGATGTGGTGGCAGCCGCGGAGCCCTACTTCGTGCCCCCTCAGCCAAACTGGGCAGGGGACGCGGAGGGCTTGGTGGCCATCGCGGTGCCGGCGCACGGGCCGCCACTGGTTCCAAGGCGCAGCGGGCCTGGGTTTGTGGCGGTTGGGTGGGGAGAAGTGATACTTATTGCGGTATACTTCTCCCCCAATAGACCCCTGTCCGACTTTGAGGCATTCTTGCGGAGCCTAGAGCCAGTGGTGCGAGGGGCGGCGCCGGCCCAGGTGATCCTGATGGGGGACCTGAACGCGAAGTCTGCCGCGTGGGGGTCCCCCATCACGGACCCAAGGGGGGTTGAGTTGGGGAACTGGGCCACCATGGTCGGCCTGGTGCTCCTCAACCAGGGACGCGTCATGACCTGCGTCCGACGGCAGGGGGGGTCAATAGTGGATGTTACATTCGCTACCCCTGCCGTCGCGGCACGAACGCGGGACTGGCGCGTCCTCGAGGACGCGGAGACCCTGTCAGACCACCGGTACATTCGGTGGAGGGTCTCCGCGTCACTGCCGGCGTCCCAAGGCTGGAGCAGGAGACGGGGAGGGGTGTTCCCAAGGTGGGCACTGACCCGCCTAGACCTCGACATGGCAGAGGAGGGAGCCATAGTCGAGGTCTGGAACGCAACTCCCCTGGCCTCTTCGGGGGTAGAAGAGAGGGCGAGACATTTCCGCGCTGCATTGATAAGGGTGTGCGACGTGGCAATGCCCCGGACGAGGAGGCTGCCCGCTCGGAGGTCGGTGTACTGGTGGTCGCAGGAGATTGCGGCCCTCCGCGCCGCCGGTAACCGAGCGCGCCGGGCCTACACCCGTTGCCGCCGCAGAAGGCCGGTGTCCGCGGACGAGGAGGCTCGCCTCTATATGGAGCTCCGGGAGGCGAAGAAGGCGTTTCAGGTGGCAATCGCCAATGCCAAGGACTCCGCCCATAAGGAGTTCTTGGCAACCCTGGACAGGGATCCATGGGGCCGGCCATACCGCATTGTAAGGGGCAAGATGCGGAGTGCCCCCCCCATGGATTCCATGGAGCCGGAGCTCCTTGATCGGGTGGTGTCGGGGCTTTTTCCCCGACCGCCAGCATTTACGCCCCCGATCATGGCGTCCCCGTCCGCGGAACGTGAAGAGCCAGTCGGAGCTCCCCCAGTCACAGATGACGAGATGGGGGAGGCTCTGAGTCGTCTGCGGCGGTGTAGGAAGGCGCCGGGACCGGATGGAGTCCCGGCCAGAGTCATGGCGCTGGCCTTGGGGCACCTTGGGGGCCGTCTCAGGCAGTTATTCAATGACTGCCTGGCGTCGGGACGGTTCCCAAGGGTGTGGAAGGAGGGACGACTGGTGCTGCTGCGGAAGGAGGGAAGATCCCCGGACTCTCCGTCAGCATATAGACCAGTCGTCCTTATCGACGAGACAAGCAAGATGCTGGAGAGAGTTCTGGCCTCTCGGTTGAACCAGCATCTTGCTTGGCAGGGCCCCGACCTTTCGGAGCGCCAATACGGGTTCAGGGTCGGAAAGTCGACCCTGGACGCGATTGGTGCTCTGAAGGACTTCGCGGAGTACGCGAAAGGAAGGGGTGAAGGAGTATTGGCGGTGTCATTAGACATCGCCAATGCCTTCGGCACACTCCCTTTTGGAGTGATAGAGGAGGCGCTCCGATACCACGGGGTGCCCCTCTATCTGCGCCGTATGATAGGGCACTACCTGGAGGATAGGGTAGTGCTCTATCAGGGGAGGGACGGGAGGAGGGCGGAGAGACGGATGGCCTGCGGGGTTCCGCAGGGGTCAGTCCTCGGGCCCCTGTTGTGGAACCTAGGGTTCGACTGGGCCATCCGTCCGGTCCTGCTGCCCCGGATGGCGATCGTGTGTTATGCGGACGACACTTTGGTTGCCGTCCGGGGAAGCAGTTATGGGGAGACCGCGAGGAGGGCCACGGTGGCCACCGAATTGGTGGTCACCAGGATTGAGATGTTGGGGCTCAAAGTGGCCCTCCCGAAGACCGAGGCCGTCCTCTTCGGCGGAGCGGGCTGGAGGCCCCCGGCACGCGCTAGCATCCCGGTGTCGGGGGAAGCGGTCCAAATCAGGGCCCACATGAAGTACCTGGGCCTTGTTTTGGACCGCAAATGGGACTTCCGGGAGCACTTCCGCCAGCTCGCTCCTCGGGTGGTGGGGGCAGCTTCTGCGCTCGGGCGATTGCTGCCGAATGTGGGGGGCCCTGGGGCCCCATGCCGTCGCCTATTCGCGGGGGTCGTGAAGAGCATGGCGACGTATGGGGCTCCTATCTGGTTCGACGCGCTTCGTCCAGAAACCAGGGCCCTGCTGCGGAGGCCGCAGAGGGCGGTGGCGAACCGCATCTGCCGGGCTTACGCCACCGTAGCCTTTGCGGCCGCCTGCGTTTTGGCGGGCACTCCCCCTTGGGAGTTGGAGGCTGGGGTGCTCGCCGAGGCGCACCGCGTCAGAGCAGAGAGCCGGGTAAGGGGGGAACGTCCGGCTCCCGAAGCGGTCGGCCGAGCGCAGCGCATGGCTGCCCGCAGAATGCGGGAGAGGTGGAAAGCCGACCTGGCGGATGCCGTCTATGGCAAGCGCACCATAGACGCCATCCGCCCGGTGCTGGAGCAGTGGTGCCAGCGAAGGCACGGGTCGCTCTCCTTCCGGCTGGTGCAGGTGATGACCGGACACGGTTGCTTCGGCCATTACCTGCACAAGGTCGCGAGGAGGGAACCGACCCCGTCGTGCCATGAGTGCGGTGCTGGGGACGACACGGCTCAACACACTTTGGAGGAGTGTGGCCGGTGGGATCCCCAGCGCCGCACTCTGGTGGCGACAATTGGCGGAGACCTCTCGCTGCCCAGCGTCGTACTTGCCATGCTGAGCAACGAGGGGTCTTGGGATGCTGTGGCCGACTTCTGCGAGGACGTTATCTCGCAGAAGGAGGCCGCGGAGCGGGCGCGTGAAGAGGCTCTCGACGCGCATCCGCTCCGGCGCAGACGGGGGGGAAGGAGGCGGCGGTTATTCGCCGCTCGCCAGCTTCCGTCGGGAGACGGCGGGTAGCTATTGGGCTAGCTATCCGCCACTAACAGTCTCCTCACTGTCTGAGGGGGGGACCCTCCTCTTTAGCGCGGGAGCCCCGGCAGGCGGCCGGGGCGGCTGACAGACGCCTGGGACGTATACAACGGGTTCCCCAGGCGTCCAGCATAGTCAGCGAGAGGGAACAGCCGTGGTGGTTTTAGTTAGGGTATACCCAATACGGGGAGTCCCACATAACCCCCGTTCTGCCCAAAGAACGGGGGTAGCCATAAAGCTTTCCACCACGTCAAAAAAAAAAAAAAAAAGGTCGGCCTTATTGAATAAACTTGATAATGTGGCCGATTCTGTTGTACACAATCTCTAAACCTAAACTAAATTGACAGGTTTAAAAATAGTGATATCCCCGTCAACAGGGAGGATTGTGAAAGAGACAGGAATATATATTTAGATGTGTACAACAGAATCGGCCACAGTGTGGCCAATTCTGTTGGCAATGAACAGGTCAATGAACAAAATGACAGGTCTAAATTTATTCCTATCTCTTTCATAGTGCTCACTGCAGAAAAGGATAGCAATAGATTTAGGCCTGTCATTTTAGTTTAGGTTTAGAGATTGTGTACAACAGAATTAGCCACACTATCTATATAAAAATTGTCTGATTGTTTGTCAAGGTTGTTGAGAAAATTCTATTAATTTCGGAAAAGTGTATATTTTTTTGGCGGGAAAATGAAATAAAATAAAAACGAGAAAAGAATTCCTATAAATATTTAAAAAACATAAATTTTTGCGGACATGTCGGGGTAAAAGCTAATTTTCTAATAAAAACATGAGGGCCGACTTGGAGAACACAAATGCCGGAGGAAGGGGCAAGGTGCCGAGCTTAGGCAAATCAGTAATTTAAAAAAAAAATTAAAAAAAATACTTCTTTATGCTAAAAGCGGGTATTAAACATTGAATCAAAAAGTCAAAAGCATGAAGTATTAGAAGAAAAATACATTGTACTGAAATTGCTTCGTTTGACACGTCTACGAATTTTTTATACATGACACGACCCTTAAAGTGCCGACTTATAGAACATTCACCCTATATCCTCCTTGATCATAGAGATAATGTGTCCTTGATCACCAATAAATTGTCATAATATATGTCGCTAATTAATAAACGATGTTATCAGGTTACGATTACATTTTAAAGAAATTAAGGTGAATTGGGTAGTATGAACACGTATGAACGTCTATCTATCTATCTATCTATCTATCTATCTATCTTCTATCTATCTATCTATAATAATATAAAGTAGCTTGTCCTGACTGACAATCAACGCACAGCCTAAACTACCACCTAAAACCACTGAAGCTAGAAACTTGAAATTTTCACAGTAGCTTCCTTTTATGACGTAGGCGCACACTAAGAAAGGATTATTGCGAATTCCATCCCTAAGGGGGTTAAATAGGGGATAAAAGTTTGTATGAAAGTCCGTCATTTTTCAAGTTATATCCATGAAAATTGGTATTTAGGTTTTCGGTTAAAAATAAAGAGTTACGAGTTTAAGGAATTTTGGAAAACTACCCCCAAGTGGGTTAAATGGGAGTTGAAAATTTGTATGAAAGTCCGTCATTTTTAGAGTTAAATATCAATGAAAATCGGTATTTGTATGGTCGGTTAAAAATAAAGAATTACGTGTTTCTGGAATTTTGGAAATTCCAACTTCAAGTGAGATTAATAAGAATCCAAGCGGACGAAGTCGCTGGCAACAGCTAGTTACTTATAAACAACTATTTTATTTATGGATCTATTCACGGAAGAGAGAAGGCAGGGGAAGTGAAATGCACCAAAACGACTATAGGAACCGCTGTCGCCAAACTCACACAAATATACCGTTAATCTATATTGCACTACAAAGAAACAAATCGTTTGATTTGTCGTTTTAAGTTTAGTCAAAACTAGCCTACTTCACAGAACTCACAGATTTGGAAACAAACCCTGATTTTGTAGAAATAAGATTTATTTTGCTTTAACGGAAGAATGTATTTATGAGCTATAGTCACACTAGATTCGATTGTCCAATTAATTCCGCTACTTGACCATAGATGGCGCTGTATTGCTACTCATTGAATTGTCTATCGATATCGATAGATACTCGTTATTTTGTTTATTCGCAAAAAGAAAATTAAAAAAGGTAATTATAAAATTAAATAAAAGTGCTGGTATGTATGCACTGATGAGTAAATAAAAATGTTGAGTAAAAGCCATTAAAACTTTAGTGATTGACTAAAATGTAAAGTTATCGATTCTTAATTTTTTTACTATTTGGGTTTTGACAATGACTTATATATTAAGAAAAGCGATATATTATTATTATTATGAATCAAAAATAATACGATATAAAAAATGCCTACTTATATAATACGATCAATTTAGACTTCCAAGATTACAATATTCACACCTGGCTGAAAATTGGTAGGATTGTTCAAAACACTATTATAAATGAAATGTGAAAAGTCCTCATCGATCCGACACCTGGAAAAAAATTACTCGGTGTCAAAGTTTTCACGGGAAATTCAGCAAAACGGTAAGTCTTATCATAAAATTATTTTAAACAAAATTGTAGATCAGATAATTATCTATAAAAAATGTCTGTATACTTTTTTTCCTAAGAGCCACCGTTTTTGAGATATAACGATTCAAATAAATTAATTTCGAAATAAAAATGAGGGGCTGGGTTTCTTTTTACCCAAAATTCTCTGGTGGTGGTGCAATCTTGTATTTGCATAGTGCTATTCTACTAGTCAAGCCCTTTCATTTGATACCCATATTAAGGGGGTTGTAAAAAAATATGTAATCCGCCATTTTGTAGCGGCGGCCATCTTGGACTGATTTTCTTCAAACATAGCTAACAACACTCTCGACTAATTCACCTTTCAAACAAAAAAAAAACGCATTTAAATCGGTCCACCCGTTTGAGCTCCACAGGGGAACAGACAGACACACGCACACACACACACACACACACACACACACAGACACGTCAAACTTATAACACCCCGTCGTTTTTGCTTCGGGGGTTAATTAATAATAACTGTATCAAAAATCATCGTTTGGTCGTTAAAATATCGATAACAATGTACTTAGCTAACATCATGACATCTCTACGACCACGACCACCCGATCGGCGTCCATACCGTGAGTCTAACGTCTAGTGAAGGAATATATTTATATAGTACAAGTCCATTGCGTCCTAAGACCGACCGATTCGATGATTGATTTCTACTAAGCAAGCAATGGATTTTGTTCATAATGAGATATAAACTTCTCAATTTAGCACATTTTTAGCATAATGTAAATATACAAAATAATGTTTTCTTGTTTTTTATGGAAAATAACAACAATAGCTTGTACTTAAGTGTGAAATGAGATGCCATATTTTGTATGATTCACTTTTTTGCTTGATTTTTTGCAAACAACCACTGAACAACACGGCATTTTGTTAAAAATCGAGAGCGGTGAAGCGATCGTTGGACGACATTCGACTCAAGACAAAAACGGTTCTCAGGTGTATTTAACGCCAGAAGAGTTCTCAGGAACCACGCCCCCTTGCCATATCTCGTCTTATTCATTTTATCTATGGATCTATTTCTCGAAGTAGAAAAAGAAAAAGCTCCTACAAAACATACCTTGAGTGACACCTATCGTGATTTGATTGCAACTAACTACCAAGTTACGAACCTTTTACCACGAGGAAGGTTTTATTGGTTGAGCCAAGGTGTTGCAAAACCTTTCGCGATTCAAAGATGGCGACTCATAATTTATTGGACCAAAAGAGTTGATTGTGTTTATACTGATTTCTAATTCCGTGGAATTCTGACGTTATGTAAATAAAAATCAAAGTACTGCCGCATGTAGATATGACAAATGCCTAACAGACACTTCATGGTAACAATGTCATTTGACTTCCATTTTGAATTTTTTCAATGTGCTTCTATTGTTTTCTATTGCTGTTAGTGTGCACTTTCTAGTTTCCACTCTTGGTGTTTTCTATTTTAGGGCGAAACGACTAATATTATTATTCGGCATATGGTATGATGGCTTTCTATGATGACAGGGAATTAGTTTGGGGTAAAATCGTACTTCGTAGATGATAACCATGTTCTCCATACAAATAACTCATCTGTAAATGACAATGACAGCTGTCAGAATTCCACGGAATTAGAAATCAGGGTATACTTATATTTATTTAAAAGTGTATTTCATCAAATTGAAAATTGTGCGGATGTAAATTAAACTGCACATTAGCAAACAGTAACAATTTATTTACTAAACAACAAAATAAACCTACCACAATACAATGTTCTAAAATTTAAAAAAAGTAAACATTTCTATATAAAAACATGAATAATTGTATTTTCAATATTATTTTGATTTACAATAAAAATAAATAACTACTTATTTATACATAATTTTTTTAATACTTACTAATTATTTGTTAGTTATTATATTATTTAGTTCTTTAATGTTTTATCACATAAACGCTAAAGTCAGTCAATTTATTTTATTACACATGCAGCTAGGCTACATTTACAGATATATTTTAATATGTATACTTAATAGTTAATTTAATGTCATTTAATATAATCCACACACTCTATTAGCAGGAACAGCTTTATCTGAAAACAATATAAAACAAGATTTGGAAACTGTATGATGAACAAAGTGAAATGCACTTGTAAAGCCTCGCACACATTGCGATAATATCGGCCGTCATAACGCACCTTTGTGGGGGAGGCTTAAAACGATTGGTTTATAGGTACAGAGCGGAAAAAATATTGTTTTAAAACAATACTAGATCTTAGATCATCTAATTAACAAAACAGCATAATAAATAAACATTAAACTTGATCTTACTGATTAAGTACTAATTATTATTTATTCAGTAGATTTTCTTCTTTTTTATACTATTTAGGACTTCCCTCATTTGGTGCCTGGCAGAATAACGGCGTTGTGGTTATTTCTGTATCGACAACATTTTTGCTGAGTCAGGGTATTTTCATTGACTTCGGATATTAAAATTCGCGCCTCGACTACAATTTTCTACTTAGCTCACTGGCGACCATCTGGCGACATACCGAAATAACGCGGAAAAAAGTGTCTGTTCCACACTTTTTTCATACGCACACGGCAGAATTAAAATTATCTCATTCTCTCGCAGGCTCCTATCTGAATATGTTTGTCTCTTTTTGGTGTCGCTTTTTCGTTTCATCGAATTTTCAAATCACAACGGGGCTAAAGAAGTTTCACTTCAATATAACAACTTCAACTGCCTCGTGGGTCTAGTGGTTAGCATATTCGACCGCAGATCAGAAGGTCCCGGGTTCGATTCCCGGGTCGGGCAAATAATTATTAGGTATTGGGTTGTTCTGTCAAGGTATTCTCAGTACCAGCCCGGAGTTGGTAGTTGGCGGTGTTTTGTGAAACACAACCCCACCGTGTCTCGGAGAGCACGTTAAGCAGTCGGTCCCGGTTACTATCACTATCATGGGACAATAGCCGTTAAAGCCCGCCAACCCGCATTGGAGCAGCGTGGCGGGTCTAAGCTCTAAATCCCTCCTATGAGAGACGAGGCCTGTACCCAGCAGTGGAACGTTAAAAGGTAAAACGTTGTAGTGTATATCAACTTACCAATCATCTTAGGATACGGCAAATTCAAATTCTCCATGATATCAACGAATTCCTTCAACGGCTTGGTCAGTCTTGGGTTGTATTTCTTTTCTTCGGCCACCGTGGTGGCGGTTTGGCCCTTATAGTCGTGAGCGGGGTACAGCGTATAGTCATCAGGCAATGTGAATATCTTTCTATGAACCGATTCGTAGAGGGTCTCCGATGAGCCTTCCTGGAAATCGGTGCGCCCACAGCCGCGGATTAGGAGAGTGTCGCCTGTGAATGCGATGCCCTGAAATTAAAAATAAAATTTGGTTTGAAATAGAAACTTTTTAGGGTTCCGTCTCTGTGGTTCCGTACCTAAGAAGGTAAAAAAAGGAACCCTTATAAGATCACTTTCTTGTCCGACTGTTCGTGTGTCACCACCGATTTTCTCAGGAACAGGTGGACCTAGCAAGTTGCAATTTATACCAGATACTAAGGTCTATAGTCCCTATTAGGTGTATAAAAATTAAGGTCTTGTAGGGTCTTGTAAAGGTTGTATAAAATTTACCTTAATGTTCAACTTTTTTTATTTTTCGGAATTTTCCCTTTACTTAATCTGTAATAGATCTTGCTTTTAACCAAAATTGACGAATCTAGGTCAACCGGAAGTACCCTATAGGTTTTGAGTCGAAAACTTAAATGGTAGTTCCTATTGACCTAGAATTTACGAAATTTGGCAAAAAGCCAGGTCTTACAGCACAAATAAAGGAAAAATTCCAAAAAATAAAATAAGTTGGAAATTAAAGGGTGTCCCCACTCCCCATACATATATAGTTAACGCCAATTAGATAGACCTCTGAGTTGTATGAGCGCTTATACAATTTAGAGGCCTAGCTTAATTGGTACCTTACCTTTTAAGACAAACTAATGAAAAACAGATTGTACTTATACTTCTGGAGTACGGAACCCTCGGTGCGCGAGTCTCACTCGCACTTGGGTGGTTTTTTATTTAATTGATCTACAAATTAGACCTTGACTGCAACCTCTCCTGATGGTAAATGACGATACAGTCAAGATGGAAGTGAACTAACCTGGAAGAGGTATAACAGCTTTTTTTAAACCATATTGTAGCCAAAGTGTGACACACTTGAACTCAGCCTGGAAGTTCAATTAGTTTTCCCGTATCCAGTATAACATTAAAAAAAATTTTTTTTTGAACTAAAATTATTTAATTTGAGGAGCAGCTACTAAACAATAAGATAGATAATTGTTTATCTGATCTATCGTTGCAATAGGGCAGTTGATAAGATAAATTGTTATTGTTTAACAAAAGATTTTGTTACTCAATAAAAATACCTAAAATACAAAGAAATTTGAAATTTACAAATCAGATGTAGTTATATGCGTATAGGATAGCTTTATTGTATTGGGGTGTGCCAATAGGTAGTACTGCTTTTTGAACAAAGTAATCACCTGCTCATGTAAGATGTAAGTCAAGCAGCCGTTAGTGTGTCCCGGGGTAGCCGTGGCCAGTAGCTGATGGCGTCCGAAGCTCACCAGCTGACCGTCCAACAGATGTATGTCGGCCTGAGCACCAGACGCCTTGCCGATCACGCTCTTTGTGCCTGGCAGGAGGGATTTCAGCTTGCCCGTGCCTGTTATAACCCCCGGCACGTAAGTTGAGTGGTGACCTTCAAGTGCGCGCAGCGTCGTACGTGTGAGCGGGACACAATACAATTGGAGAGCCAATCAGCGCTTACGAGGGATCCGCGAGAGCTAGTCAGTGCTTACGAACGATCCCCACGCCCTCCCCGCGCCCCCTCACACCCCGAGATACCTCATTTTCGACTTCTGCGCATTGAAGGTCAACGCTAGAATTATTTGCCGTGACTTGTATGTGGTTTGCATGCATGTGTGTGTTCACTGGAGGGACATTAGAAATAAATAATCACCTGCTCATGTAAGATGTAAGTCAAGCAGCCGTTAGTATGTCCCGGGGTAGCCGTGGCCAGTAGCTGATGGCGTCCGAAGCTCACCAGCTCACCGTCCATCAGATGTATGTCGGCCTGAGCACCAGAAGCCTTGCCGATCATGCTCTTTGTGCCTGGCAGGAGGGATTTCAGCTTGCCCGTGCCCGTTATGTGGTCTGCATGCATGTGTGTGTTCACTGGAGGGACATTAGAAATCAATAAGAATCAATTTTTGTCTGTATGTCCTCTATACGCTGCTAAACTATTGAACCGATTGTGGTGAAATTTTTGTTGGTTCTTCTGAGTTCTGTGTACTTCCGCGAAGGATCCTAGCCCAAAAAATCTACATAAAATGGATGTTTGTATGTTTGTCGTCTATGCGTACTTTACGTACTAATCTATACTAATATAATAAAGTGGAAGAGTTTGTTTGTTTGAACGCGGTAATCTCAGGAACTACTGGACCGATTTCAAAAATTCTTTCACCGTTGGATATGTACGTGATCCTTGAGTGCTATAGGCTATATAATATGTACCACGGGCGAAGCCGGGGCGGACCGCTAGTGAATAATAATGTCTTAATCTTTGTGGGGTTTCATATCAAAACTTATTTATGTACCAGGAAATCGGCAATCGAAATCAAAGTGGTTTAACATTAAGTGAACTGCATAAATTGCTGTCTGTTTTCAATCAGACCATTAGTGCAATACAGTAATAATCTTTTTCAGATAAAGACGATTAATTTTGAATATCTTATAGATGTATAAAAAATAAATTATTTTTTTACACACACGTCTGTTCCTAAAGTAGGCAACTTAATGCCTGTGTTATAGGTAACAGCCGACTGATAGACATATTTACATATAAATACATATATATTTTAATAAAGATATACATACATACATATTATAAATACACCCAGACTCGGGGCGGGAATCGAACCCGCGACCCCGGAGCGGAAGGCAGGGTCACTGCCAACCGCGCCAACGGGCCAGTCAATTAAGCCCCGGGCATCTTCGTCATCATCTGTTAGACCCCTCTGCTGGACATTAATGTGCCTGTAGAAAGCACACGCCGTGTGCACAGTATAAAAATGTGGACTTACTTGCATAAAGTAAGTTGAAACCAAGTTCTTTTATAAGTGCCGCATCCCTCTCGGCGTGCTCGAGTACCGGGTCTATCAGCACCGCCTCGCGAGTCTTCATATCACCAAGTAAATACGTGTACGTACTGCTCACTGTGTCAAACAACTGAAGCAAAGAAACATTACATGACAGCCGACGAACTAGCAAGGTGAGCCTCAGTCCTGAAGGTCAGTCCTTAAGCCTCAGTCCTGAACAAAACATAGTTACATATAAACATCACTGCATAGTAGAAAACAAAGTCACTTTCTCTGTCCCTATGTCCCTATGTATGCTTAATTCTTTAAAACTACGCAACGGATTTTGATGCGGTTTTTTTTAATAGATAGAGTGATTCAAGAGGAAGGTTTGTAAGTAGAAAAATTGGACCCGGTAGGTGGCGCTAATAGCGGGCAGGACGACGTCTGCCGGGTCCGCTAGTTATAAACATGCCGAACGGCAGGTAATAACTTCTTCATCTTCATCTTCATTCTGGGCAGGTATCCGCACGTAAACCACTCAGGTGTGTTGTGCGTAGTGTAATAGCTTATCTATAGCATAAGGTTTAGGTTCCTGTAAGAATAGATTTAAGTTTTGTATGTGAAAAATAATAATAATATATAATATTATTATTATTATATTATTATTATTATACATATATAATATTATTATAATAATATATAATATTATTATTATTTTTCACATACAAAACTTAAATCTATCCTTACAGCACTACAAATTAAACCATAAGGTTTAATACAAAGCCAACTTCAAAGGAAACTATGAAGTTAAAATACAATAACTATGAACACACAAAGAGTACTTAGGTACAAAATACATATAACATGAATGCAAAATGAAGAAAATTTATTGCCCTCTGTTCTCAGACAAGTTTAACAATTTATTTTAAATTAAAATTGCAGGATAAACATCTCAATAATCAAGGTGGACCGATTGGAAATATCCTGATTTTGTTTATCCAAACCATAAAAGATGTTTATCATCAGATAACTCTGTGGAAATAAGATTGTGAAATACTTGAAAACATGTATAGCTACAATTTCGACAAACCTGATAAGAAATTATGATGACCTTTCTGGTGCAGTGTTCTTATTGCAGTGGTCTCTGGTTCGATTCCCGGTAGGGGCAATTTTCTAAATGGTCTCTGGTTTCGTCTTGTCGGAGGCTTCTTCGGTCATAGCTAGTTACCACTCTACCGGCAAAGCCGTGACACTAAGCAATTTAGAGTTTCGGTACTATGTACATACCATAAAAAACATGGGAACTGCAAGGTAAGGAAAGGATTAGAGATGAAGACTTAAGAAACCTTTCTATCAATTTCAGGTAGATTTGCAGGGTAAAAGCAGCCGGTACACCCGTACCATATCCAAACACAGGGAATGGGGTGGAATGATCCTGATATAGGACTGATCACCATTAATCCACCTATCATCTGGGGGTTACCCCTTTATACAAGTCATGGCGAATAAGTCTAGCGTTGACCTTCAATGCACAGAAGTCGAAAATGAGGTATCTCGGGTGGTGAGGGGGTCGCGGGGAGGGCGTGGGGATCGTTCGTAAGCACTGATTAGCTCTCGCGGATCCCTCGTAAGCGCTGATTGTCTCTCCAATCATATTGTCTCGCTCACTCGTACGATGCTGCGTGCACTTGAAGGTCAGCGCTCGACTTACGTGCCGGGGGTTATAAGTACATATACATATATCTAACCTGTCTAAAAAAGAAGTTGGATCCTTTCACCATCCCGGTAGACATAAGCCTCGCTCTCCCAACATTGGATGCCACCAATCTCTCAGCAAACTTCACAGTACTGAATGATACTTTCAGTAGCATCCTGTGAATGATAAAGATTAATATTTCACAATAGAACACCTTGTTGCATAAAGGTTAACTTATAACTGTTTGTGTAGATGACTGTATGCGATCCGTCATTGTTTTGTTATAGCCTATATGTATAACAATCTATGTTTGCTTCTTAAAGTACTCTTAGTGCATATAGTATGCTAGCATTAGTGCATACATAGAGATATAGTATGATTATGATGTTCTCTTTAGCACAGAGGTATCAATACTTGTAGAAACAAGTGTAACTAAAAATTTAAATCAATCCCGATATGTATGATATACACATATGCCCAACATCTTTGTGTTCTTGTAAGGGGGAGGTCCCGGGTTTGATTCTAAGCAGTGAAAATTTAGGAAAGAATCGAAAATTTAGACTCTAGTCTGGTCTGATGGGAGGCTTCAGTCATGACTAGTTACCACCCTATCAGCAAAACCGTGCCGCCAAGCGATTTAGCGTTTCGGTACGATGTCGCGTAGAAAGTGTTCAGCGGTATCTATGGCCAAATTAGCCGGTTTCCATCTTAAGACTGAATCGTCACTTACCATCAGGTGAGATCCCAGTGAGTTAACTTGTAGTTGAATAAAAAAAAGTGGTAAAGTAAGTATAAGTAGGTACTCGATTATTTTGGATTATTAAATAATAAATTAAAACGTACCTGACTGTGGTTACCCGCTGGACGTTTAAAAATATTAATTGATTATGTACTTTCGATGCTGATAATATTTTCTTAACACTCGATAAGTCTTTATCAGCGCTTAAACAAAGTTATTACTAACCTTCTAATAATAGATAAAACCTAACACAAGTACTGAATAATCATATAATCTTAGTAGGTACCCTCATACAATTTATTTCTAACCATTATTAAGTACCTACGCAATAAATCTTATACATTATTTCTAAGTTTTAAAACAATTTCACCAACAAACAAAAACAACTTTGTTGTTTTGCAATTTTGAAACTTTTGAAAGCTATGTCAATGATGTTGTGTCAATCACAGTCAAAGTCAACTGTCAAGAAACATCAATGAATTTTGTCAAAATAAAGAAGGTTATAGTTATTTTCATAGAGATAATAATAATAAATAGAGTTGGCATAATGTCCTATAGAAAATAGTAGATCGGAAAATAGCTCAAGCTTATCAAAATTTTCATAAGTGTGAAAGAGACAACATTACATTTTTGACATAATAATAAAACAGTTTGCGGCAGACTCGTGACTTAAGATGGCCTCCCTAAAATGTATACATGAACACTCACACACGCACAACTTGAGACATCACAATGAACACGCGCCATTTTATGTTACAGGATTGTGCGTGTGTGAGTGTATTTTTGGCACGTTTTTAGGGTTCCGTACCCAAAGGGTAAAAACGGAGCCCTATTAATGTCACTCGGCTGTCTGTCTGTCTGTCTGTCTGTCTGTCTGTCCGTCTGTCCGCCGGTCACAGGTCTCTAGCTCGCAGACGAAATGAGTTACAAACCTGAAATTTTGGTATTTGGTGTAAAACGTTGACCCAAAATCAAATATTGAATTAAAAATTGAATTAAATTATTTTTCAGGGGGGCTCCCATACATGAGAAAGGAGCCGGAAATTTTTTTTTCTTACCCTAGCTTGTGGGGTATCATTGTTTAGAGCTCATTGAGTAGAGTACGAATATATATTTTTTTAATTTTTTGCTTAAAAACTAAGGAAATGGAGGGTCATCAAAATTGTCAGTTTTAGACCATTTTTGTGACGGGGGCTATCTAAAAAACTAAACTAGTTAGGAATATGATATTTCGGTATATTATGTACTATATGCTCTATTTGTACAACAAATACTGAAAACAACGATTCATAAAATAGTTTATAAGCTGTGACCAAAACAAACGAACTTATTTTGCGTTTTTCTTTCACGGTTTCTTGCGATGTCTAACTCGGAAATTAAATATTTCTTAGACCCAAAATATTATATTGTTCATAATTATGTACGGAACCCTGAAAGAGCGAGGCCCGACTCGCACTTGGCTGATTTTTAAGGTAGGTATGCCAACTCTATTTATTATTATTATCTCTATGGTTATTTTATATAGACACTGGAGACTGCGTCTAATATAAAACACGTCTAAACATTGCAGTGAAGACAAGGTCATTCACCTGGGCTATTTTTTGCTCTCTAGTTTTTTTCTATACCTCACACACTATATAAATAGGTGAGAACAAGACAAAGCAACTCCAAGACCTGTTCAAGGCCAAACTTTGCTTCAACGTTTTGTTTGGAGCTCAGAATCCATAGGTTCTATGATTCTAGGTCAAAATCAAGAAATACATAATGGGAGTTCACGAATCTTGGAAAATTGAAAGTTCAGGTTTTGTCATTATGGAAGTAATAAAAACCTAATGATATGTAATGTTATTTTCAATATTATTGACGAAAAGTAAAAATATTAACGGTAATTGATAGCATTAAAAGTATTTAAACGTTAATTAGTGACGGCAAAAAGTAACATCAACAGTTATAACGTTAATATGATATTCTTAATGTTATCTAATAACCGTTAATAATAATTGCTGACGTATTGACTATTGAAGCTGCGTTGCCAGAATGTTACTTTTGTTACATTTTACGTGACCCTCTCATGTTACCTCCATGTTACACGACTCAAAATGTTACTTTTACGTAACTTTCAGGACTTCATAAAATATTAAAAAAATTCCAGCAAACGAAAAATAATCATGAAACGGAACGCACCCAAGATTTCATTCGTTGTATTGGCGCACTTGTTTTTGAACTGCGTGATAATCAAGAAGGTTATACCTTTATCTATAAATTATAGGTAAACACTGGAGACTGCCCTAAAACATTGTAGTGAAGGTCATTCACCCGGCTATCTTTTGTTTCTAGTCTCTCTTTCTTTACATCACACACTCTACTTAAGTAGGTGAGAACGAGACAAACAAGTATAAATTAAAAATTTAAAAAACCCCCGACATTCACCATTTCGTGGTGGCGGTCATATTGGATTTTCATAATGCTATTCTACTAGTCAAGCCTTTTCATTTGATATCCATATTGCGGGAGTTGTGAAAAAATATGTAATCCGCCATTTTGTGGCGGAGGCCGTCTTGGACCGATTGTTATCAAACATAGCTAAGAACACTGCCGACTAAGTAATTCACATTTCAAAAAAAACCGCATTCAAATCGGTTCACCCGTTTGAGCGCTACGGTGGAACAGGCAGACAGACCTTCTTGGTGAGAATACAACTCTTTAGGCGCGGCGTAATCACACGCGTGTTTTTTTTTTTTTGAACTTCCATCTCTATCCCGCTTTAGTGGGCAGTGTATCTGTCAGTGTCAATGTGGGGTCAACTATGGGTCAACTTATATTAACTTAATAAGTTATTAACTTTGATAAGATGGAGATATTAGTTAGATTAGGACAGAAATCTTTTTTAATTTTTGTGTAATTGAGTGGCATAAGTATGTTAGACGTTAGTTTCGTTTTCCACGTATATGTATAAGATAATGTTACTTTTCTCATGAAAATGTTACTTTTTGAACTGTCTGATGTTACATTTGACTATCTGCCACTGGCAACACTGTATTGAAGCAAAATATTATTTTCATTGTATTGACAGTTGACAACAGCTGATGACTTCAGTAAATTAAAATGTAAAAAAATAATTTTAAAATCTTAAAATTTGTAAGTAGTAGATAAAAATAATGTTGAAATAAAATTATTGTTAGAATTGAAAAATTGAACAACAAATTATAAAAGTAAGTCGATTATAAACTTTTTAACTGTTCAAGATTTTTACATCTTTGTATGAAATCCTAAAAAAGAAAATTAGTATAAAGGTAATGTGTAAGAAGTCTATTTCAAGATGCCACACAATTTAAATAGGTACAAAAAACATCCAAACGAAAAGCGTATTTTAAAATTCCCTCCTATTCCAAAAATTTTCCAACGAATTTCCAATATACATCTGCTGTCTCTCTTTCTTATACTGCTACTATTGGCATCTCTTTCTTTATCGCTTGGTAACATGGTACGTCATTGACCTCCTCCTCCTCCGTCCTCGCAACGCAACGCCCCTCGCTTATTTTACTATTGGGGGGTGTTACACTATCAGTATTATCACGCGATCCGCGATACGCGATCCAATTATTGATGGTTTGGCCGCTTTTTTGCGTCAATACTGATGGATTTCCGGATGGTCTTGAAATCCGCGATCCGTGGATCGTGATACGGTATTGATAGTGTGACAGGCCCCTATTGCGCTTACTGCGTAGCAATTTCAGTGTGTGAGTGAAAACTGGTATTGCTATTGCGTCTGTGCAGTGTATTGATGACTGATCACTGATGTAAACATTCTCTTGTCATTATATTTCAGAGCGTTTAGAAGAGCGTATGTAAATCTTTTGTGACGCATCTGTAAACGATGTAAACAGCTGATACAAAATATAATAGTAACACTAGAAACAAATCCGTGGTTTGTGAAAGTGGTCTAGAGGTTCGAAGACTTTAAATTCTCGTCTTTGAAACACAAGTGCGATAAAATTCTTTGTTTACTAGTGCTCTGGCTTTTGTAGTAAATTATCTATTTACTACGAGGAGGATGATTTTCATGAAGACAATGTTAAGCGTAGTGTGACCAACAGTTTCATTCATAATAATTCGAACTGGACTTTCTATAATACTAAATGAAAAAACCGCCGCAATTTAGAAAAGGATACACTAATTCGTAAGTAAAAAATAATTTAATTTTTTTTTAATTAGGATAGGTTTAATTTTAAGTAGATAACTAGGTATGTAAGTATCTATTCTGTATTTTATTTTTGTATAATCCAGTTAAATGTGCTTGAAAAGGCTTTCTCAAAAAACATGCAGTACTTACCTAGGTACATAGGTACTTACAATCTCAACCAATCTCAACCTAATTTATGCTCTAACTACCGAAGTTTATCAAGGCAAATCCAAATAATTAAATAAATATTTATGCCTAGATAAAAGATAATCTTAGGCAATGAACTGATACGGATATTAGTTAAGGTGCGATATCGCTTTGCGACCATGACTCAGTTAACTTTTCTAAATAATATTATGAAACCACACAAACTAATTTCCCTATACCTGCTTACCATATTCTAAATCTAAGTCTAAAATTATTCTATTCATATTCTAAGTCTAAATTATTTATTAGTTCATCACAAATCGCCCATTGGCCATTTCCCTTTTCATGTTTTGATCACGATAATATTATTTAAAATCATTTGATTTTGAAACAGCAAACTGAAAAAAAAAAACAACTAGGAATTTACTAACGATGTTAATATAATTAGGTAGTAAGTATAGCTGTATAGTTTTCGATCTTTTCCTATCTCAATAGATACATCTTATTTTCTAAACGATAAATTAAAATATTAGTATGTAGGTATTTAGTCTTATTATTTATTACTAGCTTTTGCCCGCGGCTTCGCCCGCGTGAATTTCGGTTTTTCACAAATCCTGAGGGAATCGTGGATTTCTGGTTCCCGTTCCCGCTCCCTTTTCCAACCTTTATACTTACTTTCAAGGTAGTTTGCTATATATTGCTACCTATAGCTGTAGATTTGGGTTTTTTTTTAATTCCGCGGGAACTGTGGATTATTCCAGGATAAAAAGTAGTCTGTGTTAAGTCAAGGCATTATCTATCTCTATTCAAAATTTCAGCCAAATCTGTTCAGTAGTTGCGACGTTATAGAGTAACAAACATCCACACTTTCACATTTATAATATTAAGTAGGATATAGATTTAAAAAGGCGCAAGTATGTAAGTAATTGTTGAATGCAAATTAAGTTTAACGCTTAAACCCACTTTTTTTTAATTACGTATTAACCTGGCAATACACGTCCGATTTTTCCATCCGATAGTAGGATCAGTAGTCTGATCCTACTATCGGAAGGCACATTTTGTATGAAAGTTCTGCCTCCCCAATACACGTCCGATCCGATAGTAGGATCGGTCATCCGAGTCGGAAACGGGCGTTAAAGTCAAGACGCACAGTTTTGAATTCCCGCGCATTTCATAATAAAATTCTTATTCAGAAATAGAGAGCCGGCCTTGCTTGCCATTTCGAGCGGAATCCACCTTACTCTACCGGAAAGTAGTCCTGTGTCAATCGTTCATTCTCTGCGATTCGATCGTTCAAGTATTGGTTAGCGCCACGACCCGGGTCATTTGGGTCGTTCGTTCATTTGGTTCGTTTGGTTCACGGTTCAATTAATCATTCAAGCTCATCACGAAATTATGACCCACTGGTTGGGACGTTGGTTCTCCGATCTTGATTGCGCGCGCTCGTTTCTATAACTGTAGTCCGATGGTTCAAATCACTGCATTATTGCAATATTGTTAGGTACCCTTTGTATGCACTGTTATGATGTTTCTTTTTGATTGAGCTTTTAAACGTGTTTAAACAATAAGAACTACAAACTAGAAACCTTATGCATTTCATACACACGTGTCGCCTAAATGACGTAGGTGACAATTATATTATATATCGTAACATATACATATAACTAGCTGATCCCCGCGACTTCGTCCGCGTGGATATAGCTTTTTATATAGGATCGGATTGGATCCCATAATCTTTTTTTGTACCTAAACTAAATGTAGCCTAAGTTACTCCTTATAACATCACCTATCTGCCATTAAAAGTTCCGTCAAAATCGATCCAGCCATTTCAGAGATTAGCTGGAACAAATAGAAAGATTGACAAACATAAATTTAAATGCACACCAGTTTAAAATATGCCATACGTTCAAAGATCCGGGTCCCAAGTTATTTGAACCCAATAAATGTCTGTTATTTCTGAACTAAAAAACCTATGACCTTGAAATATTTACGGGACAATACTTAAAGTACTACCTTTCTAACAAAAAAAGAACGAGTTAAATCGAACTACGCGTTAATGAATTACAGCTAAATACACGTTTTAACTTTCTTCCCCTCTCCCAAGGGAACCCTGCTGAGTTTTGGGATAAAAAGTATCCTATGTCCTACCTCGGAGTATAAACTCAAATCGTACGAAGTTTCATTCGAATCCATTCAGTAGTTTCGGCGTGATGCGCAGCCAAGATACAGACAGACAGACAGACAAAAATGAAAAAAAAAATACAGTTTTAGCTTCAGTATCGATTATAGAGTGCCCTCCAAAAGAAATTTTCTAAATATCTTCAATGTACAGAATTTGATCTGTTACAGTTTTATTATATTATAGAAGTTTCTAAGAAGATAGAAAGAAAGATAGAAGACAGAAATATATTATTAATTCCTCAATAGGCAATAGGCATAGTGATTGATCTGTACATAGTGAATGATCTGTACATAGTGAATGATCTGTAATCAATATTTTTTAGTTTCATCTGACATCTTGGCGATTGGTTGAGCCGGTTCGTTCAAAAGGAATGATTGCAATCACCAATACTTTTACGAGACCCGGGTCAAATGACCGAATCGTTCACGATTGACACAGGACTACCGGAAAGTCGTTCAATAACTAGTACCTATGGTACCTAGGTACTAATCGTATCACGTAAGACTTCATTGTTTACCTTATCCAAGACTACAATTACTTATTTTACATGAGTTTTGAAATAAATATTTAATTGACACCAAATAATATTATAATAATTAATACTTTTAAGGCTCGACGCGAATATAACGCAATTTTCCGCGGGGAAAAAACGCACGCGAAGTCGTTTTTCAGGCATTGTCTCACTCTTTGATTATCCTGGAACTCTTTGGTCTCACTATAGGACACCAGTGGTGGCGCAACCAGTCGCGCTACCAGTAAAATGTATTTAAAAACTATACTAACTCTAATGGATATTACAGCTCAAGGATGAGCTGTAGCATGCTCAACTTTCTGAAATCCAAATAACTGCCCTAGCTTCTGAGGATTCTTGCTTCAATCTTATCATGTTAGGAACTTACCTGTACAACTTTTTTTTGAATTGTATATGGCCTATTTATTAGGCCCGGACTAACGCTTCCACCAAATTGCCTAAAATCGGAACCAACTTTAAATGCTTCTTTCTGCTGCGCAAAAAATTAAGGTAAAACAAAATACTACCTACGTAATAGATATCTATGGAATTTTCCTTCAACCATATAATATTACCTACCTAACCTACTTTATTAGATAAAACAAAGTGTTATTATGAAGTTAAGTTTGTCATATTATCATCGTAACTTTGTGTATTGCTGTGGTCCAGCAGTCAGCACTCGGCTGACTCATGTTCTAACGTCCATAAGGTTTCACTGATATAGAGCTTATATTGTGTAGCTATTTTCCCAGTAGAATCCCGATTATCCAAATTCCGAACATCGATTATCCGAATATCCGATTATCCGGACTCATTCTTCTCGGTTCTAATTATCAGTTTCTAAGTGTCAAAGATCAATAACAAGTTATTTTAAATTACATAGGTATTATGCAATTCATTATCTATCGCTATAGTTCATTTTTTATGTACCTACCTATCGTATTATCTAAGTAAAACCCTATTAATACATAATAAAAATTATTAAAATTTAAATATTGTTTGATTTGCTGGTTTTATTTGATCCGGATAATCGAGATTCTACTGTATCACAGAATAATAACTAGTACCTAAAGGTACAGAAGCCTTACTTCGCAATGGTTTTCAAAGAAATATGTACTCAATCTGATAAACAATATGATTTAATTTAGCTCGCGTTCCAGTCGAGCACGTGTTCGTTTACGTACCTACCAAATCTTTTTTGAGGGAATATGGGCCTTAATTCACTGGACTACGGTTCATAATAGGTTATACGTGGTTATACGTTTAAAAGAGCCGGGGACTCTAGGGTTGCTTACTTCGAGGTGACTTCGAACTAAGCAACCCTAGAGAGAAACTACTTACGCCATCTAGCGCTTTCTACTTTTAGGGTATTGGAATAGTACTTTGTTCAACAAGGGGAGAAAGGGTTTTTAGTTTGAATTAATTTCATTTCAAATAGGAACATAATGTAATCCAATCAAAGTAGATTTTACCTGTCAGCGTCTTTAGGCAACCAAAAAAAAGTTAAATTTCGATCACGATGCGTATTTAAACAATTAAATACTGCACAGTATCTTTTTGCTTTTTTTCGTTTTGTGTCCATCTTGCAACTATCGAGAAAGTTGAACGTGGTCGAAGAAATAGCGCGCGCGCGTGTCTTTCTTCGCTTGTGGCAGCCTACTAGATTGGCCGTTGCGCAACGGCCGCCGCCTGTAGGTATGTTTTTAATACCTACACGCGGAGTGACACAGGCCTGACTGTATTATACTTAATTATCGTCATTGTTTATCTACTTATAACTGATGATCAAGACAATACATTAATTACAGTCACACTAATCATAAAATTTACCAAAACTTAAAAAACTGATGAAGTGCATACAAGATAGTAGAAGTGCTGAATTAATTGGCTCATAAAAAAACTTATCAAACTTAAAAGCTGTAACCTACCTATAGAAAACCTCATAATAAGTTTAAAATATCGATTCAACAAATAACTCGTGAGATTCCCTGAAAAAATTTTTTTTATTTTCAAAATTCGAGTAGGTAAATGTCTCTGGAGCGGTACCTACTAAGATTCTATAAAATATTATTAGGTAATTCAATATTAAAAATATCAATTAGTTTTCGATTAAAATGTCTGTGACACAGATGTAAAGAAAATCTATACGAAGTCCGTATTTTACTACGGAACTCTAAAGGAGGCTGTGATTATAATGATTCTGCACTTCTACAAACCTTTTAGCGTACCACTGTTGGGCACAGGCCTGCTCTCTTATAGGCAAAGCTTATAGGATAGAGGGATTTAAAGCTTAAACCCGCCACGCTGCTCCAGTGCGGCGGGCGGGCTTACTTTTCTTAGTAACGCGAACTTACCTAAGTAACGCGCATTATTAAAAGTTTATCTTTTAGCTGTACCTAATGCGCTTTAAAATGAGTAAATATAAAAACGTAATAAACAGGCGATAAATCAAAGTAAAGATATCGTAAAAATAGCGGAAACACTAAACTTATTTGCCTTCTCAATACTGCGCAATATTAACGCAACGCCGCGGCGTTCATTCGCAAACAGTTTTTATAATAACAAAGTTGGCGAAGGACACTGGAGGATTTGATCACGCGTTTTTATATTACCGAGCACGTGCGAATGGCGATTAGTTGACGTTATAAAAAAAATGTACCTACCTAACTAGTTTTTTTACCCGACTACGACAAAAAAGGAAGGATTATGATTTTAGCAGTCTATGTATGTATGTGACCGATTTTAATGAATGAGGTGTCAATTAATTCTTTGTTATGGTCCGGGTGACATAGGCTACATAGGTTATATATACAAAAAACTCGAGAAGCGACGTGCGAGCGGCAAAAGTTTATTATTATTTAGTTTCGGATAGACCACAACAGATGGCGCCACTAGCTGCTTGCCCCGCGATTTCGGGTTTCGCTTGCATAGTCGGGTTTTAGTTTACGAACTTTAGACATGTTTTTTACTATAGAACTAGCGATAATTACAGGCTACTATCTCACCTACATTGTTTTGTTAAGAGGAAACGCGGTTGCTCTTTTCTCCATACAAACGTTCTCGCGTGTTTTCTCCCTAGTTTATGATCCTAAAGCCATTGAATTATATTGTACTAACGTACATATAGTTCATATAGTACCTCAATGCCTAAAGCAATGATTTTTTACAATAAAATAAATATCAACCTCTTCTATGTCCCTATGTTTTCCTTTTTGAAGATACATTATTTTTATAAGCACTAGAACCTTTACATAATGCTCAAAATTGCTTATTTTAGATAGTTTTCAACAGAGGTCTACAAAGACAATTAATAACGAAAAAAGCAAAACATAGGGTCACAGTATATATCCTTAATATTCAGTTTACGAAATATCTTTTAAATTGGTTCAGTATTGGAGGAGGAAACACTAGAGAGCCAAACCTCGAATTATGACTTTTTACTTACGGCTATTGAGTCGGATTTGCAGTTGTCCTTATTGCACGAATTTCAGGCGCGGGACGGTCGGACGCGACAACGATAGTTTTTTCAAATACCTAATTTTCAAAAGTCTCTTGGACCACATTTCCTCTTAAGTATCTTAGAAGGATCAGGCAGCGGTTTCGATGAAAGGTGGCTCGACTTTTTCCGACATTTTCAACAATAATTATTATCGTCATATTTCAACCAATTTAATACAAAACCTTAATAAATAATTATCCTACACCTACACCTTCCTCATAATTCACTCTGTCTATTGGTGAAAATTGCATGAAAATACATTCTATAGGTAGTTTTTAGTTTATCGCGAACAGACAGACAGATGCGGCGTGGGATTTTGTTTTATTTTATGATACAGCGTCCACAGGCAGTGATTTGTGGCGTTGATATTTAAAATTGTTGATATAATTAAGTTTTTATTATGCACACCCACACAAAACGTGGATCGGCGAACCTTGATTTGTCATACACATAAAGATCATACAGGTAGCTACAGAGGTATGTACCTACATAATTTTTTTAAAGTTCAATAGCCTTATTAACACGATGCAAAAAAAGTTTCAAAAGGAAAACATATAGGTACATGGCATGCCTTAATTGACATCTATTCAGAATGTTCTCTGGTAGGCACTACCATCCATCCACGAATATTGGATAGCATCTTGGGCCTGTTTCACCACCTTCTGGTAAGTGTCTGATAGCCTAAGCCTAAGTTTTGTCACTTTCTTACTTTATGCAAAGTGATAAACACAAGTGTCAAACACAAGTGAAAAGTTGTGAATAAGCTAACCGACACTTATCAGAAGATGGTGTAACAGTTCCTAAAACTTTTTAAGAAGCATTTAGTCCGTGCAAAAAAGTGAAGAAAATTTTACATACCTATTTACTAGATATAAGTAATAGGTATAACTCGTATTCGTAATTCAAATATAATTTGTGCAAATATAGGTCGATAGGATAATATAGCAGACAGCGTGAGGGGTACATGACAAGAATATAATAATAATTTGACTGGCCCGTTGGCGCGGTTGGCAGTGACCCTGCCTTCCGCTCCGGGGTCGCGGGTTCGATTCCCGCCCCGAGTCTGGGTGTATTTATAACATGTATGTATGTATGTATGTATACCTTTATTAAAATATATATGTATTTATATGTAAATATGTCTATCAGTCGGCTGTTACCTACAACACAGGCATTAAGTTGCCTACTTTAGGAACAGACGACCGTATGTGTATGCGTGAATATTTATATATTTATAAAAAAAAATTTATATATTTATAAAAAAAAAAATTATAATAATATTAGAATCGGTTGAATTGAATGCTCAAACTAAGAACAAAAGACCAGACTCCAGACAGACGCTGCTGTGCGGTTCAGGTTCAGCGACCCCCGCGCCGAAAGGGTCTCAAAGGGCGCCTGAATAGTGCAAGGATTTCAAACACCCCGCGAACTCTATACCTAGTGAGTAGTGGACCAAAATATTATGCTGCAAAAATTTTATTTTTTCTGTAGGTAAGGCAAAGGAAGGCGCGTGTTTCAATATGAAATAAAGAAATAAGTAGAGTACCTAACTACTAACTTCAGAATAATTTTTATAATAAAAAAAGAGATGACGCCCCTTAATAAATTAAAATTTTAGAAAACGCGGCATCTTTAACATAGTCTTCTCGGTAAGAATTTAATTTTAAATTTAAGGTACAATACTCGTAATTTTGGAGGGTCTAAAGCACGTCTTAAGTGAAGCTCAAACTCGAAAACCATAATATAGATTACAAGTATAAATTAAAAATTTAAAAACCCCCGACATTCGCCATTTTGTGGTCGCGGCCATCTTAGATTTGCATAGTGCTATTCTACTAGTCAAGCCCTTTTATTTGATACCCATATTAACGGAGTTGTGAAAAAATATATAATCTCCCATTCTGTAGCGGCGGCCATCTTGGATCGATTTTCATCAAACATAGCTAACAACACTCTCGACTAATTCACCTTTCAAACAAAAAAAACCGCGTTCAAATCGGTTCACCCGTTTGAGCGCTACAGGGGAACAGACAGACACACACACATACATACAAACACACACACACACAGACACGTCAAATTTATAACACCCCGTCGTTTTTGCGTCGGGGGTTAAAAATAAGAATATTTTCGTGTCATATAACTAGAGAGACTGCATATTTTTAAAAACAAATATATCTTTAATTCAAAAGTTTCAGTTAAAAGTACCTAACCCAAATCGCGTTGTTTGTCTCGTATAATGTTACATCATTATAGTAGTATCATTAAAGAAATCTTTGCTAAGTAGTTATTATGAAGTGTTAATTATTAAAGTTTTTAATGGGGCCTTGGCTCCGTAGTCACGCACTAAGGTTGCTATTAAATAAACTCCAGATTAAATTTCAGCAGGATGCTGTGATAAATTTTTAGTTCAAGGTACTCGGCGGACGGCGGACTAGAGATGATTGCGTAGGGGATTTTTAGTATTTGTATTTTGTTTTGATAAAAGATCGTTAATCATAAACCATGATAATCCCGTACCCTTCAATCAGTTAGTTAAATTCTGTAGAATTAATTAAACATGTGAAAAGTTTTAAGCTATATTTTAGGAAAAATTAAACCGACTTCAATATACCATATAATTTGAAGAGTTCCCTCGATTTCTCCATAATCCCGTCATCAGATCCTGGGCTTGTGACCATGAAACCGCCTGGGAAGTAAACCCCTTCAAACAAAAGAATTTTCGAAATCGGTCCAGGCATCTTTGACTAATTGGGGAACATACTTTAAAAAAAACCGACGAATTGAGAACCTCTTCTTTTTGTTGAAAGTTACTTCAGCGCCCCCTGGTGGCGCTTAACCTAAAAACATACCTAAGAATCCGCTCTGAGGTGAAACCTGTGAAACCAAAAGACCACATTAAAATCAGCCAAGCAGTTTTTTTAGGAAAATGGTTACAGAAAAACACAACCTCTTACTCGAATCGAAAAATAGGTTCACAATCTATGTGCCATCGTGGGTAAAAATAAGTAGATATATATGGCTATATTTTATTTTTATTTTTTACTATCAACTTAAAAACAAATATAAAACAAGTGTAAATTGAAAATTTAAAAAACCCCCGACATACGCCATTTTGTGGCGGCGGCCATCTTGGATTTGCAACAGTGCTATTCTGCTAGTCAAGCCCTTTCATTTGATACCCATATTAAGGGAGTTGTGAAAAAATATGTAATCCGCCATTTTGTAGCGGCGGCCATCTTGGACCGATTTTCATCAAACATAGCTAACAACACTCTCGACTAAATCACCTTTCGAACAAAAAAAACCGCATTCAAATCGGTCCACCCGTTTGAGCGCCACAGGGGAACAGACAGACACACACACACACACACACACACAGACACGTCAAACTTATAACACCCCGTCGTTTTTGCGTCGGGGGTTAACAAACTTATGAGCACGGCGAGAAACCACTAAGCATCGAACTATTACGCTTTATTCTAAGCCACTAAGGTTTAAAATTGTGTGCTTTTCCGACTACAATCATAAATTAAATACAAAACCACAATAATAAAAAATGTGTGTGTAATGATAAAAAATATTAGATATATTAAAAGTAATATGAAATATAATAATAATTACGTTAGATTATAAGAACTTGCAGTTCAAAAATATTGCACGCCAGAAGTGGCAAACTGTTGATACTTATTATTAAAATTTACTACCTAATGTACCTACACAGTGAAAGCAATAAATTTATTCTTATTCTTATTCTATTCTTATAATAATTACACAATATGATGCACTTATTAAATCTAAAATGAGTAAGTACATATAGGTAAATAGATTTTAACATTTATATACTACTACTATAATACAAAAGGAACTACAATTTACTAAAAAAAATATTTTTTTAGCTTTCCTTTTAAATTATTTTTAGTAAATTCCGTTCTATTATCTAAATTATTTATTAAACGAGGGATTATGTACGCAGTGGTGCGTTTACCATATTTTTTTTTTACCTATAGGCAAGGGCGTCGCCAGGTAGGGGCAGGGGGGGGCAACTGCCCCCCCCCCCCCTAGAGATTTGAAAAAATATAGATATGCTATATTTTGCATTAAGTAAGTATCTAAATTAAACCTGGCGCAAATTCAAAAAAATGGCAAATTCGAAAATAAATTAAGAGCTCGTAACCAGCTTCAAAGCTTTGGACTGTACAATACTTTGTACTTTTCCCATACTATAATATCATCAACTTGCCCCCCTTTGGCCATCGGCTGGCGACGCCCTTGCCTATAGGGACACGTAATCTTTTAGTGGTTTCTAAGTTGACATTTGAGAGATGGTTGGTTACATTCAGCTAATTGGAGTGCGGTTGAGTAGCCTTGTTACGAGGCGTAGTTGCAGATAAGATAACAAAACAATAAAACTTAAAATATACCTTGTTTCATCACCACATACGTTTTAGAATTATGTGAGCAAAACAAATGGCGTTGCTTCCTGCTTCATTACGAATACATTTCTTAGTCTAATAGTGTGTGAAATGTCCTCCAGGATTTTATTGTTCTTGAATCTTTACGATTTGGTTAGGCACTTATTAGTCCAAGGTAGACCTTAAATAGTCACCCTCCTATAATATAATCAGTATCATTATCTTCTAGGCAAAAAATTCTTCAAACAAATACTAATTCAATACAAATATTTACCTAGTTCCGTCCAGCGGTGATTGTGACTGAGGTGATTAAGTGCATTATTATTTTTATGTAGTTTTCATATCGTTAATGAGGTAATGGCATACGTAATAAAAATCAAAATTAAATAAGATTGTCATGATTAAAACTGCTGCACCGTGATTTTTAAATACAGGTATTATTATAGTTTTATTTTATAAGGAAATTTTTAATTTTCCTATGATCACCTTTTTACATTGTGCTTTTAGATAACAAATTCCAATATTATAACTTTGCTTTAGATGTTTGCGATTTGATATTTTTTATACTACGTATATTCCATCACACAAAAGCTACCGAGTTGTTTGTTGTAGTTTTAACTTTTATGTCATGCTTTGTTTTTTCTCGGAGCACTATTCACTGGATAGAGCGGGGACTGACTTTTGCTTTGTGCTTCAGAGTGCAATTCTGCCGTCATAATGAAAAAAGGCACATCTAACATTTTACAAATATGGAGAAAATCAAGTTTAAAGTTTTTATTGGTTTTCGGCGAAAAATATCGATTCTAATATTATTTTTCGAAAAAAGATGAATTAAAATAAATTCATTTTCACGATTCCTATACGATTACTGAAATAGAAGTTTTTTATTTTATTTGCATTTATTAAATAATCAACATTTTCTCTTTCAACGTAGCATAAAAAATAAATTAAACTTATTAATATTACGAATAGAGGGCATATCTACCCAATTGTGCCTTTTCATTTTAACTTTTTGAGAAAAAATATGAAATTATTCAATGAAAAGGCATATTTATTACAATTTGCCTTTTCATTTTGATAATAATTATACAAAAAACAGTTAAAAAACAATTAGGGCTTTTAAATAAAACTTTTATTTTAAAAAGGTAACAAAAATTATCGTCTCAAAACTTAAAAAAATTACATTTATCAACTGTAACTTAACAAATTAACATAAATTAACTGTAATTATCAGTCATCAATTTGGTTTTTTTTAATAAAAATCATTTCCTCCGTCTTCTTCGTTCTTTTATGCTAACGTTATAAGTTTTGCGCTTTCTAATAGTTTCTTTCTTAGTCAGTCGAACATGGTTTGTTTCTTTATCTGATTCTTCCGATGATTCTAAAATTGTTCTTCCTGAAACTGGCTGCGAACATGGAACACAACATATAAAGTCTGAGTCAGGACTATCACTATCGCTGCTTTTTTTGCGTACTTTTGGTAATCCGTAATTTTTATCCAATACTGAGTCATCAGAATCAATATCGGACCCTGTATCTAAATGTTGAATAGAAGCAGGCGTTACTTTGCGGAATTCCATGATATACAATGAAAACAAAATTACTTTGCTATAATCCGTTAACAGTGACAAATTTGTAGGCACAACACCACACAAATTCACCACAAATTTGTCAACTGACGATTGCAAAGTCGTCTTTGCAATCGTTCGTTGTGAAGTCGACATCTCCTGAAGATGCTCCGGTGTCGGAGCGAAACGATCGTCGAGTTAGTGGTGAATTTGTGTGGTGTTGTGCCTACAAATTTGTCACTGTTAGCGGATTATAGCAAAGTAAATTTGTGTTCATTATATTATACCCTGTATCTAACACAGAGTGCGGCACTACAACATGCTCCAAGCTTGATGCTTGCACCGAGTGTTGAACGCCACGTCTTGTTGACGGCGCGGGAGACCATTCGCCTACAGAATTATAGTTGCGTAAAGCAGCACTAACTAATCTTGCGCTTCGTGATTCCATATTGCTGAAAAAAGAACCAAGTTTATTTTGTAGTATAAACGGACAGAAACCAGTTAACAATTATTGCGTGCTACTAAAAATGTCGTCATATTTTTTAAACTAAATCGCAATTAATCACTCAAAAATTTCGCCAATAAATCATATTAATGTGTTACAAAAGAAGTTTTATATAATAAAAGCATGCAAATGTAACAAAAACTAATTAATCTTACCATCGCAGCACAGACAAACGTAGACTCACCAAGATACGTCAGGCACAACTGGCGGGATTCGCTTCGTACCTCGACCTCCTCACTTCACCTCTAGTCACAGATTTTTGGTAGTAAAGGCATAACTGCTAGTTATGACTTTTCTTTTAAATTAAATGTGAAGGTCTAGTTGGTAAACTTTAAACGAAAGAGCACATCTGTCGTAGTTATGCCTTTAATATTTAATGCATGTCAGATGCGACCTTTTTACGTACACAAACATAAAAAATGGCTCAGTTGTGCCTTTTAAGCTTATGGTATTTTTGTTTATATTGTTCCTAAAATTGTACAAAAAATATTGGCCGATGGGCCTTTTTTTTCTGATTCCGAATATGTATATAACTCAATTTTGGAAAAAATGTTAGTTGTGCCCTTTTTCCTTATGACGGCAGAATTCCTACTAGTGTTATTGTGTTGGTACTCTTACGTAAGTAGGCAGATAAAGAGCTAGTCTAGACTTTGACAGGTTTTTTTAAAGTAAAGTTCACTAGGTAGGTACTTTACTAAAGTAAATTGCGAGATGGGGGACTAGAATGAGTTATGTTGTGTTGTGTTCATTGTTATGGGAATATAAATAGATGGTGTAATATAAAACACATACACGCATAAGTTTGTTTTTATTAAATTAATTAAATAACTAGCTGACCCCCGCGACTTCTTTCGCGTGTTTTTCTTTGCTATAAACCTCACGGAGCCCGAGACCTTTCCAACGAAAGCAAAACCGTGGAAATCGGTTCGTGCGTTCTGGAGTTATAGCGTCAGGAAGGAAAACCCGACTTATTTTTATATAGTAGACTAGCTGACCCCCGCGACTTCGTTCGCGTGTTTTTCTTTGCTATAAACCTCACGGAGCCCGAGACCTTTCCAACGAATGCAAAACCGTGGAAATCGGTTCGTGCGTTCTGGAGTTATAGCGTCAGGAAGGAAAACCCGACTTATTTTTATATAGTAGATTAAGGTCCTGATGTAATAATAGCAGCAATTATCATTCTGCATGGGGATCCTGCAGAAGTTTGTAAGTCCAGTGATATGATCCATCTACGATGAAAATGAGTGAAAAACGCTCGTGAAAAAAAATTGCTGTTTCCTTGCTCGGTTTTCAGATAAGTAATTTCTAAATTTACATTTATCATTATCTGATCGGATATCGGCTTTTACGTTTTCTGCAAATGATATTGGGCACGAATTCCATCCAATTCCAATACTTAAGTAAGTATCTGATAAAATACCGCACAAACATGAATCAAATCATCAGAAGTAGGAATAGTATTTTGTTCTTATTGGTGCAACAACATGTCATTTCCAAGTAAAGTTGATAATATTATGTTAGTTGACTCCACTGTTCTCTCTAAAGCCGATTGCTGTAAAAATCGTAAGTTATGATTAAAAGTTGTAAATTAGTAAAGTTGGCATAATCTTCGACTCAAGGCTAATGGTAATGTGGCTTCCTAATACAGAGATATAATCGCTATTTATCAGAGTCCATTGTCTAAGCGTGTTGAATAAGTGGAATTGTTTCATTGGATACTTGAGTTTTGTTGGTTTTACTTTTCGCAACTGTTTCGTGTTTGCCTTGACAGAAATGATTTTTAACCCCCGACGCAAAAACGACGGGTGTTATAAGTTTGACGTGTCTGTGTGTGTGTGTGTGTGTGTGTGTGTGTGTGTGTGTGTGTGTGTCTGTCTGTCTGTGTGGCGCTCAAACGGGTGGACCGATTTGAATGCGGTTTTTTTTGTTTGAAAGGTGGATTAGTCGAGAGTGTTGTTAGCTATGTTTGATGAAAATCTATCCAAGATGGCCGCCGCTACAAAATGGCGGATTAGATATTTTTTCACAATTCCCTTAATATGGGTATCAAATGAAAGGGCTTGACTAGTAGAATAGCACTATGCAAATCCAAAATGGCCTCCGCCACAAAATGGCGAATGTCGGGGGTTTTTAAATTTTCAATTTATACTTGTTCATTAATTCAGAAATTAAATATTCTATAAGTTAGGTACTTGAGCTCTGCAATGAAAGCCGACAACTAAGCAAAGTGTCCGAAGTTAGGTAATTTACGCCTTATTTGTTGATCTTTAAGAGAAATCACCCTCGAGCACCCTCATTTCATTGAGTTTAATTTAACATTTAAATAAAAATCAAAATTCGTTTATAGACTACTAATAAGCCCCTTAAGTCCTAATGACGACTCACTATTAGAGCGATCGGTCGGTCTATAAATTTACTGACTGATGATCAGCAAATCATGGTGATGATGATGATCAAAGCATTACTAACTAAAGCATATGTTCAAATTCTTATGCTGAGATTTATAGAGCGTACTCTGACTCTACTCAGACTTAGACAGAGTTAAAACGGAACATAAATATGTCCCTGACATAAATCTGTCCCGTTTCAACTCTATTCTGAGTACGACTAGAGTCAGAATATGCTCTATAGATCTCAGGCTTAGACTCATCTTTAACTATTTGGACAGGTTAATATTTTCTAAACGATCGGTGCAATAATAACAGGTAAACTACTTATATAAATAGAACATATGAATAAAACCGACTCTGAACTTAACAAATCGTGTGTTTTCCTTTTAAATCGTTTGATATTTACAATTTTTTCCATTCAATCTTTTCAATTACAACAGCTGACATATCCAAGAGGTTACAGCTTACAATTATCATCATTAAGGCACCTATTATTTTATTGGTTATAAATAAAGCATGAAAGCTCGTAAGTGAGCACTCGAAACGAGCGGTGGTGTTTGGTAACCTTGTTGAAAGTCACGATAAGACCTTCGTTACATTTCTAATTTCAGTAACAACCCTTCTAATATTTCGTACCTATTCAAGATTAGCGGAATTGTTTGTTTATTTTTATTGTGGTTGAAAATGTGAGCTTAAATTACATCACATAGAAAAATAATTTATAATTTAACCAAAATTATTATTATGATAAAAACAAAATAGAAATAAGTGAACATAAGTACAGAAAAAATAACCAGTAGCGATCTTATCTAAGTATACATATTTAATATCTATACGTATTTCATCTACACTCATTTATAAAAGAAATAACGTTAGTATGGTATGTTATGTTATTGCAAATACAATATAAGCCTTATTAGAAATCTAGATCGGTCCTAGTGGGGAAATACCAATTATAAAATTCAAGGCTGTGCGCCACTTTAATACGAACTGAAGATACCTATTTCGCATATCTTGATGTCTTTGTTTCGTCATAATTCATACCTCAAACATACGATATTTAAATTGGAAATAGTTATGTTATAAATATTTACTTTGCTATAAAATATTTTGCGATATCTACTTTGCAATAAAAAAAATACGAATTTGGGGGAGTAATTTATTATGTTGATTCTAATTAGGCCAATAAAAAAATTAGGACATGAGCCTAATATACGTTTAAACGGTTATATTTGTAAAATATCAGAATATCAGAATTTTGATACTAATTCTACACATAAAAGTACATCGTGAATAATTATTGGGATACCGTCAGAGTTGCCAATCCAGAAAATGATAATGATGTAAGCCTGATTAATTTATTATTAAAAAATGTAAAAGCATTAATACCGTATCGTATCGATAACGCTGTATGGATTACCTATTTGGATACGCATTCGCATCACTGACTCGATTTAAACTAATGTCTATCGGCTATAAACTATCAATTAGTGGTGTTATTGTTACTGGCAGTTCTATCGTTATGGCCAGTTAATCAATATTATTATCACCAGTATAATTTACGGAAATGTAGCATACGTAACGAAATCGTATTAAACTACTTTTACCTATTTCTCAACGTGGAAACATTTTTCCTGTATATATTTTAATAGATACAATACGCATTTTTACTTCTTGTTTTAGAGTGTTACTTGGTTCTGGATGACCATCTATACTCAATTCTTCTAAAAAAATTTAAACACAATTAATGATCACTGGGATCGAGAGTACCCGACGAACTAAATGATCGAATTTAGAGTATTAATAAATAATTCTAAACTTCTGATCATCCATTGAATTAACGACTCTAACAACGATTTTAACCAACGCAATAACTTATACCTTTTTGCATCTAGGCTACGTTTATCTCAGTCATGTAAATGTACATATAATAAGTGTTTGATAATAATAGTATTCTTGGCATCAGTCTTCAAATGCCATAATATTGTCGGCTAATGCGATTTTTTATTATGTCCATTGCCGTTCGTCTCTATGGGAATAGGAATTCCCTTGATATTTTGTTGTATATTGTAGGCTGGCCTTGCGTACTAAGTAAATATAAATGCCATATTCAAAATCCAAAATTGGCCACAACTAGATTTGACTCATCAGGTCTGGAAACAGTATCAGTCAAAGGCCAAAAATACTATTTTGATTAACAATTTTTGGGTCAATTCTAAGAATGCCTAAACTTCTACCTAGTCATTATTTCAGATGTGAAATAATCTGTTTCGCTCATTAAGTTTTTTAAAATGTTTGGTAAAAGCGATAATGATGACGAAACGAATTTACTTCGCGAGTCGTGGCATTTTTAATTGCTTTCGACTGTAGTACTGAGTTGAAAAACAAATATTTTGCTTTTCAACATAATACATTTTAATGTTTGTAGAATGTTGCAGGAAACTCCAACAATTTTAAATTCGAATTCATATAGTGATCACATTTGTAACAAATCCCGTATGTACCTAATTGTTCAAGACAAAATAAAAAAACTGACTCCGTGGACTCGAAAAGTATATTAATAAGCACTAAACTCTTGTAATTTTGCACACATATGTATTCGATGCTGCTACTGCCAGACTTGCAATCAATTTTTTGGTTCGAAAACTTTTAGCAAGCTTTAAAATTACCTAATGTAAACTACGGGTAGGTACATACCACGATAAAAATGTTTGTTTGTTTGTCGATATTTCATAAGACTCGTCTCGTCGTGATCACGGTCATCGTGATGTCTCTTCGTGACCACGGTCCATGTACCTGCATTGAAATATCGACAAACAAACAAACATTTTTATCGTGGTATGTACCCATAGTTTACATTAGACTGTGTCGTTAAACCACGAAATAAGCCTTAAATCATTAGCTTAAAATTACCTTTCTTTGTCCACAGATAAAAATGCCGTCGCTTTTAGAAGCATTAGAGCGGAAGTACGGCGCGAAGGGCGAAATTAACCCTGATATAGATGATATACCAGTGGCGATCTTTGTGCCCAAGCGGTCGCCTAGACTCAGTGTGCCCACGCTCTTGGTGCTGAATGATTGTGACATTGACTGCGCTGGAGACGCGAATGCCCTAGCCGATAAATGCGCCGATGTGGTGGAATTGGATCTTGCCAATAATAAACTTAGTGATTGGAAGGAGGTAAGGAATATTAATGAGACCAAAAAAGCTTACAATAAGAATGATATTGGTGCTATTCTTCTACTCAATCAATCTCTAATCATATATCAACTTCTAATCAATCTAAATTGTTAAGTTTGTAGCTAATATTTGAAAGTTTAGTTTTGTTAACTATTTTAGCATCATTGTTATTATAGTTAATATAACGTTTTATTATTTTCGAATTCATATAGTGATCACATTTGTAACAAATCCCGTATGTACCTAATTGTTCAAGACAAAATAAAAAAACTGACTCCTAGTGGACTCGACTCACATTTTTGATTCAGCCTAAATCGGAGGTGCCTAGATGACTCTCAGTTTTCGTAGTTTGTATTTAAGAAGCGATCAAATATATATGTATATTTGAGTTGTATTAAGTAAAACTAAGCTATTTAAACTTTTGAGGGAATTATATAATTGTGCGGTTAGATTAATATAAACTAAATATTGTTGTAGCCTTTACAGAGCGACATAGTCGCACAAGCGACCAAGCTCTTCAAATAAAGATTAAAAAAAAAACTGCTAGTTACTTCACAATAATGGCATAATGCATTCGTGCATTATGCCATTATTGTGAAGTAACTAGCAGTTTAGTTAGCATTAGAAACACTCGCAGTTTTTACTGTCAACAATACTCATTCGCGATATAATTCAAGCTGCAACTACAAGATCGGCGATAACTGTCAGTAGGCAACTAATTAAGACGTCTATTGTCTTCAGATATTTGCAGTACTGGAACAGACTCCACGAGTCAGATTTTTAAACCTGAGCTTCAACCGGCTGTCTGCACAAATTCAAGCGGCGCAGGCGCTTCACCCGCGCTGGGACTTCTTGAGCCATCTCGTGTTGAATTCCACTTATGTTGGATGGCAAAGCGTCCTCGGATTACTCAAAGCTCTGCCAGCTCTCGAAGAGTTGCATCTGAGCCTTAACGAGTATTCGTACGTGAATTTAAGCGGGAAGGAAGCCGATGAAAAGGACGTCTGCGAAGGTTGTTCTCGCCTCAATATTGATGTCACTGAGCCTGTGCACGATCAGTTGAGGCAACTCCATTTCTCCGGAAACCCTATCAGTAATTGGCGGGAGATTTCCAAATTGGGTTACGCGTTCCCGAACCTAGATACCCTTTTGGTCAACGATTGTACCTTGACGACTTTGGAGCCAGATCCGTGTGACAAGTGCGATGATAACAATGGGAATAAAGAGAGCCATGACGCCTTTCCGTAAGTTGCTACTGATAGAAATTATGATCTCTTTTCTCTTTGTAATATTTTCAGTGGATAGATTTTATTTATGCTTAGTATTGATCGTAAAGTGATTAGACGACCAAGCTGGCATCAGTTCTATCTGTGACCTTGGATTGACGGGATTGGTGCTGAAAATCAAAAGTAATAAATATTTTGTGATTCGAATTATCAATACGTTAATCCATACATTAAATTTTCAATTCAACATCAATCATAACAATTCAACATCAATCATAACAAGATAATGCATTAAATTGATGGCCAATTAATCGTCTAATGGTCAACTCAGTAGGGATTGTTAACTGTTAAAAAAACTTAACATTTTAAGAGATATCAATTCGAATTTACTTTAAACTATACGCAACACCAGATCACTGTCCAGATGTAATATCTACTTTGTTGCGTTCATTTATAACAATATTCATAACTTATTATATTTGCTCTTTGCCACGAAACATTAAAACATAACATGGTGTTATCAAGCTAATTTTCAATGTCATATTTATCAGCGCGTGTTAAATCCGTTTCGTAATTGTCATTGACCCACTGAACCTGGGCTGTGCAACTCGTAACTACGCATTGTAAAAAAAACATACCTAATATCCATTTGTTTGCATCACAGACACCTGCGGTTTCTGAACTTAAACAACACGGGACTTGCGACGTGGGACGAAGTGGACAGGCTTGCCAAATTTCCCGCCCTCAAGAGTCTACGAGTACAGGTAGATCTAGACGTCTTCTTTACTAATAATTATTAACTCCCGACGCAAAAACGACGGGGTGTTATAAGTTTGACGTGTGTGTGTGTGTCTGTCTGTTCCCCTGTGGCGCTCAAACGGGTGGACCGATTTGAATGTGGTTTTTTTTTGTTTGAAAGGTGAATTAGTCGTGAGTGTTGTTAGCTATGTTTGATGAAAATCGGTCCAAGATGGCCGCCGCTACAAAATGGCGGATTACATATTTTTTTCACAACTCCCTTAATATGGGTATCAAATGAAAGGGCTTGACTAGTAGAATAGCACTATTATAAATCCAAGATGGCCGCCGCTACAAAATGGCCAATGTCGGGGGTTTTTTAAATTTTTAATTTATACTTGTTATAAAATTGATATTTTGTTTGAATTTTTCATTGCACATTACCTCCTAACAGGAACATGTATAACATCGAGCTAGCGTGTAAAAGTGGTCATACATATCGCTCAGAGCGATCTCTCGATCCTTGGTGAGAAGAGAACGTGATGCCTCATAAAGAACCATACTGTTTCATCTACATCTGATTAGAAACCATTCTAATTTACGAATCCCAACGTATAAAGCACCTCCATTATTCCATAATAACTATCTTTAACATATTGTTCGACTCACAAAATCCTCAACATGTGAGGATTTTGTACGCAAAAAAGATTTTGGAGCAAAATGTAACGTATGAAATTCATGGCCGCTCTATCTGAATGTTTAGACACATTAAACCTTGCGGTTTTTATCGTGTATACATCTTCAAAATGCAGTAACATTTATTTTTAGCAGGCTGAAAAACAATTTACGACTCAAACTTGGTACCTAGTGTAGTTAACTAGCTATCTTCAAAATGTAACAATAGTTTTATAGTGCGCTGAAAAAAAATTATGAACTAAGCTTACTTTATTTTTTGCAAAAATAAATGAACTGTAAAACTTAGCGCAAGGTGCTACAGTACTCTAGCTAAGCATAAGTGCAGTTTAAATTCCATTTTTAGTAGGTACACAGTACACACCATCTTATCATCAGGTGCTCGTAATTGCTTTGCTCTTAATACATTGTATTTTGAAATGCACATTTCCCAAGCGAACCCGTTTCGAGTTTTGCTATGTCGGAAAAATATTTGAATATTATCTACATGATGATTGCTGTATCGAGATTAGATAAGACTACATCAATATGCAGATGACGTCGGCCGATTTCGGCGTTGATGTGACCACTGCTGATATTGTCAACATGTCTATGATACGTTCGATTCGTCGAAATCTGTCACACGGATTTTCAATGCTGAAAAATGCGCGTCCGTTTCTACTATAATTATGTACGTTCATTAAATCTGTCTGTGTTTCCACTTCACTTTAAATTGTCATTAAGATATCACATCGAATAACATTATCGTTATTATTTCCTCATATCTACAGATGTTATATCTGGATAATTAATTAAGAATTTCCAAGCGGATTTTTGCCTTGGTCATACATGCGGAATCATTATAAATAAGTAATTCTACTTCTAATTCTATTTCCCTTTTCATCATCATCATCTCAACCGATACAAGTCCACTGCTGGACATAGGTTTAAGTTTCCGAACGCTGGCCAGGTAATTTAATTCGGAGATTGACCTCTTCTTTTTTTACTTCCCTTTTATGTACTGCCTCAATATCTGCACTTTCATTATCTTTTCTCTTAATAATAATGTGTCTTATCTGGAATCAATTTAACAAAATTTCGAGTGCCTTATGATTCTGAATCTGAAGTTATTTTAAATGTAAATTCACTCTTTACATCATACACAAAGTCCATTAATCATAATATGTATATATGTCTGTATTTACTTCAAAGTAATAATATTATCTATATTAGTTATTATTGCTCTTAGCGATAGACGATAAATGACGATAAATCCAGCAGCTACGTGTTAATGCAATTGCATACTTGATTACTCGCGCCAATCATTACATCATCGATACCCTTCCGAGTTTAGAACACATGATGTAGGAGTACTGTCGCACAGAATAATCTGCGATTATTTCTTTTTATTCAATTTACTCTGTATCCCTCACATTTTAGGACTAACAGCTGTATGAAGCAGTACTAAAGATTTTAAACTATTAAATGGGCAGTAGGTACTTATCTCCCAAGTATCATTGATAAGATTTAAGTGATCATTTCGATTTTTTTGCTGTACATAAGTTTCAAACATGAAACATTCAAATCACAAATCAACATCAAACTTATCAATCTTCTCTCTGTCGTCTATCGCTTCCAGTTCATGCACTTATTCTACTTACTATGTTGAGAAAAATTTAAATTCCAGTTTTGATTGCAACCAGAGATTGTTTAAATATCTTCATCATTATGTAGATGTAAAAAATAATATAATTAAAACCCTTCTCACTCTTAAGAGGAGATCCGTGCCCTGTAGTGGATCGGTAATGGGTTGATTACGATGGTGCTAATTATTAGTAAGTATGTGGGTACATTGGATGTTTATTGGAAATGTTAAACACTTTTATCATTGAGCGTACCGCATTAAAACATTGGCCGTAACGCGAGTAACGTGACGTCCCTCGGGAACCGGGAGCATGTGGGTGAAGGTCTTCCAGTTATAACCGCGGCCGACTTAGCGCCGGCGTTTGCGCAACATAGGCGTTAAATCCCCCATTTGCATACCTATCATGTCCCCCTGACCGAATTTCGGGCACGGCGACCAATTTCAACGGAGACTAGCCAACTGCGCAGGTGATATTGCAGTGCACAAGTATGCGCGCAAAGACAGCTGCATTCTCTATTCCTTCACACTTTTAGTCTTAGTCGATTGTTATATATAACCCCCGGCACGTAAGTGAGCGGTGACCTTCAAGTGCACAGCGTTGTACGAGTGAGCGGGACACAATACGATTGGAGAGCCAATCAGCGCTTACGGGGGATCCGCGAGAGCTAATCAGTGCTTACGAACGATCCCCAAGCCCTCCCCGCGACCTCCTCACACCCCGAGATACCTCATTTTCTCACTTCTGCGCATTGAAGGTCAACGCTAGACTTATTTGCCGTGACTTGTACGTATGACTTTGACTGTAGAGCTTTGGGTGATTTTTTTTAATACGCAGGGCGAAGCTTCGTTTTGAAAACAGTAAAGCAAAACACTGCCGACATCCATAAGAAAATGTCTACGTCTCGAAGACTCGAAATCGTAAACCTGTCAGGGCTAAACCGGGTATATGGTGTACACATTTAGGTCATAGGCAGGTGTTTGCCAACACGGGCTTTCACGATGCCTCGTAAAGATCGTAAAAACCATCTTCCAAGCCTCAATATTCCTTTCTGTCGCTCAATTTTCTACTCTAAAAACCCATTTATTTAGAGTTAGATTTGCAATGCCAATCACGTGACCGTCACGCTACAAATGACGTGAAAGTGTTACCTTCAGTGTGTGGTGGTGTTTGATCATATTCGCTCTGAATGACATGCGTAGCGAGGTACTAGACCGTGCAACGTCAACCTATTGACGTAATGTTACGAAATAATAAGCCTATATGTACGCACCTACGTAAATATATAATACAGAAATAATGTAGTTGCGATGGCCTAAGCACCTAGTCGGCAGATTGCGTGAAGCCTATCCAAGGTCTTCCAGGATTGAAAAACTCACAATGCCCTTTTTGATAAAGAAATATTCTCGATTATTTATCATAATCAGACAAAATCTGTGATATTTTACTATTAGCAACGAGGTCTTTAGGAGCAGTATTATTAATAAATAATTAGTGTATCCACCAACTAAAACCCGTTAAAAACGTGTCCGAAAATTTAATGCAATTTTGATTTGACTAAAGATTGAAGTTTTGATATAGTTCTATCAAGACCTATTCCCAAGGTCCAAGGTGCTTGAATGGCAACTCCGCAGCAGTAAACGCAGCGTGATAAACGCAACCCTCCGGCCGGTGACCGGACGATCTCAAATGAGGCATTTGCATCCGCTGGCAACGTCGTGATCTGAGATGATCCAAGCAAAAGATGAGATGATGAGACAAGGAATGAAAGATCTCCAACAAAAAACAGTTATTTTGAATAATTACGTAGACAAACGTATCTCTATAAGTTACATTGCAGAGAATTAAATTTTTATGTTTCAACAGAAAAATAAAAAACTCGAATCGGTGATAAATTTTACGTGTTCAACGTGTAACAAAAAATGGACCTCAGGACTATTTTTAACTGCATACTATCCAGTAAAAGTAGCAGACATATTATTGCTTCAGCGGAAAACAAAAATAAAATACAACAAAACTGGGGTTGGACTGGTGTTGAGTGGTGACTCATGCACAATAGTATGAAGTAGGTAATGCGTCACGTGCATAATGCAATCATATACAGGCTAGTAATAGTGCAACTTCTGGATGCAATTTCATAGCCCACATAATATTACTTCTTTACAACAAAAGTCATCGATTACAATGTTCAAAAAGTAAAAGTAAAGTTTTATTATAGCCTGGCTATTATAGCCAGCAATATTTGCAGCAAGATGCAATAAATGATAGTCCGTTTACGAACCACTATACGGTTCGTTCACATTTGCAATTTATTCGTACTAGTTGACCTTACATGCATTGGATCTACCTTTCACAATTGTTCGCTCATCTCGAGAAGGAAGCTATGAGGAACAAAAAGCAATTTAAAATAAATGGAATAAAAGTAGAAACTTGTATTTCAACTACATTGGATGACGCATCAAGCTCAAATATAATATTTATTTCAAAACCATCTAAACTCGCATCTTCTTCGCCGTTCCAGACCTGAGTTTGTTTTATTATTCGAATTTTGAAACCCGTACTTCTGGTTGCTTCTGCTTTTGTATGTATATAAATCCTGAGCACAGAATATATTATAATCTGCAGACTTTAGACTTGTGACTGTAGAGTTAACTGTGACTCAATTTTTAATCTGTGGATAAGTCAAGTTGCTTTATTTCATTATCCAGTAAAGGCCGTTTCAGTAATTGCATTGCCGACTGCCGAGTCTAAGTGGCTGCCGTGATTGCGAATCTGAGGCCTGAGTTACCTAAGCTTGTTAGCAAAAGACGTTAACACCGAACAAATTTTACGATTAGGATCTTTGTTCTTTTAGAATAGATAGAAAAGTTTCTTATTCAATTGTATTACAAATTATAATAAACTTTTACAAGTGCTTTTGAATTGTCAGTTGAGTCTACCACTGGTTAGAAATTTCGTTCCTGCCTTTGTCACTAAATAGGTAATGAATAATGTAACTTTACTTACAACAAAATTATCGTTATTTTCGTACAATAATAAGATAACTTTAATCGTAACGTTTTTAATCATTTGGAAATCCAAACCTCAGAGATACTTAGTACGATAGAGACTTTCTCACATATATATATTTAACTCATGCCATAGCCAAGGGTTGATTGTGAAACATCATATTAAGGACAATAACAATTTTTGTAGAGTTTACTTAAATCTCACTTTTTATCGCAATGTGCATTATGTAGAAGTACAATAACTAGTCATTAAAGATAATTGATCAATAATTTATTGATATAAATATTTACCAATCCAATAATTTATTGAGGTAACAAAATCTTATCTCTTACTAGATTTCTAATATATTTACAAGCGGTAGACATGTCGGAATTCGGATTGCATTACAAAAATTGTAAAAGGTCATGGGGTAAAATTATTAATTGAACATTTTATACTGAATTATTAACTGTTACATGTTATTGAGTTAGATCGACATGTCCTGCTGTCAATGTATTAATGCTCTTGACCCATTTATAACGTCGTTACTTTTATTGTTAGCTATAAATTTAATTGCTGTCCTTTTAGTAACTATTATAAGCGGAGTAGGCATAAACTGCTAACGATGCAATAGTCAAGGGCACGGGTCTTGACTCTTGGCAATGTTGGATGAACGAGTGACAAAGACTTTTTAATTTTTAAGAGAAGAAACATAAGAGCATATGTAACATAATATGTATACATGAATTAATCCAACATACTTTCCCTTTAACCCGGAAAACTATGAAAGCCATGACTTTAACATTTGGTTAATCATGTTTTTGGAATCCAACCAGTACCTATGTTTGGTCCTTTACTGCTGAGACTCAGTTCAATTAACTAAATATTATAGTTCCGCATATAAGTACTATAGTGTCCACTAGGACACTGGTGCATGTCTGCAATAGTTTTAGATTTAATTGCTATTTAACTATGCAGTCTTCGCGGTCGGAATATAAGTAGAGTGAAGCGATCTTTCTGCCCCACTGGATGACGCAATTCCCCCATCCTTGACCTCTAACAGCAGACACTGGCATGCCTCTGACGGGAATTCTCGACAATTGGGCATAAGGGAATTTCGCCAACACTTTAACAACCAGATAATATATCATCGTCTTGGTGACACGTACCTAAATGATATGTGAACTACTCTAGCGGCACGCTATGATGGCCGGTTTGACGTTTGTCCGCTCATGAAGTTCCGTATTAATTGATAACGACTTTGAAGGAAATAATTGTATTACTTTATTGACGATAGTGATGTGCAGAGATTCATAAATTTTATCGAATGTAGTTTTAGGTTTAGGACTCAAAATTTATTTATTAAATTGATTTCTTAAATGTATACAAGTGTAGAAAAATCTGTTTGCACCATTTAAGGGGTGAATGTACTTGTGAATATGAACAATTTTCACTATGTGGACAAACCTCTGAAATCGCAAAAAAATATCAATAAATTTTTAAAAATGGAATTTATTACGATCGTCACATAGGATCGCTGGCTAGCACAACTACTACCTCCGGCAAACTCGCGTCAATGCTCAATGCAAAACAAAGCAGTTTCGAATTGACGTTGCTTCGAAAAGTATAAACTGTCAGTGCAATGCGATTGTGATATAGTTTTGACCTGGCTTTGGATTTCAAATATTGATACTGCATTACTGTTGACCCTTGCTCGTTAATTTGGACTCTGTTCAAGCCCTTTGTTGTGGATTTCGTCGATATGACCGAACGTACGCAGAGAACTGTTCTAAATAGTCAGACACGTGAGTTCGTAATACGCCTTCGTAACTATTTCGATCGTGAAGCTCAAAATGGAGGGCCAATTTTACCTATAACGTCAGTGGTTGAACGCGTAGCTGATGCGCTTAATATTGGACAACGAACTGTTAGACGGATAACTAAAAAAAAATATGGCGAGACTGGCACAGAAGAAAATAAACTTCACACACCAAAAAAGAGAAAACGAGCAAAACCAGTCGTAGGCATCGATAGCTTTGATGCCGATGCTATCCGAAGACATGTTTACGGCTACTATTTACAGAAGGAGTATCCAACAAGAAAAAAGTTGGTGCATTCACTGAAGGAAGCTGGATTATTCTTCGGTGGGGAAAGTTCTTTAACGAAGATTTTGAAGACCATTGGATTTCGATACAAAAAATGTAACAAACGCAAAATATTGATGGAAAGATTTGATATAGCGATGGCAAGGTATACTTTTTTACGGCAAGTGAAAGAAATCAAAAATTGGCAAAATGTTGTGTTCTTGGATGAAACATGGCTTAATGCTAACCATACTGTAGGCCGTTCTTGGAACGATGACACAGCAGCATCTACTTCCAAAGTTCCTGTAGGAAAAGGATCGCGACTTATAATTTGTCACGCCGGAACCATCAACGGGTTTGTCGAAGGTTCTCTCATGGCTTTTGCGTCAAAAACCACTGGAGACTATCATGAAGACATGAATGGAGAAAAGTTTACTGAATGGTTTACCTCAATGTTGTGTAGCCTCCCTGAACCATCTATTATAATTATGGACAACGCCCCATACCACTCGATGCAAATTGACAAGCCACCTGCCCAATCCCAAAAGAAAGCTGATATCGTCGCATGGCTTCGTAAAAATGGCGTAGATGCAAACATGAATATGTTAAAAGCGGAATTAGTACGTCTTTTAAAAGAAAACAAACCAACCAAGATCCGATACGTCATTGACGAAATAGCATTAGAACATGGGCACAGAGTTATACGGTTACCGCCTTACCATTGTGAGTATAATGCGATTGAGTTGGTGTGGGCTCAAATTAAGGGATATGCTGCAAGACACAATACAGAACCCCCATTTACCACAAAAAAAAATGCTAAAATTATTAGAAGAAGCTTGTGAACATGTGACTAAAGGAGACTGGGAAAAGGTTGTGAATAGAACTGTTAAATTAATAAGGGAAGATTATGAAAGAGATGTGAAAATAGATAATATTATAGAAAACGAACATATAATTATTAATGTATGTGATGATAGCAGTGACGACAGTGAAAATAGTAGTATGGACGAATCTGATTAATTATGGCCTTTTGTGGCACCTTTTTTGGTATCTTTTGTATTCATATGTTTCTTGTGTGCATATAAAGTATGTATATTCATTTTCGTTCAAATATTCAGTTCGTTCAAATAAATTAAATAAACATATACATTTTTGTTTTATTAAACCTATTTAATCAGGTACAAAAACAAAACTTAATTGTTTTTTGTTCGAGAATAAATTGACATTCCACATCACTATTGTAATGTGTCAAACCGGCCATCATAGCGTGCCGCTAGTGTAGTGAAATTATTATACAAATTTTTTGACAAACAACAACGTTGTACGTAACTTATCGGTCGATTACGGTGCAAATTAATCAAAGAAATCGGGTGTAAGTATGAGTTCCAGGAAATAATATGTAGTTCCAAATAGGTATGTAGTTCCTAATATGTCACTGTATATAAAGATATTCCAGGGATGCGCTTTAAGAAACACTCTCCCAGTCTTATGTTTCTGGTAGGTACAAAATTGAAAACATAGACACAAAGGTGAAACAGATCTAAGACTACTTGGCTACCAAAGAAGCAAGCAATCTAAGACTTGCTAGTTGTCTTGCAGCCGAAGAAAATTCAGTTTTATTAACTTAACGTAAAAAAATCTTTGAACCTTTAGTCACTACAAATAAGGACATCGCACAAGAGAGTCGATAGTTCGAGCTTCATCCTACTTAAACAAAAGGTCTAAGACGTGACCTTTAATATATGTATGAACGTAGAAGTAAATATCCTCACAAAACCTTTGAAACAGAAACTGCGTCATAACAAATTGAAAGATTACCTGAGTTCAAACGAAACCAGTTATGAACATGTGAATCACAACGCTCGTTCAACGGTCGAATTGATTTTATTCCACCCACACTCATCATCTCAAGATAAACAAGGAATTTGAAGAGTTCATTCTTTATTTTATGTTGAATTTTTATTAGGGTTAGTTAACTGTAAGATAGATTTTTTAATGCATAAAACTTAACGTATATATTTCTTTCTCCCACGGTGTGGGCAAATCTTGTATTAAAGGTGGGTAGATATTAGTCAAATATACAATAGACGGTTCAAATGTTTTCTACAGCCAGAATAATTCTTATACATTAGTCAAGTTCTCGATTGAAGAAGTAGATATAAAATCTGTATATTATCTTCCTTTCTATATTTATATAGGTGATATGTTAAGTTGCTTACCTACTTGCATTAAACAAGAAATGAATTATAGGCGTTTGAAACTTAAACCTAGCTAAAGGTCATAATAAGTCAATTATTTTTATACCGTGTTACATTTCAATGATAATGCCCTTTCTCTTACTCCGCATCCTTGAAAAATACGGTAGAAACCTTCCTATGAATGAACAATTCAAATCAGTTTATCATTTGTACCAAAACAAACAAAGACATTATTAAGGGATATTAAATCAAATGAAGAAACAGTAAGTTATGAGATGTAGGAGTGGTTTGACCCAGAAAGTCCCCTCGTATTCAGTCTGAATTGCCATTTGAAAGGAAATAATACCTACACGAGGTTCCTGCACGTGCGTCCTTTGTCTGTTACATTATTTACTTGGATTTAGATTTACATATACTACCTATAACCTACCTATAACTAGTAGGTAGGTGGGTAGTTTGTTTGCGTATGCCACTTGTCTAAATGCTGGTTTCTAGACGCGCTATTTATTTACATAACAACTATGTATGATCAACGCCATTCACGCCAACGAAGCAAGAGTGATTTTATGAGAATGAGTTCATTTAATGAATAGATACTTCGCCTGCAGTTGAAGAGGATTTTTAATGATGTATGGGAGATAATATAATTTTTTGTTTTCGCCATATTTTGGCAAATTAGAATTACTTACGAGAAGTAGAGTAAAGCACTTTATCCACTCTAGGATAAATTGTTTTCTCAGAACTCAAACCTATGAAGATATGGTCTGTTGGGACATTTTTATTCCCCACTTTCTTGGAATGAATTTGAGATGTACGTAATCTACTTATGTGTTTGCGACCAAGTTACGTGGTATCTACCCCGTGACCTTTTGTATGCATTACCATAATAACAGTCGGGTCACCTCTTTATTTATGTACGTGTATTATACTTACTGAAAAGAGGTCCAAAATTTATAAATTTATAAAAGTGTCCGGGATAGTAGTAACTAGTAACGATTTACAGAGGTCTACCCACAACTCGCAAACTCCTCATGTTTGATTCCGATCGTATTTGACCATTTGAGTTCGTGTGAAGACAGACTTTTTTGAGCTCAAACCCAAAAAATTTAAGTGGCTCTCTCTGGAAGAGCCCGGGGTGGGGGGGGGGGGTAAAGGGGTAAGTAATGGTTTTGGTAATTTTCTCTAGTACTATCGGAAACACTTTATATTACGTTTTGGACCTCTTGTCAGTAGGTACAATACACGATTACACGTGCATAATTAAATCCCACGTTCACTTCATTGTCATAACTTAGCTAACTCCAATGAAAATGCGCCATCACTTCTATCAAAATCACGCCACCCGTGTAATTTAATATAAGTGAATATTAAATTTGGTTGTACAGAATCAACAGCAGTAATCGATATCGCAATTAATGAAACAGAACGGTGCAGTGCCGTTACCGCGTGGCACGACGCGCAATGTTCGAAATTCGAATTAGAATTTGGCGGTTGGATGAACGCGCCCGCGCCATTTCACGGAGCGGCAATAAATTGGGGTTGGGCTGCGTGCGCGCTTTATATCCTGTTCACAGACAAATTATATACGGGACGTGTTCAATGCAGATGTTTCCGGTTTAATATTGAAGCGAGAACTACACGATTTATTATACCTATCAATAAACACACAGTTACCTTAGTAGGAGTTCAAACAATCATGTAAAATTATCCAGCTTTTTTATCTTATTCATCGCTAACTTTTGCTTGAGGTTTCGCTAAGTTTGATTTTACAATCCGAGTAGAATTATTACACAAAATTTTGATTGCTAAAAAATATTTTGGTTAGATAAGCTAGAATCTAGCTGTATAACAATTTTCAACTTTTCAAAACCATTTGTCATTCTCCGTTCCCTACATGAAAGCTACAGAAATAGTTTAGCAGAACAACCAGTTAAATTTTCCCAGCTCCCAAAATAAGATTGCTAAAGTATATTTTAGTTAAATAAGTTACCTAACTACATGACAATTTTCAACTTTACATAAAAACATTTTTCATTCTCCATTAACAACAGCTGTCCTACATGAAAGCTACAGAAATAGTTTAGCAGAACCAACTTGTTTAATTCA